>JANHMN010000011.1:7126498-7172730 GCA_030674055.1 Rhabdomys pumilio
ACACACACACACACCACACACACAATACACATACACAACACACACACACACCACACACACACACATACACACACAATACATACACATACACACACCACACAGATACACACCCCCCCCCCCCCACACACACAATACACACACACACATATATACACATACACACACACATACACACACCACACACACACATTACATACACACACCACACATACACACACACACACATAAACCAAACAAACACACACCACACACACACATATACACATACACACACCACACATACACACACATATATACATACACACACACAATACATACACACATACACACACACACACACACACACACTATGCTGATGACCTGGAAATAATTTAGGTGGGGTACACTTGAAGTGAGGTGGCAGAGATCCCTCTGTCTCCATGGACAAGCTGACTTGATTTTAGGGTCCTTAGGTTCACCACTACATCTACACTGTCCTAGAGTCCGGCTAAAAGTGGCTCCCAGGTGTCTTCTGGACAGTTCACATCTGTTTCTCTCCCACCATGTTTGAACAGGGCATATGCATCCACATTAGCTTTCAGGACCTCCCCCGCCCTGGTGCTGTTTGTGCTGACTGCCTGCTGCCCTGTGGTCAGAACAGTTCGTGTTGGGTAGCTGCCTCTGGCCTCCTCTCTTTCTCCATCCAGACCCCTTGGGACCGGAGCCACTCCTTAAGGTCAGCTCTGGCATTGTCTTCTTCTCCCATGCAAACATCATTGGTGGTCCTGGGTGGCACTGTTGCTGTCAACCTCTCTCCTTCCGGAAAGTTCAGGGACACTTGGGAAGAGTACAAGTGCCACACATTGTCCTAATCTCCTAAGTGTTCATGTGTGTTTGTGTGTGTGTCCACGCAAGTGTGTGATATGGTGTGTGTGTTTGCAGGGGTGATTGTATATAATGCTAAGAGTATTTGAAAGGTATGTCCCAGAGATACTTCCTGTCCAGCTTTGCAGCTTGGCACCAGTTTCACAGAAGTCCCCTTTTCTCGTGGCTACCATAGAGCACCTTCCAGCCAGCACTATTCACCCCTAGGCATGGCGTCAAGCCCTCACCCAGTCTTGTATACCGGTGCAACACCTTTTTGTGACTGAGCCTCTTCCACCTGTGGGGTCATCTTCAGCCTCAGCCCCAAATGGCAGGCAGATCAGGACTATTTGGACCCATTTCCCAGGTGAGCAGAATGAGGATGTCTTGGTGATGTTAACAAGTCACATGGTTGGTGAGTCACTTGGCTGCAGTGTTAGATTTCTAGGCAGGAGGATGAGAAGGAAGGCAAGGATGGGGAGGAGACAGTATCTGGATGGACGCAGCACAGGATTTGGAGGAATTGAAGGGGTGAGTGATCATAGTTCCTCTGCACCCAGAAAGCCCCACCCTGAGTCACATGCTTTTCCCTGCTGGCATCCTGACACCTTCCCTGCTGAGCAGGATTGAATCACCCCCTGTTGCCTCCTCTCCATGTGCTGGGCCCTCTTGGCTTTGAGGATGCAAAATTTGATGCAAGGCCTGTTTTTTTCAGGTAGGCAGTATCTGTGGGTCCTTCTGGGGTCTGGCCCACGTCTAAACAAGAGGAGGTGTTTTCGAATTCCTCAGACACTGTGAACAGCACCTGACCTCTCAGCAGAGATACGCAGCAGTGGGGGCAAGAGTGATGCCCAATTACACAACAATAGCAACAATTACAGCTGGCATCAGCGTGGCACCCACTTCCAAAGCGCTTCAAGCACATTCGAGTTTATTAGGTTATTTGACCTCATAAAAGTCCCACAAACGGGTGGTGATGGTTATGATTATACCATTTTATAGATTTGAAAATCAAGGCCTAGAAAAATGTAAGTGACTTGCTGAAGTCCTCCAACAAGGAGTCAGGAAGTAGGTCTTAGTCTGCCCTGGCTCTTGAAGCCTGTAGGTGTTTTGTACGTGGGACTCCCTCTCGGTGTCTACATTCCTGTGAGCTAAGGTGTGACTAGAGGAGATGTCTGGCAGTAGACTCAGAATGTTCAAGCGCAAGGTCACTCAGAGACAGTGATTCAGACATCTTTATTTTGAGGTCAGTTTCCTCTTTCACTTCCCCAAACAGTTGCTGGGGAGTGAGCTCATTTGTTTCCCAATAGACGTCATCATTCCGAGGTTTTGCACAGTGGTAGGTTTAGTAAAAGCCATGTGCAAAAGAGGTCAGCATTCCTGTCTTGGGATTTTGCCCTTCTGGTCCACTAATCCCCTAACAAGGGTGTGGTCCTTGCTAGCTTGCATTGATATGACCTCTTCCTGGTGCCCTGACCCAATTCTTTCCCCCATGGCTGACCTCCTGGGACCTCTCCCCTACTTCTTAGCAGAATCCCAGCAGCCTTGCTAAACATTCAAGGCCTCACCCCTCCAGGTCCTGAGCTCTTCCAGCCCTTGGCTCCTCCCCTCCCCTTCTCTTGACATCCTGTCTTCAGTCAGCCTGGAGGACTGGCCCAGGCATGCCTTCTGTTTTCCCAACTCCACAGCTTACTTCTTTAGCCTCCCTAGACCAGAAGAGCCTCTCCCATGCCCTCTGCCTGCTCAGTTTCTTTCTTTTAAAGCCATGGCAAATGTCCCTCATGAACCCCCCTGGATTCTATCACCAGGAAACACTCTCCTTCCTATGACATCACAGAGCGTCTGGTACCCAAGCCTCTATACACACAGTCTCCTGTCATGTATCAGTGGTATAATAAATGCATCAGGTATTCCCGGAGCTATAAAGATCACAGAATCTTGCAATATCATGTACTCGTGATTGCATGCATGTGGGCCACGTCCCAGGTTGAAAATGTGTCAGTCCTTTTTGAGTAGTACTTTCACGTCACCCTCAGAAAAGCACCGAAAGCCAGGATTCATTGCTTCCGTTTTGTGAGTGACGATTGCTGAACACAGACTGAGAGGAAGTCCTGTGCGGGTTACCTGGGTGTTACTCACAGAGAAACTGCTGCCGGCCAAGGTGCCAGCTGTTTCCAAGGAATGCATTAAAGCAGGTGGCCTTTCAGAGAGGACCCACTTAGCTGCAAAGCAATTCTGTATCTATAGGAAGGGTGGCTGCCTTCATCCAAGGGCAGCTCCTGGAAAAGATGGCATCCACACAGGTGTACTGCAGGTCAGAGGATGGCCTGCCTTCCGAGTATTCTCTGCCCCAGCTGAGCAATGTTGACTGGTTTGCCTGACTGTAAAACCCAGAGGCTTTGGCTCGAGGCAATGTGGCTTTTTTTTTTTTTTTTTTTTTTGGTTTTTCGAGACAGGGTTTCTCTGCATAGCCTTGACTGTCCTGGAACTCACTCTGTAGACCAGGCTGGCCTCGAACTCAGAAATCCACGTGCCTCTGCCTCCCAAGTGCTGGGATTAAAGGCGTGCGCCACCAACTCCCGGCGCAATGTGGCTTTTAAACTTTTAATATATCTTAGAAGTGAGGGTACTCACCTTGGGCCAACACGTCTCCTTGAGTATGAGTGGAAAATTTCATTCCAAAATGTCCCTGCAAAGAATGGTGTTCCCATGCTCTGGAAACTCTCAGATGTATCTGGCATAGAACAAGAGCAATGAGAAGTTGGGTGTAGAGTCTTATACTGATGTGTCTGTTACTGTCTGGTTCCTAATGAACGCTTTGAAAGTGTTGGTAGTGGGTTTGAGTATGATACTAAAAATACTTAAAAAAACAAAACAAAACAAAAAAAACCAGGCAAACATCAAAGGTGCCGGAGGTGGACACAGAGCCTAAAGACATGACTAACACTCTCCTCTGACTGTCACGTGCTGAGAAAGCATCCTAGGATGCTTTCCTCAAAAAGCAAAGCTGAGAGAGCCAGGTCTCCTATTTCAACAGGGGCTGTGCCTCAGCCCTCAAGTATGGGTAGGGGTTTGTGACTCTGAAGCCAGTGTTAGGCAGCGCTGTATTCACCCACACCTAGTTAGTCACATCAGTAACATGGAACAACCACTCTGCTCTGGATTCCATGTCTTCACTTAACAAATGAGAGATTTCCAACCTCAGCTTCTCCTGAAAACAGGAGAATCTGGTGACACTTCTAACAAGAGGGTGAGAATGCCGGGCCTTGTAGTTGCTATGGCAAGAATGGTTCTCCTGGAGTTTGCTTAGGCCTCCATGGGTTTCACTGAGACCTAGTTTTTCTGAGGAAGGAGGAGGAGGAGAAGAGGAAGAAGAGGAGGAAGAAGAGGAGGGGGAGGAGGAAGAAGAAGAGAATGAGGAGGAGAAGAAGAGGAGGAGGAGGAGGAGGAGGAGGAGGAGGAGGAGGAAGAGAATGAGGAGGAGAAGGAGAAGGAGAAGGAGAAGGAGAAGGAGAAGGAGAAGGAGAAAAAGAGAAGGAGAAGAAGGAAGGAGGAGGAGGAGGAGGAGGAGGAGAAGGAGAAAAGGAGAAGGAGGAGGAGGAGGAGAAGGAGGAGAAGGAGAAGGAAGGAGAAGGAGAAGGAGAAGGAGAAGGAGAAGGAGAAGGAGAAGGAGAAGGAGAAGGAGAAGGAGAAGGAAGGAGAAGGAGAAGGAGAAGGAAAGGAGAAGGAGAAGGAGAAGGAGAAGGAGAAGGAGAAGGAGAAGGAAGGAGAAGGAGAAGGAGAAAAGGAGAAGGAAGGAGAAAGAGAATCGAAGAAGAATCGGCTCAAGAAGCATGGGGCTGCATTTAAATACCTGAGTTCCCTCACAGCTCTAGGATGTGTGAGTGGGCAGAGATGGATGAGAAATGGCTGCACAATAATCCCTCTGTGCACCTAGCTAGCATAGGTCAGTTCCTGGTCACACCTGTGTTTGGAACAGATGGCCAGCTGCCTCTGGTCCTTTGGAAACTTACACATGCCCAGATCAGAGGCGGCCCCAAAGTCCTGACAATTACAGGATTCTAACTCTGCCGTTGACTAACCTCCTCCCTTCAGGCATCTCAGTGCCACCAAGTCTGAGCTGGAAAGTCACCAGCCTTTCCACACTTGTTTCGTTGGACTCTCCCAACATGATTCAGCTGAGAGAAACTGACTGGAGAAGCTCGAGTCACCGGCAGCCTGGCTATTCTTGGTGTGTACCCAGGTGTGGCACAGGGTCTATCCTACATCAGTCCCTCTCTCCCACCCACATCTCCCGATGTCTCCTGCCCCTTCCTGTTCCACTTCTGTGAAAAGAGTGCTCAACCTGAGCTGCACGCAGGAATTACCCTGGGAGGCTGAAACATCACAGATGCCCAGAGATCCTTATGTTTTGGTTCAGGATGTGGTCCCAGCAAATTCTGTGATGATTTTTTCTGGCAGCCAGGCTTGAGAAGGACCAGGACAAGGGTATAGAGAGGAAGCCTACTGTGAGCCTCAACTATGTGACAGCAGGGTTCAGATACGTTGGCTAAATTCGGAGAAGTGTAGGGCACACACATCTTTTAGGAGTGGAGGAAGAAAGCGGGGGGGTGGGGGGAGATAGAACATTGTCCCTGGTCTCACTTCCCCCATGAGAGTCAGAGGCCGGTCCTGTTGGGCATCCAGGTAACAGTATTCATGGAAAGATGTACCAGGACACACTGAGGTTCCTGGACTGTCCCAGAGCTTCAGCTGTTGCTGTCATAGCAGCATTGCCACTGGACATGCCAGCATTGGGACCTGTTCTAGAGAGACTGTGGGCAGCTTGTCATCCAAGAATACAGCATATACCTTTAATATGACTTAATGTACAAGGAGGGGGCTCCAGGGAAACTCCCAGTCTCTCAGATCAATACAGGCCCCAGACATGAAGCTAGTTGTGGGAGTGGCAGTACACTGAGGTCTGGCAGACATTTGCCAACCTTCTCTGAAGCTGGCTCCCATCTGCCATGGCCCCACCAAACACTTTCCCTCTGCACATTCATCAGGCAAGCAGAGTGTCTTCATTCACACTGTCCCTGCATGTGTGCCCTTGGTGTGAATGTTCACTTCCCTTTCTGTGTGAGCAACCCCACCTCTTCTTTTTAAATCATGTTGGCTCCTAAATTAGAAAACCTTAATTGTTAGAAAGAGCTGAGGTCTGCTCCTTGCATGGACAATATCATGAAACATTTGAAAATAAACAAACTGGAAAAGTTTAAGACATTTTCAAACCCTTTGTATCCCAGAGGGCGTCTGGGGTCTGGGGCAGGACAGGGTTCTGCCGGCCTGGGTTTATATTGTGTTGGTGACTTAACCCCTGCAGCTGTGAGAAGCCAAACCTTGACAGGAGAGTTGTTTTCACTAAACTTCCCAGGATTGCAAACTTGATTCGGGAGACATTTGCACTGATTTGCGCTGAGGTCTCCAGTGGCTTCAGCCAGCTTCCTCTTCGGGCAGAGTGCATGCTGGGAATGGGCCAGTGGCTCTGGTGTTTGACAGCTGTTGTAAACCATCGCTGTCCTCCAGAGTTATTCTAGAGGGTTGAGGGAGGGGAGGGTGCGGGAGGGGTGGTGTGTGAGAACATTTCTTTCCATCTTACTGAAATGTGAATCTAATGAAATGATAATGAGGTTGTAGCCTTTAAGCTCCACTGAGTGTCTTGCATGTTGTAATTTTACCCAGAGTGGGGCTAGTTTTTGAAATGATTAAAACTATTGATCCCTAGGCCTGTGTGGCTTGGATCAGAATTCATTAGGGGCCTGGAGGTGAGGAATAAACATTTCTTCCTAGTTCTGCCCCGGGATAGATTCCATCTTATAGATGGTTCTGGCTGGGGCTGGTCCCTCTGAGCACATGGCAGCCACACTAATAAACAGGACCTAGTGTCTATAGAGCAGGAAGTCATGAAGCCTGGCCATGAGTGGCAGCCTACTTGGCTCGGGCTTCTCTCAATGCTGGAGAAGGGAGGTTCCCTCTGGTTAGTCTCAGATCTACTTCCATGAGGCTGGTATAAGCAAAATGACTTCTCCATGAAAAAGACACACAGAAGCAGACATCTCCCAAGTTCCAGACCAAAGAACATGGAAGGACAGTCTTGATCTGGGACAGATGCTGCTAATATGGCCAAACCTCCTGTGAACCCTCCTCCTCCAGGTGAGAGAGGCTCCTTCCTCTAACTCTCTCATGGGTCCTTCACTCCCATGAGTGTGAGGTCACTCTTTTGAAGATGTGGTTCAGGCTTCTTACGGGTAGGACAAATTGGCATCTTAAGAACAACCTCATGAAATAACAAGGGAGGACGCCAAAGAAGACAAATGTCACATGCATAAGGATATGCAGAGGTGTCTTGTTTAAACTGAAGCTCTGTCTTGCCTGTATTGCCTGAAGCAATATGACATTTGGTCTGGCTCCTTCCTGGGTCCATGTGTGGTCGGTCTCCCAATCCTGTGGTCTTTATCCACAGTGGATTCAGAGCAATGTATAAGGCTCAAGGGGGCAGGGGGATGCTACCTGCCACCTGGAGAAAAGCAATCTGCCCAAAGTCGCCTGACCTCACCCTTTATATTCTTCCTGGGCAGCCACAGCCATAACACATATGCAGCAATCCCTTAACTCAGACCACAGCATCAAAGTCCATTAACAGGGTCACACACTCATAGCTACACAGGGGAATGTGGATTACCTCCACTCAGACTGTACAAGGGTGAGACCCTCTCATCACCTACACTTAGAGGATAGGCATTAGCTCTCCTTCAGGTCTCTGGAGCACAGTTGGTATTCTATCCCCTGTGTACATTTTGTTATCATTCCAGACTTCTTGGGGTGCCATGTAGTTTGTGAGATTCTGGAAGACAAGGTTTTATTTTATTCTGTCTTTTGCATTCTCTTCACCTAGCACAGTGCCTGTCACATAACATACCTGGGTAAGTGGTTGCGGATGAAGGAAAAACAGTCCATGGGGCCTGTCATTTGATTCCCAGAGCAACTGTGTAAGTCAACAGCACAGGAATATGAGCTCTGATTTCCTGAAAAGGAAGAGAGAGAGAGAGAGAGAGAGAGAGACAGAGACAGAGAGACAGAGAGAGACAGAGAGAGATAGAGAGAGACAGACACAGAGACAGACACAGAGAGAGAGACAGACAGAGAGACAGAGAGACAGAGACAGACAGAGAGACAGAGACAGAAGACAGACAGAGAGACAGAGAGAGAGAGAAACAGAGAGACAGAGAGACAGACAGAGAGAGACAGAGAGAAAGAGAAAGAGAGACAGAGAGAGAAATGGTACTTCCAGGAGGGTGGGGCCTGACTTTAAGGTCACCTGGCCTCTGGTGCTGGCGCCAGGGCTATGGTGCAGTCTGGAAGCTCTGAGATTCTCAAAGACGTGACTCCCTTTGCAGCTGCCTGAGGTGCCTCCTCCACAGGTGCTCTCCACGCAGTTCATACCGAGGTCCCTCTCATCCCTCCGGTGCCCTAGCCCAGCACCCAGGCTTTGAAGGAGGTGGCCTAGCAAATCAACTACAATTGTGTAGTAATAATGATTCGATTTTCTCATTTTTTATTAATAAAAGACATATGTGACATGCCAGTCAGAGCTTTCAGTTGAGAGAGAACGGATTTCTCCCTCTAGGTTAATTGAATTTCACCCAGGGGCAGGTTCTTAATGAGCCACCTTCCTGGACTGGGGCTGTGGCCTGAGCTCTGCTCTCCACAGTCTCTGTAAAGCACAGTATCCTGTCAGAGACTCGGACAGTTTGCTTTGCCACCCTTGACTCCTGGGGGAAGTGAGGCTGCAATGTGTCGGCTGCTCCGGGTGATGTATTTCAAGACCTGTCAGGAGGACAGCTAAACCTTCCCCTAGGACTGCCAGTGGGGTTTTAATACCTCTTCTCGCTCTGTCTGGGCACTTCCTTCCACGCCTGGCCCCATTCCTCCATTCATATGCATCAAGGCTCATGTGTGAGGGTCCCAAGGGACAGCTTGAGGCTACATTCAGGCCAAGTGTCATGGCTGAAAGCAGGAGATGAAGCTCAGACCCGGATGTGGCCTTCCTGTCCACTGCTAGGCCTCAGTAGAGGCCCTGCACTCCTCCTCTGTGGGTCTGCCTTCTGAGTTCATGGTAGCAAGGCCTTCCTCACAGGCCATGAGTGGGAAGAGAAATGAAGCCCATGTGCTTCCTCCTTCCCTGCATGAAAGCCCACTGTGTGCTAGGCAGAGTCAGGCATACTCTCTGTCCTCCTTCTTACTTTCTGTCCTCCAGAAGGTGACATCAAATGGGACAAAGGAAAGGGTGTGTGTGGAGGGGGGGGAGAGGCATAGGGAGAGTGAGAGGGAAAGGGAAAGGGAGAGGGAGAGGGAGAGGAAGGGAGGGGGAAGGGAGGGGGAAAGGGAGAGAGAGGGGAATGGGAGAAGGAGGGGGTGGGAAGAGGGAGGGGGAGGGGGAAGGGGAGAGGGAGAGATAAGAGGGCAGCCCAGGCTTGGAATGGAGGCAGGATGACCTCAATATAAGAGGATGTGAAATAGAAAAACAGACTCAGAATGGTCTGGGATGCCAAATGGCGTGTCTTTCCTTCTGCTAAAAACAAGACAAAGGCTCTTACACCCCTCTCTGAAGCCTCTTGGCATTAAGCTGCTGTTTGTCTCTAAGAGTCATCTCTGTACACACAGCTCCCCTCTCCCCGGCCAGGGTTACTGCCTGAGTTTTAAGATCCTATGTTCACAGAAGAAATCACTCTTCTGAGGTGCTGGGTCAAGAGGTTGGGACGAAAGGGCCTCCAGAGATCACAGCCCCAGAGGCACCCAGCCAAGAGCTTTTCCAGCCTTGGTCTTCAGAATGGCAGCTCTTCCCATGGAGGAGGGCAGGGCCTTCTTGTTATTATATCCTCCACACTTGCTACTGAGTCTGCTACATAGTATGAGCTCAGTAACCAGAAGAGCATGCCATCCCTAGCCATCTCCTTACTGACATGGCCTTTGAGTCTCCTGGAAAAGTAACTCCTGTCTGCTGAAGGCTTGCAATGAGTGGGCTCCGTATTGGCAAACTCAGCTATCTCTTGAGCGGCAGGCGCATGGTCTCTGCTTCCAGGCTGTGTCTTTGGCTTAGCTGTGCTGGTTCCTATTAATTTCCTTCATCTGTCTTGCTGGTCAGGGGCCCAGGTGGTCTCTCGATTAAGCTTCAGAAGGACACATGCTGGGCTTTTCCAATGCCCTCTGGAGTATTCCTTTGTCTGGGTATCTCCAGTTGGCTACCACACTCTCTCCTTCCTCCCAGTGCTTTCTGACCTGGCTCATCTGAGTCCTCATGACTTTTTAATCCTTCATGGTTCTCAACCCTCCATGGTTTTTGCCCCCAGATTGATGTTGTCTTTGTCTATATGTCTTACCTACACTTCACCTGTAGGAGTCAGGACTTCTGTTGAACTAGCTCTGTCTTGAGGTCCCAGAAGCAACTCATTCCTGAGCAAACTCAGCCCTTCTGGAAGATGGTTAATGATCATCTCTAATTTTTCTCTTCTTTCTTTCTTTAAGATTTATTTTATGTATATGAGTACACTGTAGCTGTCTTCAGACACACCAGATCCCATTACAGATGGTTGTGAGCCACCATGTGGTTGCTGGGAATTGAACTCAGGACCTCTGGAAGAGCAGTCAATGCTCTTGACTGCTGAGCTATCTCTCTAGCACCTGATTTTCTTCTCTAGAAGAGCATCCACAGACAGTCTGAAGTGAGAGCCGATGTTTTTGCTTGTTGGCACTGCGTCTCCTGGTCCCACACCAGCCTCAGGTATATGGTGGCCATGCAGGAGTATTTGTTATAAAATGACTGGCACCACTTATAGGAGCAGCAGTTTCCAGGAGGGCAGTTTCCCTGTGCCCTCCCCCCAGCCCCTACACACACACACACACACACACACACACACACACACACACCTGCTCTCATGCAGAGCAGACCAACATTTCTGTTTTAGTAGACTTCAAATGGAACTGGTGAGAGTGCTTTACCCCACAGGGAAATCTTTGGACCAAATTGGGGGAAGGGGAAAAAGGCCTTTGTATCCTAAATCTTTACGCACTGGGCTGGATTTGCATATGTTAATATGGAAAACTGTAAGTATGTAATGAGAAGCAGTGGGCCATGTGGGTGAGTGGAATTCCTTACAGTACTTTTTTCAGATGTCTTAATTTACTCTCTTTGTTGTATTTCGACAGATCCAGGTGTTTGGACAGAGCTGGTCTTGGTCCCCACTCCTCTCTCCTCAGATCTCTGAAATCATAGGTCTTACCAGAGTGAGTCATATCCAAAAGGTGACCAGGTTACCCCTCTCCCATCACTTGCCTTTCTGAAACACCACCAGGAAGATGTCATGGGGAAAGCTACCCCAGACCAGAAAGCCCAGTCTCAGAGATTGGGAGGGGATGCGCCTGAGGGGGCAGGGAGGAGAGGGCAAAATTCCAGAGACAAGAATCCTCTATGGAGACAGCCCGCTGGGCTTTCAGCCTTCCATCTGGGTTCCACTAAAAACACATTTTGCGTGTTTCTGTTGTTCTTGAGTGTGGGTTTATTTCAAGGGGAAAATTATAAAAAAATGTCTCTTCCCTCATTTTAGCAGGAGCTTGTGCTTGGCAGGTTGTCATGTGACCTGCCCTCCTGGAGGTGAAAAAGAGGGGCTGGCATGAATCCCAAAAGGTTTAAGGAGTTAGAGGTTCTAACACTGCTTGCTGACAGAATCCCAGGCCAGCAGATCTGACCCATGGTCTTTGCTTACCCACTGATGGCAACATAGATGGCCAGACAGGATCCTTGGTGGGCTGAGAACTAGGGAAGGAAAGTTGAGGTCAAGGAGAGACACTGGAGCAGCCCCACCTGGTGAACATCCACACACACAGAGAGGTGAGTGGCAGTCTCCCCCCCCCCAACCCCCACCCCACAAGCTATTGAGAAGCCTCTTTGAGCCTCTTTGTCAGCCAAATGAGGCTGCATTTTGTCAGATAAAAAGCCAGAGCTGGCAGAGGCCCCCTCCTAAGGATTCAAGTTCCAGTCTAAGCTGAGAAGCCACAACATGACCTGGAGGCCTTGAACCTGAGTAGTCTGTACCCCAGAGACAAGAAGAGGTCACAGGAGACTGGAAAAGAGGTCAGGAGAGGACTGCAGGATTAGCATGCGAAGCAACAATTACAAAATAGGTTGACGAGCATTGCTGCAGAGGTCAGCTTAGGATAAGATGGATGCTAAAAGGGAAAGGAAGGGGGGTGGGTGCCTGTCGTTGTAGCTTCTGGGTAAGGAATCTAAAAATAATTCCTTGCCTTTGGCTTGGTGGTGTATGCTGTGACGTCAACAGCGTCAGTATCAGAGCCCACACAGCTTTAGCCATCTAGTGTAAAGTCCACATCATTCTCCCTGACCCTTTCCTGTTTTATGTGTACGGGTGTTTGGTCTACATGTATGTTTGTACATCACATACATGCAGTGCCTGTGAAGGCCAGAAGAGGGCGTTGGATCCACTGGAGCTGGAGTTAACAGATGGCTCTGAGCCACTGCGTGGGTGCTAGGAATCAGAGCTGGGTTCTCTGGAAGAGCAGCCAGCACTCTTAGCTGCTGAGCCATCTCTCAAAGCCCTTACTTTATAGGTGAGGAAACTGAGGCTCAGGGAAAGGAAACTGCTTACCCAACCCACAAAGCAAGTCAGTGGGTGGGCTAGTTCTGCACTGGAGCTCCATTTATTTGGTGTTGGTCCACTTTGTGAAAGTGTGTGAATGGCCAGATCCGCAGGAAGGGGATCTGAGAATTCCAGTAGATATGCCGCTCCTAGACTCATATGTAGGCACTACGTGTACACTGGCCTTCAGATCCTGCCAGCAGAGACCATCCGTTCTCACCAGTGGGAGCAACCTGGTTTGGTCCTCCCAACTGTTGGGCACTCAGGCTACAGGCAGAAAGTAGGGCTCAGTACATCATTATAGATAGGCCTGTCTTTGTACAGAGTTGGTGTCAGACACAAAGAGAGAACTCAGGCCCTAGGCTCTGGCCTTCATTAACCAGAGTAATTTTTGCAGAGCCCTCTCTGCCTCTGAGAAGAGGTTTTGCAATGACTCAAGTGGTCCTGCTTAGAAGAGCGTGACTGCCCCCTGGTGGCCACATATCTGATCTCTCCAACACCAGCTCCACCCCCTCCATCCAGTGCCTCAGCCCAGTCGTTCATCAAATAGGTATTGAGGTGCGGCCCCCTGCTGTGTACCGGGGAGGTGGACAGTGAAGAATACCTCTTGGTAAGTGGGTGAACACCCTAGAAGAGGTCAGCAGGGGACTGTAGAATATTAATGTGTAAAGCAACAAGCTGCTACAGTAGAGGTTAGCCCAGAGTATAATAGAAGCTAAAAAAAAAAGTGTGTGGTTGCATTCCAGCTTCTAGATAAGGTATCTAAAAATAATCCCTTGAATTGGGCATGGTGAAGCATATCTTATAGTTCCAGCTACTCAGGAGGCTGAGGTGGGAGGAATCAACCAACCTTGGCAATATGAGACCTCATTTTTAAAAATCCTTAATTGGTATGGGTTGGTGTGTTTTGTACATAATCAACCAACAATCAACAGTCCTTTGTCTAAGATCTGTGTTTACAAAATATTGTATTTATACCTCCTGGTTTACCCTTCTTGTAGTCCCATGTGGTGTCTGTAATTGTCCATATCTTAAAGATGAGTAGACACGGTCAGAAAACCTAAATGACCCTCTCCAAGTTGCAGTTGGTAATAGGCTCCTATCTAACCTACAGATCCCCTTCTGGGAGGCAGGCACACTAGGCTAGGGTTGTAGGTGGAGTCGGTCACTTCTGCCACTGGAACTGGAGGATAATGCAGCTCTCTCCCATCTTCCAGGGAGCAGAATTCTCTTCTGAAGTCATACGGCAATGCCTGGTGAGCCTGACACAGACAGATGCACATTGAAAATGACTGGCTTGGTAGCTGTGACACATTTGCACCACAGCCTTGAGTGACAGGCACTGAGTGCTGAGTTTATTCCTGGCCACCACCAGGCGCGTGGGCAGAGTGGAGGTTCGAGTGCAGGGAGAGCACTGAAAGCCCTGAGCACAGGGAAGAGCTCTGGGGTTTTTGAGGTGCTGGTCTCATCCTCCAGATTGTCTCCACTGTCAAGCACTAGGTCCCCTTGTTAAAAAGGAATGAAAATTCTGGTGCAGCCTGGTGGTGCATGCCTTTAGGGAGGCAAAGGCAAGTGGATCTCCAAGTTCAAGGCCAGCGTAGTCCATAGAGTATACCAGGGCTATACAAAGAAACCATGTCTGGGAAGGTGCCGGGGGAGGGGATAGGAGGGGAGAGAGAGAGAGAGAGAGAGAGAGAGAGAGAGAGAGAGAGAGAGAGAGAGATATTTTGTTGGTCTGTCTGGTGCAGTTATTTAGAAACAGGCAAATGAAAATGGCTCATAGCATAGAGTACAAGCCTGGTGGCGACCTGGAAATCACCACCAATGCCAGACTCGCAGATACAAAGAGGCCAAAGAGGAATGTGGGGCCATTAGGTTTCTTTTCTTCCTATCTTTCTATCCCAGAACTGGAGTCCTGCAGATTCTGTCCCCAGATCACCTCAGGAATCCCAGTGTTCTGTGCTTAGAAATCCAGCTTTGTTTTCCAGACTGTTCTCTCTCTCTCTCTCTCTCTCTCTCTCTCTCTCTCTCTCTCTCTCCGTCTCTCTCTCTCTTTCTTTCTCTCTCCTTCCCTCCCTCCCTCCCTCCCATGAATGACAGGGTAGCCTCAGTGTGCCAGCCACTCACACAACCAGTGTCTCATAGTCAGTCACCTACAAGGTCTCTTGGGCTGAAGCTGGGCCCCACAGACAACTTTGAGAGTGAGGCTTGAGGGCTAATGGATAACTGTGTATGGTGGCTTGGTAGAAGGTCATTCAGTTTAGAGGGAGTGTTAAAACTTTACTGTCTTTTTTTTTTTTTTTTCCTTTCCCAGGGTTTTAGACATAAGTATTCTCTAGTAAATTGACAATAGAAATCCCAGTCAGGGGTATTCCAAGGTCAGAACGTCATGCAGGATGTCCTTTACAGCAAAGGCATGGGCAAGAAGCAGGGCAGCTGGATTCACTGACCTGCACAGCACAGTGCTGATGGCCACTTTCCCATACAACCTATTTTATCTTCACAGCAGATAACCTTCTGTAAGGTTCTGAAGTCAGTCCAAGGTCATCAAACCAGGAAGCAATAGCACCCCACAAAAGCCTTCTAATGCCAGCATGGCCAGTTACATTACAAGAACATCTTTGGACTTTGCTGACTCTGGACATGATGTGGAGTCTTCTATGAAAGAGTGAAATATTCAGGAAGCCAAGCATCCAGAGGAGAGAAAGCAGGCATTTTGATGTAGGCAGACTGTGGCGGCTGTGGGGCCTGGTTTCTGGCTAGTCTTGTCCATCCTAGGACACACTGGCTGCCTCACATTCAGCTCTGCCCATGGCCTCTGTAATCACGTTTTCAAGGACCTTGTAACCTCTCAGCACACCAATGGTTCTCCTTCATCTTTTCCTGTTAAGCAGATTTAAAGAGTGAACCAAGAATCTTGGCCGCCATTAATTTCACAGCTTTACAACATTTTGCATCCTTTTTATTTTTCTTGAGTCGTTTTTAAAAGCCCTTATGATTCCTTGAATTCCCCATTGGTAAAGCAATTTCATTCTCTCTTTTAACCTCCTCTCTCCTGAACAGCCCCTCCTCCACAGAAAGCTCTAAATAATGCAGCAAATTCTTGTTTCATCCTTTTCTGTTTCCAGATGGAGTTTTCTCCGCAGAACATCCCTGGGAATCATTTCTGTCAGACACTTCCCTGGGTGCCCCTTGGTCCTCACACCGACCTACCGTCCTCCAGCCACCCCCCACCTCAAATTGAAATCTGCTATTTTAATTACTGCTTCCCCTGTCACGCTTGAGGGTTCCCCCTCTTGTCAGTCTTCTGCCTGCCTCAGAAGCAATTCTTTCTTCCAGTGCTGAGAATTCATTAAGATACCCAGACTCCTGCACATCTGCCCCTCCATGCTGAATCATGCTAGTCTATGTAGGATGTTCTTTCAGATGCTGACTGGAGCAGAGGACCAGGGGTTCTGTCCAAGAGCAGATTAAGACTTTGCTGTAGCGTTGCAAGTCCCTGGGTCCAGCTGACCCCTGAAGCCCTGTGGCAGAGCCTCTCTGAGACTGAACTGAGGCCCTGACTAACTACCTCCCTGACCTGCGAGATGGGCCCCTGGGACTGTCTTTGGTTTTATGCATTGTCCTTTTTGCAGGCTGGGCAGTTGTTCTCCAGGTGTCTGCTGGACCTGTGGGTCCAGTCTGCAGCTGGGGATGAGTCTAGTAGGAGGCCAAGGGAAGTGACCCCATGACTAAAAAGTCAGTGAGGTCACAACTCTCTGGCGTGCTCTTAGCAGAAGGCTGAGCTACTCAGCACATAGAGGAGCAGCCTGAAGTTGTCATCCATCCTGTTTGGGCTTTGTCTTATGGATGGGTATGTAGGTCAGTGCCAGACAAGGTCATCCGCTTTGAGAGGCTTAATCAGAAACATAGGATTCTTGAAAGTTTCTAGGAAAGAATGATCTGCTTCCAGCTAACCAGCTAACCCAGGCAGGTCACATCATCCTTGTGAAACGGGCTGTTCTGAGACAATTGCCTATAGGGACAATTCTGGCATTATCACACAGATAAGGAAACACAGAGTGGAGGAGGGGGAGGGGAAGAGAGAGATATCATTCATTTGCTCACTCATTTCCTGCCTCATTCCAAAGAGATTTAAGGCAAGAGACACAGCTGGAAAATGGACAAGGAGAAAATTATTCTGAAATTCTAAATTGTAAGATAAGGTCTGGAATGGTCTCAAGTGGGAGTAAGGCAGTAGACAGGAGGCTACCTGGAAACCTAGGAGACTAACCCCTCAGGATGAGGAGGGAGGGGCAGACAGGGCAGCTTGCTTCTCACGACCTTTCTGTCCAGCCTCAGTGGCTGCTCTAGGCATGATGTTATGTTCCGAGAAGCCCGGAATACCAACTAGGATGGCAGGCTCTGAAACACAGAAGTGCCTCAGAAACGCAGGCTCACTGAGTTCTGCAGTGACTCTGGCCCCTCGTTGCTGCACATCACTTTCACAGACAAAGGACCTGTCTCAGTGTTTCTTACACCTCCTTTAACAGGATGCAGGCAACAGCAACATGGAGGAGCAGCCTGGAAAAGTCTGCCTGTCCATCATATGCCCCACCCCACAAAGCCCAGGTTAAAAACCACATTTTTGCCACGGGCAATCAGTACCTTCTTAATCATATGGAAAATGTGAGCAGGCGCCTCTTAGAAAAAGTTGTTCTTTTCTTTTTATTGCTCTGTAAAGAACCAGTTGAGTTCCTCTCACTGTTTGGGGGTGTCTCCCAAGCCCTTGCTTCTAACCAGTTTACTGTTCCCGTGTTCTTGCTGGGCAGACATCCATGTCTTCACTCCAGGAGAACTTTGCTTGGCTGGTGGTGTTAGCTCAGTGTGGTCACAAGCTCATGAAGTGGCAGTAATGTCAACTGGAGTGTGTACCAGGGAGGCAGGGCGAATCCAGTTCCTTTGAGGGGGAAGACAAAGATGAAAGGGGAGCTAGGCTGTGGGGTGTCTGGGCTATACAGAGGGGATGTGTGGGGTGAAGCAGGAAGGTGAGGCTGGAGGTGGGGAGTTGGTAGTACCCAGCCAGAGGAGGCCTTGGGGTCTGGCGAAGAAGGTTGGCCTCTGTCCGTCCACACCAAGGAAGAGTGGTGGAAAATCAGAGTTCAGGGGTGAGGAAAGTGCTCTGGTGATGAGACCAGTGTGAGAAACGAACTCTTGGACTGTCCTTTGCCTTAAGGATTAAAGGGATGGATCAATGAAATGGAAAGGCCTGGCCGTAGGAGGAAGACTGCCCAGCCTGGGAAGGTTTGAAGGTCATAAGGGGGAAAAATGTCCCGGCGATAGGCAGGATTGGCTGTCACACTGTATTGTGGATTCCTGGCAGGGGACTAGTGGGCTAGCCTAGTTACTATTGACTATCCCAAGAACAGCAGAGAGGTTTTCCAGAAAGCCCCAGCCCCCAGGAAACGGTAGGCTGAGGCAGGTAGGGGTTAATATGTTCTGAAATAAACTGAAGATGAATCCTCCTGGTACTTAATGCAGGGTGAAATGAGATAAATTATTCACATCATTCAGTGTAACAAGCAGGCTCACAGTGCGCACCAGCCTCTTCAGCTGCAGGCTCACGGTGCCTGCTCACGGTGCGCACCAGGCCTCTTCAGCCACGCGTTTCAGACGTAGGTCCTCTTCTTAGCCTTCTTGTCTAACCATCTCTAGAACATCTGACTTAAATCGGTATTTCAGGTCTTGGGTTTTTATCTTCTGCAAAAATAAATTAGTTCATACGTTCGCTTCACAACATTCTGACATTTCCCATATTCTTACCTTCACATAAACACGATTAGGAAGAAAGGGTCTGGGGAATCAGGCTCAGCAGGAAGGTGGGGTTGTTTCCCATGCTCACGCCTTTCCAATCCTCAGGCAAGGGGGTTGGCCCTGCACAGGGGCTGCAGGAAGTCTGTTTGTTTGTGAGACACTCGAGATTAGTGGTGATCTGTGGGAATTAGATCCACGCCTTAGAACTGGCCCAGGCTTCCCTCTTCCATGGACCAGGATGTCTGTGCAGAGGTGCCCACAACCCTCCAGGGTGTCTGCAGAATGGATTACAATGAATGGGGCTTTTGTAGCCAAGAGCCTTCCCACTCTTGGGCAGTCTTTCAATGGCCCCAGTCCATGGCAGCTAGTTCCCCAGAACAATGGCTGGACTTCCGCTCTTCTTTAGCAGGCACTGACCCCCAGAAGGGAATAGACTCAGAGAGTAGGTTCCCGAGAACGGTCCATGGGCTCTGAGCTAACGTCAGTGTTGAGACACTCTGAAAGTCAGACAGAGGAGGAATAAATTAAGGCAGGACTGAGGGGGAGAAGCACAGACAGAAGGGATGGAGAGCCAGGAGATGAGCATAAAAGAATTAAGCCAGAGGGAAGGCAGGGTCTCTGGAGGAAGGCACTGAGGAGGAAGGCAAGCAGGACAGGGAAACGGCTGATAGGGATAAAGATCTAGGAGAGAAGCAGCTCAGGCCTCTCAGAAAGCAAAATGAGCCAGAAAGATGAGACCAGGTGAAAAGGGAGGAGTGCCAGGGCAAGCAAGGGAGGCAGACCTCCACTCCCCACACTAAGCTAGGCTAAGTGGAGGGAGAATTTTCTTACACACACACACACACACACACACACACACACACACGAGGGCAAGTGTGCACACATGCATACATACACACATGTGAACCCCCACATATGCACAGGCATGAGCACACACACACACACACACACACACACACACACACACACGCGAGGGCAAGTGTGCACACACGCATACATACACACATGCATAGGCATGAGCACACACACACACATGCACACATCCATGCACACACTCACAAACACAGGAACACACATGCATACATGTACACACACGTATACACACATGTACACATACATACACATGCATGAGCGACTGACCGAGCGCGCGTGCACGCACACGCACACGCACATGCACACGCACACACACACACTTCTTACTATGTTGCTGTTTGTAAGACTTGGTAAACCCAAACTGGTTCCTTCTCTTTTCAGTGGGGTTGTCTAGGTATCCCCTGTCCTCCACTTCAATTCTTTGGGGTAATTGAAAATATGAGTCTGATGGGGACTATCGGGGGGTCTGCAAAATGCTAACGAAATGTGGTGGGCTCTTTGTGTTTCACAATGGGGTTCTAGTCCTCTGGGTAACACATTCAGCACGTCCACTGAGTCTGACAGTGGCCCTGACTGGGTGTCGCTACTGTGGTTTGAGGCTGCCATATAGGAGCAGCTAGGCAGAACAGGAGACTTGGGGTTTTGTTTTTGTTTTGGTTGTTGCTATTGTTGTTTGAAATAGATTGGCAGGAAATTCACACTGTAAAAACTTGTTTAGAAGTAAGTATCTTACAGACATTCAAAAATGACCTTGGTTGGTTGGTTTTGGGTTTTTCAGGATAGGGTTTCTTTGTGTAATAGAGCATTGGCTATCCTGGACTTGCTTTGTAGACCAGGCTGGCCTGGAACTCAACAGAGATCTGCCTGCCTCTGCCTCCCAAGTACTGGGATTAAAGGTGTGAGCCACCACACCCAGCCTGGGAATACCAGATTTTTAAAAGAGGAGGCAGTGGTTCATCTATACTGTGTCATATGGCATAGGGGGAGGGGGCAAGCACATCTCTCGGTGGCCGGGGGTGGGAAAAAACGCATATGGATTTTGTCCATCGACACCATCGACACCATCGACACAAGGAGTGTCTGATGTGTAATGGTAACATGTTCCAAAGAAGGGCGAATGACTGAGATATTACCTGTGTCTTTCCAGAGTCTGGCAGGCAAGCAGGCAGAGCTAAGGAGACACCGAGCACCAGGCTGAGCCGGATGCTGGTGGCTTAGCTGTCCGTGTTGCCACAGGTGGACCCACCACACTCCTACTCCTGGCTCCTTGGGCAATTTCGTCAGCACTTCCTTCTTAGGCTTACTTAGCAGTAGCTGATGAGGTTGTCTGTGAGCACAGGCTCTGGAATGTTGCCTGTCCACCACCAGTGTGGAAGGCAGGCTCCCTGCCTGGACGATCCTTGGCAGAGCAGTCCTCTGCAGCCCTAGTACTCTGGAGGTGTGGACCAGTCTCAGCCTTGGAGGTGGAGGCGGGGTAGCTTCTAGGCCACCTTGAAACAATGATGCAGGCCAGCTCCTGCTGAAAGCTTTTTTAGAAATTAGGTTTAATTGCTTGTGTGCGTGGTTGCTTTTGCACCATGGTGCATGTGTGAAGGTGGGAAGGCAACTTGCAGGAGTCAGTTTTCTCCTTCCACCATGTGTGTTTGGAGGGTAGGCAGGTTGTCTGGCTTGGCAGCAGGTGTCTTCACTCACTTAACCATCTCACCAGTCCCAGATCTTCACTTGGTTAAGTGGAATCGGTGTTTACAGGCTAGCATGTAAAAGGCTGGCCCTCAGGTCCAGTTACCCACTGCGTGGCGCAGAGAAGAACACTGTATCTTGTTTTAAGTGCAGCCACAGGTGTGTCTGAACAGCTATGGAAGTGGCTCAAAGAGGGAAAAGGCCCTGTGTGAGGGTGGTTGGGTGACACTGGAGCAGCACATGTTCAGTGCACTGCTCAGCGTCTGATTGGCTGCAGACTCAGGGTTCCCATCACTATCACCCTATCAGAAACACATTTGTGAGTGTTTGGGTGTACAGGTAAAGCAAACATTGTTCTCCATTGTCATCCCCCAGCAGCCTAAGAAGCTCCCCAAGATTCAGAGCAAACCAGGATATGTGGCTTCAGTGCTGAAAAGAGGCTTGGGAGTCGCCAGCTTATGAAGCAAGAGATTGTTTATTAAAGATGCTTCAGCACAGGCTTAAGCACTAGTGGTGAGAGAAAATGGGGAGCTCAGAAGTAAGCCACACCCAAGTGTGGTCCAAGAGTGGCCCACGTGTGGCCGCGGGGCCCCTCCAGAGAGAGGCATGGTTTACTGTTTTTACAGTAGCCATAAATAGGATTTTAGTGGTGTTTGAAATGACTAGTCTATGCAGCAGGGGTGGGAGGTTGGGGTTTAAGGGGTACCTCACAGGCTCAAATCAATAAGGTAAGATCTAGCCCATAGGGGTGAGGAGGTGGGATATGTTTAAACAGTTTTGTCTGAGGAAATGAAAAGATCACAGACATCATGGGCCTTAAGCCTGGGGCATTGCTATTTTGATACAAAGTATCTATACTTGAAAGGAATACTACAGAGGCAGCCTTAAATGAAAATGTTGCAACCATGCAGGAGATCTTGCTTCTCAGCTGGAGAGACACTGGGATGTGGGCTCCTCTCCTTTCTCCCGGCCTCATAATTTCTGTGTCTTTTTGTCTGGCCTCAGCTCTATTATTCCCATTTTATGTAGGAGCAAATTGAGGCTCAGAAGGCTTACAAATGAAACTCTGACTCATAGCTAGGAAAGCTGGATGCCACTGCACTTGTAAAATGGCAAAGGACAAAGGAGTATCCCCTGGGAGAAGGAGGAAGAAGGAAGAGCACAGAGTGTGAGACCCCACAGCAGGGCCCAGGGAACAGACACAACACCTCCCTTGGAGTTTTACAGGAACAGAATGACAGCCAGACACCATGGAAGTTGAGCTTGGAGAAGTGGGCAGGGGCCCCACACTACATAGGTCTTTTAACAGAGTTTCAAATTCACTTTTCAGGTTATCCTGGCCACAGGAATAGTAGAAGATTCAGAGGATGTCATGATATGGCAAAAGAGAGGGGATAGAGGCTACTACAGTACACAAA
The DNA here is from genome assembly GCA_030674055.1 of Rhabdomys pumilio. Taxonomy (NCBI): domain Eukaryota; kingdom Metazoa; phylum Chordata; class Mammalia; order Rodentia; family Muridae; genus Rhabdomys; species Rhabdomys pumilio. The sequence continues at coordinate 7,148,802 of JANHMN010000011.1, forward strand.
TAAGGCAATACAAAATAATCAGAAGACCTTGGTGTGGGCAGGAGGGAGTGGTCAAAGACAAGCCCTAGGAGCTACATGGGAGCAACGGGCTAGCACGGGGATGTTTGCTCCACAGTGAAGGTAAGGAACCCGGAAGTACATTTTTGGACTGAAGGATACCTGAGAGGCTCCCAGTCCACAGAGAGCAGTAGGCAACTGGATGTGCAGATCCAGACAGGCTGTTGGCCACAGTTCCATCTCCTCTCCCCTGCTCTGCAGACAGTCCGTCACTGGGAGCACAATAGCAGGAAACATTAGCTGATGGAACTGGAGTTGGCAAGGTGGAGTGTGATTACTGCAGAAGAGATGAAGCTGGAATCGGATGGCAGTAACCCCAGACTCTGTCAGGCTCGGCAGAAAGCAATCAAAGGGGGTGGCAGAAGGGTAGGAATGGAGGTTCAGAAGCTCCACTCCACGTGATCTGAGGAGATGAAAATTCAATAAAGACTACAGGTAATTTAGTGCCAACCTTTAACTCGACGAAACCAAACATCTCCGGGAGTTTCTCCGTCCACGGGCTTGTGGAGCACACACTGTGTGCTTGTGGAGCACACACTGTGTGCTTGCAGCTTTTATACCGTCTGGGAACACTGCAGTGACCAAAAGACGCATTCTTGTCCCTGAGGGGCGCTCACTCCTGATGACAGACTGAAAATGTGACAATCAAACAAAAGAAAAAAGCATCTCCTATCCCAGCATCCCTATGTGAGGCATAAAAAGGGAACCTCTGAGAGCCAAGGCACCCTTTGTCCAGTGTGTGGTTTTGCAGGTAGACTTGAGGCCGCCTCTCGACCAGTTGAGTAACCCTCTCTTGAAGTTTCCATGGTGGCCCTTCATCCAGTTGAGGAAAATAAGATAAGGGAGGCAGTGCCATAGAGGAGGAGCCAAGCCATCCAAACAAGGACGGCCAGAGAATGACATTTGAATAGAGACCGGAAGGGTTAAGTAAGCAAGCTATATGGCAACTTGAGGACAGATTCCCAGGCAGGACACAGCCAGTGCCAAAAGTTAAGACAAGAGTACGCCCACTGCATTTGAGGGACAGAGAGGAGGCTAGAGTGGCTGGCACAGGAAGGGGTACAGACTGTGTCTCATGGACCATCATTAAGACAGGCTTACACTCTAAGTGAGACAAGAGGGCTTTGGAAGATTTTGATCAGGAGTGACGTGATTACATTTAATTTTTCATGAGCTCCTTCTTACTGGATTAAAAATGCAGTCTTGGAAGGAAGAGCTGGAGCAGAGGAAGAACTGAGCCACAACCAAGTGAGTGCAGCCGCAGCTCTGAGGAGCTCGCTCACAGTGAAGGTGAGCTGTGGCCAGGTTTGGGAGAGCATGCTCAAGGGCAGCAGAAGTGATGAATGGGCTGGATGCGTCGGCAGGGAAAGGATCACTCTGTGGTTTCTGACCTGAGACATAGAAGAATGGAGGTGCCATTTATTGAGAAAGGAAAGGCATGGGAGAAAACAAGACTGAGCATTCAGTCCCCACTTTAAGCAATTACTTATGGATGTGCTGATGGCCCTGAGACAGGCTCCAAGCATTGCAGCAACCTCAAGCTATGGAAGTCACACCTGGGACTGAAATGACTTCCTCAACTCTTTCACCAACCTGAACTGAGCAGCCACACTCCCCGACCTCCATCATTGTCTCAGGGGATTCCTCCTCCATCAAGGAAGGAACCAGATGGAAACTGAACCACGATGCCCTGTCCTCAGTGTGGGGGTGGGGAAGGTGGGCGCTGGCTTGTGCAGGACCGGAAGGCAGACAGACTGACTCTAGGAGAGGAGCAGGAAGGAAAGGGTAGCTGCATGCTCAGATCTTCCTCTCAAGTCACCACCAGATAAATCACTCCTCTTCTCATAGAAAGGGACAGACAGACACATAAACTGACAGACAGACAGACAGACAGACACACACACACACACACTTAAAGTTGACTGACTCATGAAAAACTTTAGACTTTGGCTTTGCCAGATGCTAATCCTAAGTCTAGAACTGTAGCCCACATGGCCACCTTTGCTGGCCTCAGGCTGGCTGGGGCTCCTCCCCCTCACCAGCCCTGGCCTGTGGCACTGTTCCTTAACCCACCAGGCTCTTCTGGGTCTTGGAGTTTGCAACTCAGTTTCAAAGGGCTAAGCGTGCTTGCTAAACCCCGAAGGAGTCTAGGATGGGGTGAGAGCAAAAGGCAGGATAGAGGAACACAGGAAGTAGGGAGACCATTTAGCAATTCCTCCTGAGACAGATGTAGGAAAGTCATTGAGGTGAGCACTGAGCTTAACAGGTTTGAAATGAAAAAGAAGAGTTAACTCTTCTGTTGCTTTTTTTTTTTTTTTTCCTGAGACAGAGTTAACCATCTGTGAAGCTTGGTTCTGAAAGCATCAAACAATAGAAGTGTCACAAATTTCATGGTGGCTATGGCTTCTGCTATCCCAGCACTTCTACCAACGACACAAAACATATGGACTTAGATAGCCTGCTTTTCCAGTCCAGCCTTCAAAGAGAGAAGGAGGGGAAGAGAGGGGAGAGGGAGGAAGAGGGTAGGAGGGAAAGACAGAAAGAAGAGAGAGAGGGTAGCAGAGGTGCTGAGTCTGGTAGAACAAGTGCCTTAGGGAGGTTAGGGCAGCATGGGGTGCGGGAGGCTGGGCTTAGGTCAGCACACAGGGAATGCCATCCCTTCTTCCTGCACACAACACCACACCGTCCTAGAATGGAGGCTGCATGAGCAGCCTGGTTGCAGCCTCTCCCCTCCCTGCCCCTCTCTCCCTCCCTTCCCTGTCCCACTGCTCCCCCCCAACCCCGTCCCCTCCCCTCAGCTATTCCCAGCCTGCAATTCATCACAGCTCTGTGTTCATGGCCTTTGTGACCACATCTTTCTCCAGCAATACCTTTGCATTTTGATGTTAAAACAATATTTTGCCCACTACATGGCAGTGCTTGGAGCTTTTGCAGAGGCCGTTTATGTCTGCCGTTTCATTTGATCCTAACCAGGCCGCTGTCAGGTGGTCCGAGAAGGTATTATTAGCAGGGGTGATGCTCACAATATTTAACAGCCCTTGTTTTGTAGGCTCAACCAACTGGAATAGATACAGACCCTAGAGAGGCCCTAGAAGCCTCCTTCCCTCCATTATGGCAGGAAGGGCTGGTGGGGGCAGGGCTGGTGGGGGGCAGGGCTGGTGTGTGTGGGGGAACAGGGACACCAGGGAACGGCTGTTTATCTTGTTTATCCAGTGGTCTGGATGTGTTTCTGTTTCTAAAGCCTGCTCTGACTGTACCAAGTCCACAGTAGACTGAGAATCAGTTCAGTTGTGCTGATGTAGGGACTGAGGTCAGGAGAGATTAAAAACCTACCCAGAGTGAGGGATGAGAAGGTCTGGAAGCCAGGATGAAAGCTTCTTGAGCTGGGCAGGGGTCCTGTCCATGGCTCTGCCCCGGGACCTGAGACCTCTCTTCACACCCTGTCACTAGGTTTCTTATTACTACTGTCTCCTCTGCCTAGATTCTGAAACAAGCAAAGCTCCTGTCTCTCAATCTCCTGCTTTGACTTCCTCACATGTTTCCACCCCTAGGATTCTCACACTGCCTCCTGTTCCCTAACTGGGAATGGTTTCCAGACATTCCGGAGGCCTTTGACCTTCCCCAGATGTCTGGCCTGCTGCCTCACTGTGCTGTACCCCAAAGCAATCTCACCTCCTCCCAAACCCCCTCACTCCCTCATTCACTCGTTCAAGGTCTTCCTAAAGAGCTACCATTCACAAGTTCCTAGACAGAAGACTGCCTAGTGTAAAGTCCAGCTTTTGGAAGTCAGGCCTGTCCTTCAGCCATGTGGGTCCTGAGGCTGAACTCAGGTTATCCAGCTTGATGGTAAAGTGCCTTTACCTCCTGAGCTGTCTATGGGCCTAACAGCTATGGTGTGTTTGTGTGTGTTCTTCCATCCAACCATCTATCCGTCCGTCCATCTGTCCGTCTGTCTGTCTGTCTGTCTGTCTGTCTGTCTGTCTGTCTTCAGGTATTTACCCCCCAACTGCATTATTAGCTTGCTGTGTTGTAGACATGGTTGATGTCTTCTCATGCTGCTGCTGCCTGAATTCTCCACCTGAGAATTCCTCATTCATTTCATGCAGCCCTCACTTCCAACGGCCAAGGTGTTTATCTCTGTAACTGAAAGTTTGGGGGTCCTGCCTTCATTCACACAGGAGGAGCTAGACAAGGACCTGAATGTTCATGTCACCTCACTCGCACCCTGCACTCACGAGCTCTCAGGAGCTGGCCCATAGCAGCTCACCTCTGTCACCACAGAAGCGTGTGTTTGTCTGCCCCATCTCTCATTGCTGTCCCTGTAGATTAAGTTCCACAGTCACAGTTATTGATTTAACCACGCACACCTTTTTGTGTTTTAATCACCTACTGTTCCTTCCCTCTAAGACTTTTAAAACTTTCTAAGTGTCCCCTGTACTTCCAGGATAAATTGAACAGATCCTTGTCTCAGAGTCTGCTCCTGGGGAAGCTTGAATTACAGGAAGCCTAAGTTTTGCATACACACTTATATACCCACATCCTTGGAGCATGGTTTTAGTTAAGTCAATACTCAGAATTTGCATTATTACGACTGTGTTGCGGTTTGTCTATGCTAGATCCAGGGAGTGGCACTATTAGAAGGTGTGGCCCTGTTGAAGTAGGTGTGTCACTGTGGGTGTGTCACTGTGGGTGTGAGCTATAAGACCCTCATCCTGCCTGGAAGCCAGTATTCTGCTAGCAGCCTTCAGATGAAGATGCAGAACTCTCAGCTCCTCCTACACCATGCCTGCCTGGATGCTGCATGCTCCCTCCCTGATGATACTGGACTGAACCTCTGAACCTGTAAGTCAGTCCCAGTCAAATGTTGTTCTTATAAAAGTTGCCTTGATCATGGTGTCTGTTCACAGCAGTAAAACCCTAACTAAGATAGACTATGTTACTATTCTTCTTAGTTAAAGAACGTAATGAAGGGCTAGTGAGATGGTTCAGCATACAAGAGCACTGACTGCTCTTCCAGAGGTCATGAGTTCAAATCCCAGCAACCACATGGTGGCTCACAAGCATCTGTAATGAGATCTTATGGGGTGTCTGAAGACAGCTACAGTGTACTTACATATAATACATAAATAAATAAATAAATAAATAAATAAATAAATGCCAGAGCCTGCGGGGCTGGAGCAAGAGGGAGAAGGGAAGGAGAAAAATAAAAATTAAAAAATAAAAACATAATGAAGTTTGATTATATTTTTATATTATTTCTTTTCAAGACCTGGTGTTGTTCTGTTGTCCAGGTTGGCCTCAAACTCCTGGAATCAACAGATGCTCTGCTTCCTTCTAAGTAGATGGGCTGACAAGTGTGTATTACCTAAGTGTGTACACTTCTTCATAAAGAACATTTTCCCCTGGGGATGACTGGACTATAGTAACAAAATAAGTCATATTGTCTGTGCCACCTATATTTCCATAGGAACAGCACCTAAACTGAAGCCCGAGTCTTCCTACTCCAGCCGGACCAGCCGCTTTCCTGGTCTGTCACACAGCTTTTACCCTGAGGATCCCTATTCTAGAAAGTTCTTTGGTCTCTGTCCTGTATTAATAGCTTTTCTTTTCTTTTGGTCTTATGTCTTCATTTTGTTCCTTGTAGCTTTATAAGAATGGTATATCAGACAAATTTTTTGAAACCTGGTATAACCAAAAACATTGTTCTTGTTTATGGGCAGTACAGAGAATCTGACAACCAGAGAATCCCAAATACAAAATAATGTCTTCCGGAACATAGAAGAAATTGCTTTACTATCTCTTAGCTCTTCAGCATTCCTTTTATGCTTATTTTGCAAACATGCTTGCTCCTCTGTGTATGTGTGTGTGTGTGTGTGTGTTTATGCATGAGTATGTGTGCACATGTGTGTGTGTGTGTGCGCACGCGCGCGTGTGTGTAGGTCAGAACACAACCTATGGGAGCTGACTATCTTCTACTATATGGGTCCTGTTTTGTTTTACTTTTCTGGGAGGAGGGGGTTACTTTTCATGACAGGGTTTCTCTGTGTAGCCCTGGCTATCCTGGAACTCACTCTGTAGACCAGGCTGGCAGTGAACTCATAATCTGCCTGCCTCTGCCTCCTCAACACATCCTACCAGTATGTGACACCGTGACCAGCTTGTTTCACTTTATATGGTCATTTATTTTAATGATGTTTACTATTTATATGCACATTACTTTACCATTTTATAATTTACATTTTCATATTTAAAATGCTCTATTATTTCATTCCAGAGATTTATATGTTACAAATTCTGTATTTTACAATGTTATTGAAGTATATTTTGGATTTCTAAAATTCACTCATTTCAATTTAATGATTTTTACTAAATTTGCTGTTATTCAATAATCTCCATACACTAGGTTTTAGGACATTCTCACCACCCAGTTAGATCCCATATACCCACTAGCATCTGTCTAATGTATTCTGAACCCTAATCCTTTGTAGATGACCCAGCTTTTCTCCCTAGAAGGTTCTACGTATCCTCTCGTTTTGTCTGAAGTTTGAAATATTACAAAAAGTAAGTTAATATGTATTTTTTCTTTTCTTGTACTGGAGAAAGTTAAATTCTCTTTTTTATGAGTATCCCTCCGACCTCTGTGCCTCTTCCTCCTGGAATCCTGCTATGATGAATTAATTAACCCTCTGGAATAATAGTCAAACATTCTTTCCCTTGTAAGAGTCCTGGGCATGTGTGTTTGGTGGCCTTACTTTTAGGAGACCTCTTCCTTTGTTTTCTTTCAAACATACATATACATAGTCACACGTCAGCTGTCCTGAGAGCCTTTCTTATTCTCTGATGACCTTTGTTTCTCTCTCCCTCTCCCTCTCCCTCTCCCTCTCCCTCTCCCTCTCCCTCTCCCTCTCCCTCTCCCTCTCCCTCTCCCTCTCCCTCTCCCTCTCCCTCTCCCTCTTCCTCTCCCTCTCCCTCTCTTTCTCTCTCTCTTTCTCTATCTCTCGAAGCCTTTATTATTTTGCTTCATGGTTACAATGGCTCCCTAGTTTTCTACGGTTTTAATTATGTTGTTTAATTTTTGTGTTTTTCTGAAATGTTTCTGCTTCCTTTCTCTCCCCCTCCCTCTCTTCCTTCTTCCTTCCATGCCTCCCTCCCCCTCTCTCTCCCTCTCTCTCCCTCCTTCCCTCCCTTCCTCCCTCTTTTTCCTTCCCCTCCTGGGTCTTTGTTTTTAGACTTTTCTCACTGTTCACTTCAAATACTTTTTAATGAGACCCAAAGAGTTCATTGAAAGTTCTCTCTCTCTCTCTCTCTCTCTCTCTCTCTCTCTCTGTCTCTCTCTCTGTCTCTCTGTCTCTCTGTCTCTCTCTGTGTGTGTGTGTGTGTGTGTGTAGAGCAGTATGAGTGGGGTGTGTGTGTGTAGATGAGTGAGTGGTGTATGTGTAGATTTGTGTGAATGGTGTGTGTGTGTAGATCTGTGTGAGTGGTGTGTGTGAGTGGTGTGTGTGTGTGTGTGTGTGTGTGTGTGTGTGTAGTTCTCTGTATGTAGTATGTAGATCTGTGTGAGAGGTAGGCCATAGCTTAGGGCTATCAGGTAAGAAGCCAGGGTTTACTGGGGAGTCCCTACCTGTGGTGGTAACAACAGGTCTTTCTTTTGGACCAATCAAAGAGCAGGGGCTTCCCTGACCCTCTGCCTTAGGAAGGATGGACACTTCTGCCAACTGCCTGCTTTCTGTATAATACCTTATTATATCCGTCTGCTGTCCCCAAGTGCAGAGCTTCTCACTTGCCGTCTCTTGTATTGATGTTGCTGAGTGGAATGGAGAAAGCCAAGAAGTAGGCTAGGCTGCACATGCAGGGCAGACGCTGGTTTCGTTGCGTGTCCTCAGTACAAACATCCCATTGGCATCAGAGGTACCCGTGTGTCCACTTCCACAGTTGTGCTCATTGTCTTTTTGGTTTTGCTTTTCATAATAAATCAGCTCTTATCTGAAAGCATCTTTGAGCCCACCTGCCTGGCAGGTAGCTCTTTGTTCTCTGCCAAGCCAGTTAGCATTCATCCACCGACTATCCTTTCCCCACTTCCCACACAGTGTTCATCATTTCCATTAACTTCTGTCTCTTCTGGCGGTCACAGTCCTGTGGGTTTGTATTCTACTACCTTGTTGTCATTTTAGGAACAGTCAAGCGCATGTGTAACCTGCAGAGCTCAGCCTAAAATTCAATTCAATTCTCTCTCTCTCTCTCTCTCTCTCTCTCTCTCTCTCTCTCTCTCTCTCCTCTTTTATGTGCCTTTGTCTGTCCTTGAACATTATGTAGGCTAAGGCTGGCCTTGAACTCACAAAGATCCACTTGCCTCTGCCTCCCAGGTGCTAGGATTAAAGGTTCAAATGTGTGCACATGCATGCTTGGCTTGCAATTCACCTTTCTCCTTCTCCTTCTCCCCCTCCTTTCTTCCCTTTCTTCCTTCTTCTTCTTCATCTTTTTTCCAAGCTAAAGTTTCTCTGGGTAACTCTGGCTGTCCTGGAACTCACTCTGTAGATTAGGCTGGCCTTGAACTCAGGGATTCACCTGCCGCTGCCTCTACATGCTGGAATTTAAAGGTGTTCACTGCTGCTGCCCAGCACAATTCACTTCTTGCCTTCATACACTCGGGCCTAGTTCATATCGGCAGTCTGGACCACTCCAAATGAGCCCCACCGTTCTGGTCTCCTTGCTTCTGGTAGATTCTGGTATGTTCTTCCTAACTTGTTCCCATCCTTCAGAGGTAATTTTAAAGTATTGTATCCACCTGTTTTGCCATTTTGTAACAATAAAAAAATTTTCTGCCTTCTCATGTGCATCTCTCCAAAGTCATACATTAAATGTCCATATGTCCGTCACCTCTGCCATGTAAACATCTTGAAGAGAAGGCACACTAGTATAATGTCTTTGAATCTCAATCCCTTCCCACCAGCAGTTGATACGTTTCTGTCCAAGACGAGCTTTGTATACTATGGTGATCCCATGGTAGCCATTTTTGTCTGTGTGTTTGCCAGTTTGCACATAGGTGGAAGGGCAGTTTCAGTGTGAAGCAATATGTATTTGTAGCATAACAGGGATGGTAAAGGCCTTTTGATCACATTGGTCTCCAGTCCTCGTAATTTTGCAAGGTAGCTCACTGGCTTCCACTTTCAGATGAGGAACACAACTCTCTTGGGTCTTAAACAGCTAGCGACCCAGGGCCAGCAGGATGCACTGATGAATTCAAGCATTGGTCTCTGGTTTAAAAGGCAGTCTGTCAGTCAGTCAGTCAGTCAGTCAGTCAGTCTGTCTGTCTGTCTGTGGTTTTGTTGCAGCCACTTTCTGTTTTCTGTTTTTCACTTGTGTCCTTCCTAGTTAATGTGCGTGCTTAGCATCTTCCTTCCACGAGTTACTCTCGCTGCTGTGGAAGAGTAGGGCAGCACGGCTGACTTTCTCATTCCAAACCCTGTCCCAGAAGCTGAGGTCCCCAGCTTGCTCTGTGGATCTGTTTCTGTCACCTATTGGACATTGCTTCTCAGCTGAGCATTAGCGTGGCTATGCTGTAAAGATATTGGCTCTAAAGACCGTTCAAATCCCGCCTCTTCCACTTACTAGCTACAAGTGGGCTAAGTAGTATGTCCGTTTCTTCCTCTGCAGAATGGACTTTATGATAACATATAAGTATTTGTATATGTAACTTATAAATATATACTTACATGTTATTGTACACACACACACACACACACACACACACACACACACACGTGATCTGAGGTAACGGTGAAAATTAAGTGAATAAAAGTACTTAGAATAAATAAACCGCTCAGGAGTGTATAATTCTCCGTAAGTGCTTTTTGGTGTTATGTACTATAACCACATAACTAATCTCATTTAACCTCTGTACCAATCCCATGAGGAAAAATTCTTATGCCAACTTTGCAGCCTATGTTACTGATATAAATTGAGGTCCTCCTTGACTCTAAAGCTTAAAACAATTATTCTATACAGTTAGAGAGACAGATGCTATTTGTGGACATTTCTCAGAGTTTCGAAAGTTGGTAACTCTGTGAAGAAGATGGTAGACTTAGTTGGGTTCCAGTATAAGTCTAGAAAGAGTGTGAGAGTTTCCTCACAGTGTATGGGTAAGAGCCACCAGCCTGGGCTTCAGGGAGCCAGGGATCAGCCAGCACTGCTGCGTGGATTCCTGACTTCCCACCCCATCTCATCTGGTATCATTCTCCTTTTTTTGATTGAGGTGTGGCACCAGCTATCTCCAAGTGCCTTTCTAGGTCTCCTTGTAAAGTCTCCCTGAAGTGTCATGTGTTACTTACTGAATGCCAGCACCATCTGGTGGACATGGGCCATAACCCTAGGCTGTTGCTCCTCACTGCCATCTCGTGGTCATCAATGCCATGACGTTTGCCTAGTGTATACATTTTTTTTTTCCTGAAAATCCTTAAACAGTTCACACATGCCATCCTTCTAAGCTACATAACATGGAAAGCAAAGTAAACTAACAGGTGGTTAGTTTCCAGAGCAGTTAGGTGAATGGCATGGTGTGACACAGAAAGCTCACTGGCTGTCATAGCCTGGCTTCAGAGTCTCTGGGATATGAAGCTACATTTGGAATGATCTTAAATGCTTCCTTTTTTCTTTCTTTTGCAGGAGTATGTGTGTGGTGTGTATGCATGTGGAAGCCCAAGATTATTGTCTGGTGTCTCAGGCAGGGTCTGAGTTTAGCTAGCTACTTTGCCCTAAAGATCCCCGGAATCTGCCACCTGAGGGATTACACTGCCACTCAGTTTTGATGCGGGTGCCAAAGATCCAAACTCAGGCAAGTGTTTTATCCACCAAGTCATCTCTACTCCCTTGGCAGATATTTCTTCAGGGGAGGCCCTACCATATTCAGGATGTATCACAGAAGTCAGTTCATTTACTCCAAACATACTGATGAGATTAGTTATGCAACACAGAGTGTGGCAGATGTAGGATTCGAACCCAGACTAGACTTCCTCCAACCACCTTCCTTTTCCTTAAGGCCTTGGGCAGGTCTTGAAGCACACATAAACTTCCTACTCTCCAGAAGGATGTAGTTCTCCTTCACGATTAAATCTCTCCCTTCCTTCCTTCCTTCTTCCCTTCCTTCCTCCCTCCTTCCCTCCCTCCCTCCCTTCCTGCCTCCCTCCCTCTCTGTGTGCATATGTTCATGCTTATGTGGGTGCATATGCATGTGTGTGCATGTATGAAAGCCAGGACAAGCCTGGATATCATTCCTCAGAAGCAATGTCTACCTTATTTTTGAGACAGGGTCTCTCTTGAACCTTGAACTCACCAATAGAACAGTGGCTGGCCAGGGACTTACAGGCTGGAATTACAAACACACATCATCACGTGTGCAGCTACTTTGAAAACTGGATTCTGGGATTGAATTCATGTTCTCATGCTTTAAAGACAGGCACTTTACTGACTGAGCCATCTCCTTGACCCAAGCTTTCCCGTTTAGATGGGCCTATTGGCATCCAGAATATTTGCTACATTTCCTAGCCTACCTTGAAGTTAACTGTGGGCCAGAATTAAGCAAGCAGGCTTGGAGTGTGTATTTTAGGAAATCTTAGAAAGGAGGAGGCAGGCCCTTCTTTGCTAACAGCATCTGAAATGGCTTTTGGAGGACAGGCCAGGTTGCTCAGTGGGTAGAGGAGCTTATCTGTGCACTGAGAGCCTGAGTTATACCCTCCACCCCCACCCCTACCCCATGAGATGACAGGAGACCAACTCTCTGAGATTCACAGCACACCTGCACCCACACAGACTTACACAAATATATACTAAATAAATAAACAAAAAATAAATAAAATGACTCCAGAGACTACTTCCTAGACATCAGTCACATAATCAATCTCTTCCCCTTGAGTATGGGCTGAGTTAGTGTTCTGAGTGAGCAAACGTAGCATAAAACAAAGAGGAGTCACTTCCGAGAGTTTTCGAAAGGCTTCGGCTTGTCTGGCTCACACTCTCGCTGGTTCTTGCTGCTTGCTTGTATGAAGCTACCATGTAGTGAGTTGCTTTACAGAGATGCCCATTCCACAAGGATCTGAGTGCACCTTTAGCCAATGATGAGTGAAAATCAGAGACCCTCAATCCAACTGATTTCAGCAAGCAAGATTTTTCTGGAAACTGGGTGTCTTGGAAGCAGATCCTTCCTAACTTGAGCAGCTGGGTGGATTCCTTGAATACTGACTTAGGAAAAGCCAGTCGGAGAACACAGTTAAATTGTGCCTGGATTCCTATCAAAGGAGCTAAGCCTCATTATAAGCCTCTAGGTTTGACTGGTTACACATGAGTTGATCATAAACTTTTCCTAGATAACTCGAAAACAGACATGATGGTTGGAATAGGCATCTGAGCTATGAAACTGATTTAACTAAGACATGGAATAACGGTGAGGTAAGGAAGCGTGGTACCCAACACAATTGCTATCATTTTGAATGTTTTTTTCTTAGCTGACTGTAATTTTTCATATTTTTGTGTTAAAGATGTAAAGCGTTGCTTTTGCAAGCAAAGCGGTCTCCATGCACAATAGTAAGGCAGGTCTGTTTTACCAATGATGTCCATGTTGTTGTTGCCCACCTTTTCCCTGGGACTTGTTTAATTCCCGACTCTCTATCATCCCTGGCCTTGGTACTTCAGCCCAGAGCCATGCCCCAGATCCCTTTTCCAGCCTTTCTCTGTCACCAAGTTCTGGCAGCAGTCCCAAGACACCAGGCTGAGTTCAAAGAAGTCTGCCTTTTTCCTTGTAGGGGTGTAGGCGGGGTGAGATGTGCTCGTTCTGAAAATATTAGACTTCTGAGAATATTAGATGGGGAAGTTCTTGAAATACTTGAACAACCTTGGTTTTAACTAAGTAGCCTGGGGCTGCTGCCTACTCTGCACTAAGTGGAAGAGGGGCGAGGGATGTGCCAGCATCAATGGGAAATGAAAAGCCCAAAGGCTGAATGATATTGATATCACAGCAGTAGAATACAGACCTTCTTTCTATGACCGCAGGAAGCCATTTCTGACCGAGTGCCTTATGCCTAGTATGCTAGCAATGTTTAGATATAAAATTTCAGTCTTACTAAAATGCAGAAGAATTGGCCTTTTGAGCCGCCATAGTTTATTTCTATTATGGGTTCCTGGCTAGGTGTCAGTGACTTCTTCTCATTCATGTGTGTTCCTGGCATCAAGTCTTGTACATGCAAGCACTCAATAAACTGTTGGTATCTGTTGGGGTGATCTTTTTGTGCACTGTGTAAAGACTGTCTTCGTAGTGTTCAAACGCTGATTTCTGTGCTGGCAGAGAGTTGAGTGCAGACAAACTTTGGTATTGTTATTTATATCGTTACATCATACTTTGTACACATTCCCTCTCTTATGTCCTGACTGGTTTAATAAAAAGCTCGTGGCCTATAGCAAAGGAGGAGGGAATAGGTGGGACTTCCAGCTGAGATGAGAGTTCTGGGAAAGTCAGGCAAGGAGGATTCGCCAGCCAGTTGCAGAGGAAGGAGGTTGGGACGGAAGAAGGGATAACTAACAAGCCACCTGGCAGATTTTAGACTAGAATAAATAGGTTAATTAGATTATAAGAGCTGGTTGGGAACAAGAATAAGCAAAGGCTTAAGCATGCATAGTAAACATTTCTGTGTCTCTGCTTGCAGCAGAGTCAAGCATAGGAAACCATACATGGTCGTAGGTATGTTCTAAGGAAGATTCTTCATTATTTTATTTATTTTATTATTATTATTATTATTATTTGGTTTTTCAAAACAGGGTTTCTCTGTGTAGCTCTGGCTGTCCTGGAACTCACTCTGTAGACCAGGCTGGCCTCGAACTCAGAAATCTGCCTGCCTCTGCCTTCCAAGTGCTGGGATTAAAGGCATGCGCCACCACTGCCTGGCTAAACATCAAGTAAGCACATATTTTGTTTTGTTTTGTTTTGTTTTGTTTTTTTGTTTTTTTGAGACAGGGTTTCTCTGTGTAGCCCTGGCTGTCCTGGAACTCACTCTGTAGACCAGGCTGGCCTCGAACTCAGAAATCCGCCTGCCTCTTCTTCCCAAGTGCTGGGATTAAAGATGTGTGCCACCACCACCCGGCTCTTCATTATTTTAATCTACTTCAGGACACGCTCTTAGGTTAGTGATACTCCCCCTCCTCCCACTAATATAGACTGCCAGTGTAGTGTTGTTCATTGGCTTCATGAAAATGTCTGGAATTCCTACCACATACCACATACAACACCACAATCCAGGTTGTCCTGGATGCTGGTGTTGCCACCATCAATGACAGTGAAGTCTCTGCTCTCTCTGTTTGTTTCCTGGCCTCCTCTGCAGTGAAGCAGGGTCAGGTGGTTGGTACTGGCCAACAGACTAAGCAGAGTGAGCACATCTCACAGTCCAAAGTCACTCACAGCTAGTTCTTCTCCCTGGGAGAACTCGGAGGCCATGTGTCCTGAGACTGGCACCAGATGGGATAATCTGAGTCGCAGAGACCTGGATGGAGGAGGGTAACTGTCCCTGTCTTTCTTGTATTTACTTCCCAGAGAGTTGCAAAGCCATTGTTCACTGCACTGAACAAAGCCCTGAGCAGGTGAGCAAGTGAGCCAGATGGTGACTTTGGAGCAAGACTATGCCAGGCATAGAGAACATGAGAATGGCGCATGGATTAGCTCGGCTGTTTAACCGACAATTGGTTTTACTTGTGTCAAGCCTACTTGGATGCTTGAATCAACTAAGAACCTGTGTACTCAGTCTTCATTTATTCTTTTTTATTGAAACAAAATTCTTTAAAAAGCAGAGTTAGGTTCACAGCGAGATGGAAAGGTAGTTTTAGAAATTGGTCAGGTTTCCTGTCTCTGTCCCATATTCCCGACCTTTCCTGTCAGCATCCCTTGTTACACAGCTGGCTCTGCACTGACACATCAGTGTCGCCCAAGTAAATGGCATACAACAGGACTCACTCTTGCTGTCCTATGGGTTTGACAAATGCATATTGACGCAAAGCTGCCATCTTAGTAGCATACAGAATAATTTCATAGCCTTCTGTGCACCAGCCAGGCTGTCCTCCCTGCTGCTTCTGATGTGCAGGCATTCCCTGCCTTCAGTGATGAAATGGCTTACTGTAGGTAGCTACTGTCGTAGTTACTGTAATGGACGGTGGTCTCCATCCTTCCTGTGTTGCCTTCCTGATTGCTGTCATTAGGGTGGCCGGAACCTGCTGGTTCCCAAGGCTCATATGGAGCTTTGCTCACCACTTCATGGAATTTCCACTTAGTCACTATCTGCTTAAAACTTCTGTTCTGAAGAGACAAGTTACATAAAGGCAGACACTCTTTATCTCAACGACCTAGGCTGACTTTGATGAATAATGTGTTTTAACTCAAAACATTCTCTGAATTCTAAATAGCTCTTTCTGGTACTATTTCCAAAAGCTGGAAAAAATCATTTCAATATTATGTAGAGAAAAATTTCAATATATAAGCAGACATTACATTCACTTTTCTTTTTAAGTGCTAACTTGCTCTAAACATTCCTGTTTAGAGGTTCATAAACAAGACAAGTTTCCTATAACAGATTTGAATGTTGTTCAGATGCCTTGTTAGGGAAAAGATTGTCACAAGTACCTTGAGTTGGCGTATGGCCTCTTTAGTAAACATACATGTGCACATATATACAAACACAAAACTAAGGAATGGACTCAGTTTCACAGACTTATATATCTGTGAACTAAGACAGATTTGTTAATTAAATACAAATAAAACTACCAAGAGACATTCAAGCCTGCCATATTGATTTACTACAAGGAATGACACATGTCTGAAACTAAGTCATCCTCAAAACAAAAACAAAGCAGAACAGGACAACAGCGTGAGCCTGTTTCGTCACATGCTACGCTATCCTCCCACCAACTTGTGTTAACCGGGCACACCATAGCACTAGCTGACCATGCTGGCCAGCTGTAAGCCTTTAATCCCAGCACCTAGGAGGCAGAGGAAGACCTATCCCTGTCAGTCCCAGGACAGCCAGAGCTACACAGAAAGAACCTGTCTCAAACAAAACACCATGAAATAAACCAAACAAAACACCAAACAACAATCTGTCTGTGCCTTGATGTGGCCATATTTTTTATTTCTAAGTTGTTCTGTTGTTTATTTTTCCTCAAGTCTGTCACAGTTCTCTTAGTTCTCTTTGCCAACCACACGTCTAAACATAGGCAGTGGAATTTCATTCCCAGGAAAACTATAAAGGGTCCCTACATTTGCAAACATTTTCTACCTTACTATTAATCCAATGCAAATGAAACGAGTCCATTTCATCTCTCACATCGACAAGGATATATATATGTATGTATGTATGTATATATGTATGTATGTATGTATGTATGTATGTATAAAGGCTGGTGGGTTCAGGAGTGATGGGCACTCCTGAATGCTTACTGCAGGAATAAAATTTTGCCTGACCTTTGTGGAAAGCAATTTGGCTGGCTTAAGAGATTTCAAAACCTCTGAATCAGTAATTTCAAGTACAGCTTTCTATCCTAAGGTAATAATTTTAAGCTATTGTCAAAAAGATTTTTGCATAAAGATATTCATGAAAATGTGGACAGTGAAGGATAGAAACCCCTAAATGTCCAAGTATCAGAACAATGAAAGAAATAAAGGTACAGGCATACTTTAGGGATACTGTGGTTTTGGTTCAAGACCACAGTAAAGCAAACATTGCACTAGTGAGTCACGACAACTTTCTGGTTTCTAAGTGTGCGTAAAAGTTACATTTACATTATTCTGTAGTATAGTCAGTATTCATTTGCATCAAAAAAGACAACATACATAGCTAAATTAGATAAGCTTTATTGCTAAGAAGTGCTGACAACAAAGCGAACCATCATGGCGAGTGGTAATATTTTTTTGCTGATGAGGGTCTTGCCTCAGTGTTGATAATGTTGATTCATCAGGGTGTTGTTGCAGGATATATGATTACATTGTGGGCCCCAAGATTATGAACTGAAAAAAAATCTGTTTCTTGTTGTGGTGGGGCTCAGCCCTAGCACACACCTTTAATCCAAGAGCTTTCTGTAGACAAGAGTTAAATAAAGTCAACCATAGGTCAAGAGGTAGAGCAAGCAACCATTTGACAGAGAGTGAACATAAGAAGGCCTAGGAAAGAGAAGGAGGGCCTTTGAGTTGAAGGGTATTTAAGGCAGTGTAGAGAAAGAGAAGGAGATTTTTTCCTTCTGGGATGTCAGTGGAGTAGGAAGGTCAGCTGGGTGCTTTCTCTGCGTCTCTGAGCTAGCAGGCTTTCACCACAGCGTCCGGCTCTTGAGTCTTCATTTGGTCAATTGAGCATTTGGGATTTTGTCTTAAAAGCAAAAGGGTGCAGTTGCTGAACACTCGGGTATCTGTGGCAACTTCCTAAAGTCAGCAGCTCTTCATCACTGGGAGAGTTCTCTACAGGGCGTTTTCCCAACACCATTCTACCCACTGCAGAACTGCTTTCACAGTTGGAACTCACTTTCTGCACTCCACTTTTCACCTACATTCATATTCCAGCTTCTTCCTCATCCAACGATGTTCACAGAATCCTCAGCAGAAGTAGATTCTGTCTCAAGAAACGGGGTTCTACTCATCCACAGAGTGCAGTTTCTCATGTGTTGTGGTTTTATGATGAGATCAACTAAGCTGTACCTTCAAGCCTCACTCCTCAGGTTGTCTCCAGCACACCTACAACTCTTTCATCTCCAAAACGACGACATCACCCATTGACTTCCGAAATGTCTGGTCAAGTTGGTATTCTGACCTACTCTCATGAATCACAAATGCTCTTAATAGCACCTACAGCAGCCAGCTTTTCTTGAAGGTTTTCAATTTACTTTGCACAGATCCATCAGAAGAATCAATATTTATGGCAGCTACTGCTTTATAAAATGTATGGCCTTGTTTTTCAGTGTTGGGGATCAAATCTGAAACTAGTCAAGCACTGTGCCACTATGCTAAACTCTCAACTCCACAGAATATATTTCCTACTATTTATATAGGATTTTACAACTATATTTATTATTTGTGTATATGGGATGCATATGTGTAAGATGCTACAGCATAGTGCACATGTCCAAGTCAGAGGATTACTCTTTCTACCATGTGGGTCCCAGGGCTCCAGCTCAGGTTGCTAGGAACTATCTTGCAAGCTCAAGATTTCTTAAATATTAAGACTTTCCAGCCATAATGGCTTACATTTAATCCCAGTAGTTGGGAGGTGAGATCAGAAAGACTATGTGAATTCAAGGCCAGCCTGGGTTAGAGTGAGACTCTGTCTCAAAATAAAACAAGCTGGGCAGTGGTGGCACACGCCTTTAATACTTGGGAGGCAGAGGCAGGCAGATTTCTGAGTTTGAGGCCAACCTGGTCTACAGAGTGAGTTCCAGGACAGCCAGGGCTACACAGAGATACCTTGTCATGAAAAACAAAACCCCCAAAAACCCAAAAAATCAAAATAAAACAAAACAAATACAAAACAAAAACAAAAACAAAACCCTGGCTGGAGGGATGGCTCCACGGTTAAGAGCACTTGCTGTTCTTGCAGAGAACCCAGGTTCTGTGCCCAGCATCCACATGGTAGTTCACAAACATCTGCTGGCCTCTGAGGGAGGGCATCAGGCATGCACATGGTGCACATACATAGATGCAGGTAATCATACATATAGATAAAATAAAATGTTTTCTTTGCTTTTGTTTTTTAAGACAGGGTTTCTCTGTGTAGTCCTGGCTGTCCTAGAACTCATTCTGTAGACTAGGCTGACCTTGAACTCATGGAGATCCACTTGCCTCTGCTTCCTGAGTGCTGGGATTAAAGACCTGCACCACCACTGTTTGCTGGATCAAATAAAATTTAAGACATCTTTAAGAAGTCGTGAATCTGGGAAAGAGACAGGTGGGAATAGTTAGACTGTATTTTATACATGTATGAAACTGTCAAAGACCAAAATAAAAAGGTAAAGTTTTTACTGTAATCTCTCCTCCAAACCAAACCAAAAATGATACAACATAATTATTCAAGAAAGAGAGAGAAAGATATTTAATGAGAGTAGGCAAAAAGAAAGATATGGGTAGTTTTTATTTTAAAACATTTCCTGAATTTTCCAAGCTTTCTATAATAAGCATTCACTATTTTTATTTTTAGTTAAGTAGCACTGGGCAGGCAAGCATGTGAATGGCTCCATGTTGTGAATAAGCGTATATACGAGAGGCTGTCACGTGAAGGGATTTCTGAAGTATCGTGAGTTGAAATCTACAACACCCACCCACAAGATTAAGGTTTGCTTTCTGAAGTTATTTAGAATAAGTATGTGACAACTGTAAAGTATTTTGAAAATGCCAGTTAACCATCTTCCCATTTTTTATGTTCTATAGCTCCATTCCCCATGTGTCTGCTGAATTCCATTCTTCCTAGAACTTTAACAGTTCTCTGTCTCTGTCTCTGTCTCTCTCTCTCTCACACACACACACACACACACACACACACACAGAGTCATGGCTGAAATGTGTTTCTGTGGGTGACTAAAGATGTTTGAAAGCCACCGACTGTACCCTGGCCATATCAGGCCAGCAACTGGTCCCTAAACTCACCTTGGCCTGTAACTAATCCCACTGTACCCTCAGTAGGCAGTCTCTCTGGCTCCAGCCTACGGAAGTCCCCCTCCCCTCTTTTAAGCTAAAGTGTTGACTGTTTTCCTTCATCCACGACCCTACAAATGACAGCCCTATAATTTCTTTATATCACCGCAATCAGCTGGTCTTAACTGATTTGTACACCAAGTTTTTAGCCTCAAAGCACCTACAGGACAGGCCTTTGACTTTCCCATTTCTGGATCTGTCCCAGGCCAGAGGTATTGTGAGCCTGGCTGATACTCAACCGTTGTTGGCCGTTACTGAGTGTTTTCTATAACTCCTTCCGAAGTATCTTCTGACACTCTTCCTCCTAATTTCTTCACTACAGGCAGGTCCAGGAAGTATATTATTTGCCTCCTTGGGTTAATAATACCTATAGTAGCAACTGTAAATGCCAAACTGACCTGAAAGTTTTAGCTTTTTCCAGTAGCACATTAAGGAAACAAACAAAAAAATGCCCCCTTTATTTAATAATGTGACCCATCCTATTATTTTTGATGTAAAGATGACTACTAAAGATGATAATTTGGAAAAGAATAGTTTTCAGCATCCATGCTTATTTGCAAAAACAATGCTTCCCCTTCCCTCAGCAACTACTCACCAAACCCAACAATTCTGTGTTCGCCTTTCAAAAGAAAGTGGATTAGTGAATACCACCAGATCCAGCGAAACGAATTCCATCCATATGATTCCCACCCCCCGCACTGTGTACGCATCCATCCATTTATCTATTTACCGAATCTGAGACAGGTCTGTCTCTGTATCCCAGGCTAGTTTGAACTCGCTATGATCCCTCTGCCTTAAGCTTCTGTGCGCTAGGATGGCAGGTACGATTCATGACACCTGGCTTTGGGGTGAATTTCTGGAAGGTCAGGTGAACTGACGGAAAGGGACGTTCCTTTTTATCTGACGACCTCTTTTTACTAGACTGCTCTGGCTCAGAGGCCCTGGCGACGGTGAGCGTCCCTGGAAGCCGGACGGAGTCTCCCTTTAAGGAGGGCGTGGCGCAGAGGCTCGCACCGCCCAGCGCCGAGCGTCTCTGGGGAAGAGAGCGGAAGCGCGCCTCGGAGCTGCAGAGACTGCGCGTGCGTGGACTGACTTCCGCGGGGTCACGTGGGCCGGGGTCCCGGCAAGGCGGACACAGGCTCAGGTAACGCGTATTCCGAATGGGTGGGGCGGGGCGGCGGATGCGGGCCGGCGCCGCAGGGGTGCGCAGACGGAGCTGCTCACCAGTTGCTCCCGCAGACCCTGCGGCCACCGCGGCCCGGCTCTGGAGTCTGACTTCGGACTAGGTTAGCAGTTTCCACCCGGGTCCGCCCGCCTGCGAGGATACAGGACAGGCGCGCCCACGCCCGGACTGTGGCCGGGAGGTGGCTGCTGTCCCTCCCACGCCGCACGGGTGGAGGCTCTCACTCTGTTGGACTGACGTGCAGCCTGTGCTGCGGGTTCCTTCTCGCTTCCTGCCAGATGTGCCCCAATCCGAGGGCCGCAAGGTGGAAGTTGGGGCCACCCCTGTGCCTTGGCTTGTTGTCCAGGTGTGGCACTCGGGGCCAGAGGCACGCAGCAAGCCAGGCTTTGGGTGAACTAAGTGGACATCTTTCAAAGAAAGGATTGTACTGGGTTATCCGGAGTAGCCGCCGGAGCTTTCGCTGAGTAGGCAGGGCTCTATTTGCCAGAATGCTAGTGACTGTACTGCCCACTCTACTGGACCCCCTTCCCCGCCCCCACCCCTCCTCCCCCAAAAAAGGAAAGCCCAAGTAACGTAAGCACAGATGTTGGCTAGTGCCGCTAACTCTATTCCAGGTGTCTCTGCTTGAGAGAAAATTGCACGTCGTTGTGTGTGGGTTTCTGTTACACTTCTGTGTTTGAAGTGCTTCCAATATAGATTGAGGATGGGGGAACCCACATGTGTTTAAGTCATGAGTTTGCTCATGTTGACATTTAAGCAGAAGAGTATTGACTCCTCAAGCACTAGCTGACCTGGTCTATAGAATACACAATAAAGATAAATGGAGCAGTCTTGTTTGAACTGTTGAGCGTTGTATGCTTGAAGTGACTGAGTTATGTGAGAAAATTCTTTACAGACCTCTAACAGAATAAGGTGGTGGTTTTTTTTCTTTGTATGTTTCTTTTGTAATTGGACTGTTGGCAGTCGGTGAGTGCTTTCTGTCTTCCAGAATTTGCTTTTTTTTTTTTTTTTTTTTTTTTGACTCTTAGTGTTATTTCACTAGTCCATAAACATTTTAGCCATTGGGTCGGAAGTAAGGCCTTTGTATGCACACACAGCCCTGGAGCTGGAGTTACACGCTGTTGTGAGCTACCCCGTGTTGGTGCTGGGGACCAAACTCTGGTCCAGTGTAAGAACAGTCTACCTTTGTTGTCGCTGAGCCATCTTTCCTGCCCCTCTACTTTGAGACAGGATGTGTTGCTCAATGGGTAGCCTGCTGATTCAGCTAGATGTATGAGCTAGTAAGCCTTAGGGACCATGTCTCCATCTCTCCCTCCATTTTGCTTTTGTTGGCTCATGCCACCATGCTCAGCTTTTTAGTGCAGGTTTTGGGGTATCAAACTCAGGTTCTCATATTTGTGCCTCAAACACTTTACTAACTCATCACCCCAGACTTAACCTTGTTTTTTTTTAGTAACAAAAAATTAAATTTAATTATTATGTGTGTGCATGTGCATCTCTCAAGGTACACATGTGGCGGTCAGAGCACACCTTTGTGATGTCCTCTCCTTTCTGTCTTTTCATGGGACTTGACTCAGGTTGCCATGCCTGCAGAGAAGTGCTTTGCCCCTGAGCCCTCTCAGAGGCCTCTCACCTTGCTTTTGAGACAAGGTCTCTTACTATCTTGGAGCCTGCTGTGTAGCTATGCTGGGGCTCTGGGGTCTGCTTGTCTCCACCTCCCCAGTGCTGGCATTACAAGAGTGGGCCACAGTTGGCCTGGCTTTTTCTTTGTATTCTGGGGACTTAATTATAGATGCCATCAAACCACTAGACTCAGGTTCTCATACTTGCAGAGCCAACATTGTACTGACTAAGCTGTCTTCCTAATTCAGTGAGGCCTTTTTTTTTTTCTCCTCAAGACAAAGTTTCTTTGTGTAGCATTGGCTGTCCAGCACTCCAGGCTGTCCTTGAACTCCCAGAGATCCACCTGCTTTAGCCTCATGAGTGCTAGGATTAAAGGTGTATACCACCACCAACCAGCCATTGTGACCTTTTGGACTTAAATGAGATATGGTAAATTTTTGTTTATTAGGTTTCATAGACACATTAGATGACATCCTTTCTTGACCTCCTGTTCTCAGTATATTCATGAGGTCATTCATGAGTTACCATTGGGGTTACCTTCACTGTATACAGATGGCATCCTAAGTGGTCTACCTTCACTGTATACAGATGGCATCCTAAGTACATTGTGTGTTCGAGTCAGCAACCATAGATTTCTCTTGGACTTCCCACTGTTTCCCCCCCCTTCCCCCCAGACAGGGTTTCTCTGTGTAGCCCTGGCTGTCCTGGAACTCACTCTGTAGACCAGGCTGGCCTCGAACTCAGAAATCCACCTGCCTCTGCCTCCCAAGTGCTGGGATTAAAGGTGTGCGTCACCACCGCCCAGCTAGGACTTCCCACTGTTAATGACTTCTGTCTTATACATTGGTAATATGTTTTAAAGTTAGGCCTTTTTCTGTTACAGGTGTCAGGAAATTAGTTCAAATGCACTTAAACCAAAAGAGATTTATTAGTTTACAAACCTGGGAAGGGATTGAGTATCATTACATAAATAAATGATTCTGGGTACCTTTCCCTCTCTTACAAAGGACCTCCGGCATCTTGGTTCCACCTGTTTCTCTGTTGCATCTTATTCTGTTCTGTTACTTTAGTGTGTACCCTAGAGTTGAGAAAACTCTTGCCTTGGGTATTTACAAGTTCAGGGAAGGACCTTGATTCAAGCCAGATTGGAGACAGATGTTCTATGCATACTTTTTTGGCTAGACTCATGGTTACATGGCTGGTGTACCACCAAAGTCACGTGGTTGGAAGCTTCCCAAACAGCACCTTTGAAGCATTCCAGAAGACTTCTAGTATAGGCCAGATAGTGGTGGTACTTGCTTTTAATCCCAGCACTTGGGAGGCAGGGGCAGGGGCAGGGGCAGGGGCAGGGGCAGGGGCAGGGGCAG
>JANHMN010000011.1:7184182-7198134 GCA_030674055.1 Rhabdomys pumilio
GTGTGGTTACAGCTGAGGACATTTTTATCATGTCTTGTGTTCACAAGCTATATTCTCACACTTTTTAGAATAGGTAAGCGATCATGCGTAACTCGGCTTTTGTGAACACTGCCACAGCTGTCCAGGTGTTTTAATATATTCTTTAGGAGAAGTGTACCAGAGGTCTGGTTGTTTATATACTTGTTATCTGTTGAATTTGTGTGCCCCTCTTGGGCCTTTTATACTTAATGAAAGATGCATAGTGATTTTAATTGTAATTTCTCTGAAGTCTCATGGCATTGGATGCCTCAAAGTAGGTTTTGGCCATTTGAATATCTTGTGGAAAACTTCTTTTTAAAGTGATTTGTGGGAGTCTCTATATATCACACCCAACCCACAGCACCTCTCTTTTTTCACTCTGTATCTTTTTACAGCACTAATGTTTTCATTTGATGCCCAGGAGCTATTATCATAGTTCAGCTTTTAAACTTTCCCATTGTGACTCGTTATTTGTGTTTCCTGTGCTTAAGAAAATCTTCTGAGGTTATGATGATTATTATCTTGTTTGTTCCACAGTCTGTATTGTTTTTCCTTTCACATCTAGATCTGTGATTCATCTAGAATTTTTTTCTGTTTGTATCAATATGAGGGGTGATCTGATACTATTTACTGGAAAGAATATTCTTGGTTTTGATGTCACCTTTGCTATAGCTTAAAGGATCATCTAATTGAGAATTGATTTAATTAGTCTGTCTGTGGCTGCCCCAGTATCACATCGTCACATTCTAAGATTGGGACTTTAGGTCTTAAGTCTGGGAATGTAGCTTAGCAGTAGAACATGTGCCTAGCATGTGAGACCCTGGGATCTATCACCAGTAACACACAGACAAACATACATATATACACACACAGAGACTCAGACGACATACAGTCACACATCAAGACATACATACATATATATGCACACAGACACAGACGTACAGACAGATATACACACAAATACACAGGCACACATACAGATAGACAGACAGACAGACAGATACACACAGATAAACACATGCACACAGACAGATACACACACAGGTAAACACAGACACAGACACAGACACACAGAGAAGGCAAGGAGGAAAGAAGGGGAGGAGAGAACTTGGGAAGATGAAGCAGAGCAGCTATTAGGAGTTCAAGGTCCTTCTTAGCTTCATAAGGGAGCTCAAGGCTAACCTAGGCTATGTGATACCCTGTCTCCAAAAAAAAAAAAAATGTCATCTTCTTGACCAGAGGGTTGGTTCAGTCATTAGGAACACTTGTTGCTCTTGCAGAGGACCTAGGTTTGGTACCAGCACCCACCTTGTGGTTCACAGCTGTCTGTGACTCCAGTTCCCAGGCATCTGATTCTGCCTTCTTGTCTCTGTAGATACTGCATTACACATGTTGCACAGATCTGCAGATAAAACACCCGGAGAGATGCACACATGCACACACACATGTACACAACATGCTCATAAATCTAAATAAACCACATGTCCGTAAATAAAACAAACATAGGCCATGATAGCCAGCAGTTGGGGTGTCCCAGCTCTGTTGCCATTGAGAGTTTTAGACTTTCATCATGCAAAGTTCAGGGCCTCCCTCACACACTCTGCTAAACTTGATAGAGCGTATTGGCTTTAAAGTTTGGGGAAAGTTGATCTCTCCTGTGTAGCATTGACTTGGCTTCCTCAACCTTTACATTTCCTTCTCTTTTTCGTTCGGTTATCCTGTAAGCCTGGCTTTTCTCAGGTGATCTGCTTTATTTAATTATGTGTCCAGGCTACTTAAGAAAATCAAATCAGGCTTTGATTGACTTTCCTGCTTATGACCTTTGCCCTGTAGTTCTTAGTTCCAAATTATTTCCTTTTCCTACAGCAATTGTGGCAGTCTCCTTCAGCTCTCAAGTAACTGTCTCCTTGCCAAGTACAGACTCACTCTTAGCAGACTTATGTGTGGTAGAGAATTCTGGAATGTAGTGAAATTATAGACTCCTTTATGTTGCTGTTGAAGACAGATTTCAGAGCCGTTACCACATGGCACTTAAAGCTGTGCTTATGGAAAGACTGGCTTAGGTAGGGAGTGGCTGAGTTGCAGAAGAGAGCTACAAGTATTCCTGGGGATTAACAGTTTAATAGTGAGCTGAGGAGAAGCTAGGAAATGTGACCTGTGAGCGTCCACATAAACAAGAAGAGGCACATCTGTTGGGAACCAAGGAGGGAGAATGTTTCCAGTAGATTAGAGTGCAGCATGGAGGCCAGGCCGATGGAAAGCGGGCAGCAGCTAGGACCTACGACGGCTCTGCTGGTCAGCAGCAGCTCAGTGAGAGGAGAGTGGGGTAATGAGCATGGCTGACTTTCCTGGAACACTGACTGGAAAGCATCACCCTTGGTTCAGATTCGGCTGCAGAGCCAGCACCTTGTCTCCTTTATCTACTGTTTTCGGATGTTGGTCGGGAATGTCCACTTCTCCATGTCCCTCAAGACCTTGGAATTGTCTTCTACTTTTTACTGTCCTGCCCCTCCCCCCTCGTTTAAAGGAGACCAAGGGCCCAGTAATACTGTCTCTTTCCTCATGGCTCCCTTGGCCTCAGCTTTCCTCAGCTGGACTCTTTTCTTCTTTGGTATTTCAATAACCCCCTTGCTGGTCTTCAATACTCCCCCTGCCACAGCCTCTCCCTGTCCCCTTCATTCAGCATGTGGCCCCATTTTTCTTTCTAAAACAGGGTTCCCATCTTGTCTCTGCTCCTTAAAAGTCTTGATAGGCTTCTCACTGCCCACTGCGGATAGTACTCCAGTAAATAAGTACGTAGGTGTTGTTATTCGCCAGGCCTTGTAATGGGTACTGCGGATACAGCGGCAGGCCAGGCAGACATAGGCCCTGCTGCCTCCAAACATGATGAAAACAACGCCCTTTACAGCCTGGACCCCAGTTCACCTTTCTAGATCGTCTTCAGTGTCTGCTCGTATACTCCAGCCATTTATGGTAACCTCCTCTACCCCCTGGTAAAACACATGTTATGAGATCAAGGTGTCTGCACATGTTGTTTCCCATCCAGAATGCCTTTCTTCTGTATACCTACCATGTTTTCATGGCAGACTTTTACAGCTAGGTGACATTTGTTTTCTTCTGATTAGCCAATGCTTGTTAGTTTCTCAGTAAAGCATCTCCACAGGCTTGAATTGTAAAGGTGTTGGTAGCTAACCGTGGTCTGCACGACTGCTCTGCTTCTTCCTGTTGTAAGAGAACTCTTTGGAGTTCATGAACTCTTTAGAGAGTGATCTCTGGGTGGAGTTGAAGTTTCATTATGGGAGTCCTGTGCCTTGCCTGTCCGTGAATGAGAATGTGTGGAAGAGGGGAAAGCAGAAGCAGGCCCTGGGGTGCTGTGGAGAGACCAGCAGTGCCCGTCTCACTTTTGTATTTGGAGTCTTGAGTTTATGGTTGTATCTTCTTTCAATTTAGACAGACGATGAAGATGAGTCTTTTGTCCTGGAGGACCCTACATTGTTAAACGTCGACACCATTGACTCTCACTCATATGATACCTCATCTGTGGCAAGCTCAGACAGCGGCGACAGGGCCAACCTAAAGAGGTACATATTCTTGTAAATCATACTTATGTATGGCTAAAATATATGGTTATTTAAAGTCACTATCTTTATGGTACAGTTTAATTTGATTTTTTTAAAGCCAGCATCTTCATGGTGCAGTATAGTTTGATTATTTAAAGTAAATGTCTTCACGCTACAGTGTAATTAATTAGTTGTTGGAGGGGCACACTCATTGGAGCTTGGCTGCCTGGCCGCCCGTGTTCTCTGCACTCCCCCACACTCCCCCATACCATCTCCAAGGTCAGCTTCAGAATTCTGCATCTCCTTGGAGCAGGTTCAGAGGAGACTCTCAAAGATGATTAAAGGTTGGGGGAAAAGGCTTCGAACTCTAAATAACTTCAGTTTGGGCTGTTTTCACGTTCCAGATTCTTGTGAGAACATGAAATGTTCCTATGTGAGAGGCGTGCAGGAAGCGCAGTGTGAAATGCTTTATTGAATCCACGTGTGGCTGGACTGCTGCCCACGTGCGCGGTGCTCCTCCTCGTAGAGTTTTCTTGTGCCAGGGCTGTCTTCCTGAGGTTGCCAACAGACTGATGTCGTTGATGACCTGAGTTCCCTGTTTAAAAGCCATGGTGTTCTCTTGTTGCCAGTCAGGATTGTCTGACCTTTTGATATTGTCACAGATTCTCACTTGAGAACCATGCAACTTAGTTGAAAAAAAAATCACACCCACATAATCTTGTAATGGCTTTAGCAAGCTCCTGATTTTTTGTTGTACTGTGTTCGTGGTGCTTTGGGCATGAGTTGGATGTGACTGGTACTTGAGAGCCAGAAGTCCTTGGTGGTGTCAGTCCTGTCACTGTCATCCCTGCCCACCCATTCTGGTGCCTGTTTATGGTCATGCTTCCCCACACTGTGCCCTTAACATCCTTACCCATCCGGGATTAGACAGCTCTTTTCTGGTAGCTGTGCCTCATATCTTCCAATAAACAGGATACATTCTCCATTTGCATGACATTCATGTTTCTGGTTTGTGCTTTCATATTTACAAACTGTCTATCAGCTCCTCCTGCTAGGCTATGGGATCTTAGTAGGGGAACCTGTGACTTCCCCCTTTTTGGATCAGCAGAGCACATGTTTAGTCAGAATGGGCATTACTGTTTGGTAAAAGTTTAAGGATCCCTTTAGGATGGCAATGAGGTGAGTGAGTGAAAGGAGCCATAAGCAGGAGCAGCGGGGCGAGTGATGGGTGTTGGTGAGGGCGCTGGGAAGGTGTTCCAGGTTGTCACAGGTAGGGGGAGGAAGGAGGGCAGAGGCCCTGAGGCAGGTGAGGTGGTGCAGACTCAGCAGCAGCAGGAGTGCCCTGGAGAACAAGAGAGCCTGATTCTATGTCAGGTGGGCAGGGGACATTTTGAGCAGTGGGAGAGGAATGCTAGTTTATTCTTTTTCCTGCTTGAGCTTCTCTGAGCCCCAAGGTGGGTTAGAACACACCTGAATGCTGCTCTGTTAGGTTTTTATACGTCTTTTAATATCAGTTAATAATAACGATATAATGATTAATAACTAATAACAGCAGTGTTACTTTTGACTTTTTAAATGTATTTTCTTCTTTCAGAGCCATAGGATCCTGCCTTTTCAGCCCTTCAATCTGTTAAATGTTTCCTCTTTCTCTCTTTCTCAGGAAGAAGAAGTTACCCGACTCTTTCTCGCTGCATGGGTCGGTTATGCGGCATTCACTTCTAAAGGGGATATCTGCACAGATCGTGTCCGCAGCCGTGAGTGTCTGTTCTCTTTCCAGCTTGACCTGTAGTGCCATGATGTCGTGGGGAGCACAGACCAGGCACAGCTCTTCCTTTGCCTCAAAGTTCAGGAAAAATGCAGCATTTGGCTTACATGGTTTTTCTGATTACTTTTGACTTGTGGGACATGGCCATACATCTTAGCAGAGGAATTACCGTAGCCATGAGAATAAAGGTCTGTGAGCATTTCGGTGTGCCTGAGTGAAGCATAGTGGCAAGCTATGCCACTAAGGGAGAATGCTGTCTGCTCTCTCCTCAAGCTCCTTCCTAGGTCTGTTGCCTTCCTCCGAGTCTGGCTGAGGTGCAGTGCTTGTTTTTCAGCCTCTCTATGGAGTCTTTATGTGGATCTGGATCTTCTATAACCAAGTGCTGCTGTGAAGGGAGGTGGGGTTGGTGAGTGTGCCACCGTACGATGGCTGCTGCAGCGGAGTATCCGTGGCTTCCTTTGACAATGTTGTAGAGTACTGGGCTAGTGTGTGCAAGTGGTCAGTGATACTGAGTCACTGGGCAGGCAGCACGTTCCTCCTCTTACCTCACAGCCCATGCTTTGGTTTGTTTTCTGAATTCTGCAGCCCTGTGTATGATACGGAAAGCATGAGGATGAGGACAGCAGGGACTTCAGTGTTGTTTATGTTCGTCTCGTGGAGTTTAATTAACAGTTCATATATCTAACGTGGACAAGAAACAGACACAGTAGGAATCTTGCTATCTGGTTGTGCTTCAGCTTTCAGTTCTGTTAGAGGAAGTGCTTTTCAGCCAGGGAATGATGTGCATCCTGGGCGGCTAGGGCATCCTGACCCTGCGGATGCACATAGCACCAGACATGGTGTGAAGTAGAGATGGCCACGTAGTGGAGGCTGGGCAGTGCCCTTCCTCCATTGGGTGGAGAGGAACTCATACTTGCCAGAATGAAAACCACCTGTTGAGGATCATGTTTCCATGACATTTTCTGAATTTAATCCTTATGTAGGTGATGAAATTCGTTCCTTTCAAAATCAGGACGAAGCAGAGCAGTCATCTGACCCACCTGTGCAGTTTAAAAATATTTTGAGTAGTGGAGACTGAGCTAGAACTCAGACACTGAGCGCTGATTAGATAAACCTGTTGTTTAGAAGGGGTTTCCCTCCGCCTTGAGGAGGAGGAGGAGGAGGCAATTCTAATAAATCCCAGAGTGTCAGCACTGTTCTCAGACGTTACTCTGGCTAGCTGCTTTGACACGTTGAGATAGCGCTGCTCTTCCTGTCCCGGACTTGATACTGTACTTCTCTGACCTCGGATTAGCAGCTCCATTTAAGTTGCATGCTTTTCTGTGATGGTTGGCTTATTAACATGTAAAGCTGGTTCTCTTTGTGCTATTTTCCCTGGATGGTTTGCTCAGTTGGGCCTTTAGCCCTGTGCAGTGATTTTATCAGGCCTGCTTGGACCGTGAGCGTCCTAACTTTGGAGTTTGTGGATGAAAACACTTTGGAAACATGATATTTTTGAGTCTTACTGTTAGTTTTGGGACTCTTCTCAAAGTGATTGACATATGACTATATTGAAAATACATTGGAATTAGGTTTTTAAGGCATCTTCCATTTTAAGGATGAACCTTAAGGTAGTACCTTAACACAATAGTACCTTAGCACAATGCTTCTTTATTGTTTAACAACATGCCCACTGTGTGGGGTGACTGCTAAAGTGTAGGTTCTTGGAGGTCACTCACACCTTCTGAATCGAGCCATTACTGGAAGAGCATAGGGATCTGCATTCTTAGTAGGATCCCAGGTGGGTCAGAGTGGCTTTCAAGAAGCACTGCCCTGGGTGCTGCAGCACTGTCACTAATTGCATAATTTAATTATGAATTCTGTCCCTTCCCTCCTTTCCTCTCCATCTTTGTCTCCCTCACCCTCACCTGTGCCTCAGCTCACTGCCCAGCCACCCCACCTGTGCCTCAGCTCACTGCCTAGCCACCCCACCTGTGCCTCATCTCACTGCCCAGCCACCCCACCTGTGCCTCAGCTCACTGCCCAGCCACCCCACCTGTGCCTTTGCTCACTGCCTAGCTACTACCACTTGACTTTCCCATTTTTGTGTTTCCCATTCATCTCAATTTTGAGAGTGTTTTTATTTTTTAGTTAGCATGCAAGATTGAAGATTTCCTTACGGCACTTTGATAACATTTACTTTTGGTCAACCTGTCCATCCTCTATAGTCTTTCCCTCACTCTCCTGCTCCACCCCAGGAGAATTCCAATTTAGTGTTGACGTGACTCCCACATCTGTCCTTTATACCTTCTGAAGTCAGATGGCTTCTGCATTCATTTGAATGTGGTTTATGTTTTTCATCTGAGCTCTCTCATCCCTGCTTTTCTCCATGCAGAACAGAACGCAAATCCTGTATTAGATATTTATGTCAGGCCTTGTGTCAGCTCTGGTCACTGGGTAAAGATGTCGCCAACGTGCTGTGTCACATGACCCAAGCTGAGATGATGCCTCAGGCTCTGTAAGCCTCAGACAGACACCCGAGTAGCTTCCTTTGCAGCTATTGCAGTCTGCAGCCGTGTGTTAGGATTGACAGAGCAGAACTTGATAGGTTTCTGAGCGCATGGGGATTACTGTCAGACAGTTGGTGGCTTTTGTGTCGTGGTCACTGGGGAGAACCTGAAGTGGTACTTCATGTTCGGCCTCACCATGTTTGACAATGGATTCACTATTTCCAGATTGGTGGTGGGCTTCATTTAGGTGCTGGAGTTAATCTGCTGGAGAGGAGCCTCCCTCTCAGACATGGGGTGACTGCAGCAAGTTCCTCTTTTCTGAAATCTTTGATTCTACCATTTTGGTCCCACAGACTCTAGTTTGTTTGCACTATGCGAAGCAGGCTTCTTCCCTCTCTTTACATTTGTAGTTCTAGTCAGCACCCAGAGCTTCTGTTACCATTAGTTAAATAAAACCGTCTGCTTTCATGCTTGTTGATTGCTGTCCACAGCTTTGGAACCACACTAATGAGGGGCAGGCCAAGGGCGCACTTCCTAAGTTGTTTAGTCAGTGTGTGCATAAAGAGAGGCTGCATGCTTACTTTCAGTACTGTTGTCATTTTCAAATTCTTCTTTTTTTAAATCTCATTTAGGACAAAGTAGATGCTGGCTTGCCTACGGCAATTGTAAGTATACCTTTTAACCCTTAAGGTAAGATTTTTAATTTCACTGAGTTCTCAGGTTTATTCTTAAAATATTCAGTGCTATTATGATAAATTCTTAAGCCATTTTGTTAGTAGTCAAGTTTAAAGCTTGTTCATACTGGATTTTGGCTTTTCTACTTTATGGTTTAGCTCTTAGCTTTTGCTTGAGAGCAGGTAATGGAGTAATAGGCCTTTCCAGCATTAGCTCCCTGGTGAGCTGTGTCCCTTGTTCTATAAGGACTGGACTAGCATCAAGTGAGCTCACTCTGTTAATACATATTCCACAGCCATGGACCCCAGGGCCAGGCCTGCACGTATGTCTGGAGTGGCTGGGCCAAGCTAAAGGAGGCTTGAAAGCACATTAAGGATCTGCCTTCTGGTTTCCTTCAGCTTCCTCCATGGCTTTCCCATTAGTCACTGCTGAAGAAGTGGGCTCAGGTGGAACATTCTGGTGTCTCTTGCCTGCTGGTGATAAACTGGAGAAAAGTATTCTCACCCCTACATTTCAAGGAGGCCCTGTGTGAGCAATATAGTAGCTCTTTAGTGGGCTGCCGGGGAGGATTGCTTTTTTTTTTTTTTTTTTTTTTTTTTTTTTTAATTTTAAAGTTGCTTTAAATCAGTGGTCCTCAATCTTCCTAATGCTGCAACCTCTTAATACAGTTCCTCATGATGTGGTGACCCCCAGTCATAGAATCGTTTGTGTTACTTCTTCATAACTGTAATTTTGCTACTGTTATGAATCATAATGTAAATATCTGTGTTTTCTGATGGTCTTAGGGAACCCCTGTGAAAAGGATCATGGAGTTATGGGAGTCATAACTCCCCTCAAAGGAGTTATGACCCATGGGTTGAAAACTGAAGATATAAAGGAAGCCAAATGACATAGTTGATAATACTGAATATATAGTATTTTGATAACATTTCTTTTAAACTTAGAGGAACTCTTTGAAGTGAAAGTGCCCTAGGCTGATTTTTCGTTTTGCTTTCTGGATGAAATGCCTTATTTCGGCAGTTGGCAGTCAGCTGGAGCCTGGAGGAAAGCAGGCCAGCAGGGGCCACACTGACGGCTTTCTCTTCTATTTCCAGGCAGTGTCCAGTCTGATAGCAGTGGGGACATCTCATGGATTGGCTTTAATATTTGGTAATTTTCTAAGTACTTTCTTATTTTAAATATTAAGATTCCGTTTAGGTTTTATAATGATCTTTAGTTACATCTCATACAGTAAACTTGATTTTCATGGATGCAACAGGGAAAAAGTGAAGAAGCAGCAGTTGATATTTTTAAGTTAAAAATGACCCAACGCATGGCTTCCTTTGACTACACACTGCACGTGTCTCCTTCCTTATGACTATGTAAGGTGTCACTGCCAGCACAGCCGCTGGTGTTCTACACCTAGACAGAGGAAGGATGTTGGAAGAGCCTTGGCTTGTCAGCATGTCTCCCTCCAGCTGGTGGGGATAAGAATTTTTTATTTTAAGTCATATTCCAGTCATAAGTGCTCAAAGCAGTCTTCAGGGAAATGGATTCCCCAGGTTTCTGAGTCATTTCCATTGTAAATCTTCTTAAACTGAAAAACTGTTACCTGTAATTAGCTTGTTTTCTAGGAGAGCACGGATAGCTTATTTATGGAGTAGAAACCAGTGGCGTTCTCTCATTTTCCTCCATGACTAAGCAGTTTCATTAGTTCCTTGCCTTTCAATTCAGTTTGCAAGCAGACCGTTTTGATCTATTTGAACATTTAAAATCCATCAGATAATATTCTTAGCTCTTTTTGTGTGTAAGTGTTCTCCTCTGGGTCTTAAGATCTTCATTTCTTTTAAATGGGAACTGGTAAGGGCTGCTCAGTAAGGGTTATATGAGGGTGCTTTATTAACAGGTCCATGTGTGATTTCTGTGGAGTCTTAGACTTTTACCATACATGCAAATAACTAGTTATTTTCCATTGTTACTGAACAATTTGACTTTCTATTTATAAATTTTCCATTATTTCAAAAGCTTTATTTAACATATAATTGTAATACCTATTCTTTTCAAATGTGGTAGATTTAAATAATAGTTTTACTTCTTAAAGAGCAGAAAGATAGAAACAAAAGTGTAATTCCCCTGAGAGAACTTTAGAATTGAATCTTTAAATGGTAGTTTTTTTCTTTATAATTGATATGTATCCATAGTAGAAAATGTACAAAAACATAGGTGTGCACAAATTAGAAAACATAAAATGTCAAATTCTAATATCTAGGGATAATCTATAGCATTTCTGATAGCCATCAGCCTTTTCTTCTCACACACACATACATACACACACACATGTGTGTATGCATGTGTGTATGTATGTATATATATGTACACACACACACACACACACACACACACATATGAGTGTGCGCATACTCCCTAGTGAGACAGTGAGAATTTAGAGCCTGGCTTTTCGTTACAGTGGCACCTCCCCTGCATTTCTATATTTGCATCTTCTTGTTCATTTGACATGTCTCACTGTGTAGCTTAGGCTTACCCAGAACTTGCTATATGGCCCGACAGGCCACAGACTCATGGTGGCCATCTTGCCTTAGCCTCTCAATGTTGAGAGTACAGGCCTGGAATATTGTTTTAATGGACACACAGCATTCTTTCAAATAGATTCATGAAAATTTAATTAGCCCTTTGCTCAAGAAAACCACGTAAGCTGTTTCTAAACAGTAGTGTCACGTGTAGTTGTGTTTCTGTATTTTTTTGCATATGATCACTTTTAAAACAAATTCCTACAAGTGGTCCAGGACTTCATGTTCTTCTGCCTTCCAGAAGCTGTCTGAGCATGGTCTCCGGCAGGTGGGAGGGCCTTGTTTCCTTCAGGGTTCTACCTTATTAGATCGCTAGACAGTCTTGTTCCAGTGCTCCGACAATTGTGCGTGACTGACTGAGAGCAAGGGCTAAGGGATGTGCACAGAATCAAGGTCAGAATAAGTAGCACTAGTTCCTCAGTCAGTAGTCTCCAGAGTTTTAAGCAGTTCTTTTCCCTGAGAGAAAAGAGGCAGAACTATAAGAAATGTAAAAGGGGGTGGGAGGAGGAATGGGGTAAGGGGATGAACTCTGAAATGTAAATATAATATCCAATAAAAGAAAAAAAGTATCAAATATTCAGTCAAGATTAAGTTCTTTATAAAACACACGAAGCACATCCATTTTATTGTTATGAAAGTTATCTTTGTTTTTAATAAATGGAGACCCGAGGATTTTTTAAATTAAAAAAAAAAAAAAAAAAAAGAAATGAAAAAGGATTGAAGGTGACGGAGGGCAGAGCATATGCGTGTGTTATCTGCCAGGGGATGTATGTCCATAGTTTTCTTTCCCTTCAGTCATGGTCAGTTTTCCTCAGCTCTGCTTTAATTCTCCTCGCTCCTAATCCGGAGGTCAGCCGAGTGTGACTGCTGGTCGTCATCCACACAGTGCTTACTGCGGACAAGTCTGTTAACCTGGAAGAGTGCATGCTCTTGATGTTGTCGCTCATTACCTGGACCTGTCTGCTGTTTTTCTAGAGTCCCCAGGAGCTGTTCCTGTAGATATGCTGAAACAGTCTTTTGTTATGGCTTCACATAGAAGACATAGTATGTGTCTTCACATACTTCACATAGTATGCCAGAATGGATCTTCTGTGGAAGAGCAACAGTACTCTGGTTTTGCATTGAGTTTTAATAGTACAGTCAATCCATTTCACTGGTTGTTCGTAAGAGACAGATGTTTGGATAGTGCTTTTGAACAAATGCTTTCAAATATGCTAAAAAGCTCAGAAACAAATGGCAGATTCTACAAAGTATCTAGACTAGCCGTCTGGCTTTGTTGTCAGGCGGTGTTGGCTCAAACATTTAATTCCAGTACATAGAGGCAGAGGCAGGCAGACCTCTGAGTCGGAGGCCAGCATGGTCTGCAGAACAAGTTCCCGGACAGCCAGGACTACACAGAGAAACCCTGCCTTTGTTTATCACAGAGGAAACCTAACAGAAAGGCTGACTTTGACCGCCATTAACTTCTCTGTAAAACAGGTTCAAGTCAT
This sequence comes from Rhabdomys pumilio, assembly GCA_030674055.1. NCBI lineage: Eukaryota > Metazoa > Chordata > Mammalia > Rodentia > Muridae > Rhabdomys > Rhabdomys pumilio. The sequence goes on from JANHMN010000011.1 coordinate 7,196,747, forward strand.
TAAAACAGACCCTGCATACCTGAAAGGCCTGTTCAGTTTCAGCATGTGGCACTTGGTGTGTCTCACATGGTTCTCACCTCACTTAGGGCTTAATAAATGTGTCCACCTCCATGTTCCTTACTCATCATTTCCGTTTGTCTTGGTGTGCACTGGGGATGTAGCTCTTTGGAATTGTTTTGTTTCTGTTTAACTGAATCATGCCTTTACTTACTGTGATCTAATTTGAAGGTTGCATTTTTTTCTCTTTCCTCAGAGCCAATACCTGATTGTAACCACAAACATTAGGAACACCTCTTAACCAAATTCAGTGTCTGTCACTCCTACAGATAGACAAAGCTCATCACCTGTGCTCTTCAGAGCTTGCCTGCATTTTTCTCTGAACTTTTGAACTGATTTCTTGCCTTTTTCTCCCTCTATTTTGATCTTTTCTCCATGGATTCAAAAGGAAAAGGTATAGTAAATTTGGTATGCATGAATAGTTCCTTTTTTTTTTTTTTTTGAGCTTTTTAATGTTGAAAGTGAGTATTGTCAATTACACTTAAGCCTTCTTATAAAAGAAAAATAAATTGCTACCTAAAAATTGGTTAAAACAGACATTGTGAAAAATTCAAAATATATGCATATTTTAAATACTTTATTTTACCTAAAAACATGATTTTCTTTTAGGTAGTTGTCAGTATGTTCTATTTCCTCTAGTCTTTTCATACAGCTCTGAGCTTTCTCTTGAAGTTTGTGTCGGTCATTGGAAGTCTGCAGCAACATTATTTTTGTCATAAACTTTATCAATAATGAGCCATGTAGAATTTAAGCACCTTTCAATAACTGCATGAGTACAGGATTCTATATTCTAACACAACTCTGCTTCTTGTTGATATCCAGTTCCTTGATACTTCTGTGAAGTAACTGGCCTTTTCCAGGTTTTTCTGAAACACCTGCTTTGTGCTCACGGCAGCCACTGCTCTTCTGTTTGCATTCTGGTCTAGCAGTTAATGGACTGCTTGTGTTTTTAAAGTACACTAACACCACAGTGGTGTGCATGCCTGGGAGTGAACACTGGCTCTTCCTTCTGTAGAAGTGATATTCCTGAAGGTATTCCTGAAGGCAGCCAGTTAGCGGTGAGATTCAGTGTGCCTGGTTAGAAAGCTTCCCAGAAGGAGGAAGGTTTGGCTGCATGAGCTCTTCAGTTAAAGTGCGTCTGCTACTTTGTATCAGATGTGACAAATGTTTTATAATGAGGTCTCCTTTTTTATTTTCTCTTGGCCCTAGAGCTCATCACAGTGTCAGTGAATACAGGATAAAAAAATATCACTTGAGAGTGGTGACTACCTGAAGGGTAGAGTTCCCTGCTCACCAGTAAGGGTGGACTCACTTCCCCGCTCACCAGTAAG
>JANHMN010000011.1:7198532-7236770 GCA_030674055.1 Rhabdomys pumilio
TCTTTTAGATCAGTACTTTGAAGAGCAAATACATGTTATGTGTTGTGAAGTATTGCCCATGCTTGTTAGAGCCAGCCCGAGGCTTGTTAGTGTGACCTTTGTCTTATGTAGATTTTTAAAATAACTGTTACTGACTGAACTAGAATCTGTTGACAGTCTATTTTAGAAGAGAACTTTTATGGTAGTTTTATATAACTGTGGTTGCTTTCATTTAGTTTTTGATGTGTGTGTGTGTGTGTCTGTCTGTCTGTCTGTCTGTCTCTGTCTATCTGTCTGTCCATGGGTGTGTTTGGGTGTAGAGTCTGAAGGACAGCCTTAGCATTAGCCTCAGTTATTCTAGAGCAGTGAGCCACAGGGATCTTCTTGTCTCTACTTCCTAGGGCTTGAATTATAAGCCATGCCAATTACAAGCACCTAGCCCCTTTCCTGTGCTTTTAAAAATATTTTTATTTTAAAGTGTGTGTGCTTCCTGTGTGCATGCTGGGAGATGAATTCAGAACCTTTGTAAGAGAAGTGGTGCTCTTCACTGCCGAGCTGTCTGTCTTGTTCCGACACTTGGCATCTTCCCATGTGTTGTACGGATTGAACGCAGGGTCTCATGGTTACAAAGCGAGTGTTTTACCAACTGACCCACCTCCTGACCTTCGGTGGCCACTTTTAAATACACTCATATTGCTACATTCCTGGGCAACAGCTTTCGCATTTTCTTCTTTGTGGTGATAGGTCATGGTTTCTCTCATTCCCTGATCTTTGCACCACAGCTGGTTTGATGTGATGCCTTTTGTACATTTTTAGTCCGTGCTCAACAGATTGACTTATCGGGAATAAGGCAGAAGGCCGGCAGTGAGGATGGAGTAAAGACACAGTGCTCTAATGTGCTCTCAGTTTGCGGGTGTGTTTAACCTGATGCCTTTATGCCTGCAATGTTTATAGATGAGGAATGGGTTATTTCAGCCAAAAGGCAGGATACGTAAGTCCAAAAGCAATACATTTGTTTTAAAGCCTTTGCTTGTCTTACAGATCACCATGTGGGATTTGGCCAGTGGAAAACTTCTCAGATCAATAACAGACGCTCATCCTCCAGGGACTGCAATCTTGCACATCAAGGTGACAGCTTCCCTTCCTGTGTTAACTGTCTTTATTGCTGAGCCTCTGTTGTCACATTAAATATTTTGATAACAGAAACCCCTAAATTTATTTAACACGAAGTTGAATATTATTTGATGAACCCAATGAGATGTTTTCTCAAGTTGAAAACCCGAGATGGGCTTTTACGAACATACACAGTTCAGGTTTAACTGAAGTCTAGCAATAAAGAGTGAAAAGGCCAACTCAGTTTGATCCCATAGTCGGAGTTTGGCAGCAGAGAGGCAGTACATTGCTAAAAACTCATATGGAGATTTTAAATGGTCTCTTTACCTTGTTCAATTGGCCAAGATTTTATTGCTGAGGAGTGTATGGCTGCCCATTGTTGGGCGGTGCCCGAGGCTTGAGGCGCCAGCTGTGGAAGAGCCAAGGCTTAGAGTATATTTAGAAGTGAATCGCTTGCTTTATTTTTTTCCAGGCCTCTAAAGGGAAAGCAGTAGGGTTGGAGTATTGTTTTTTTCCTTTTTACTCTCAGGCCTGAAAAGCATAAAGCTGACTTAGGTAACAGGCTTCATTTATAGTTCACACGAAGCCTGCCTTCTCATGCTGGCAGCCCATGTTCAGAAGCATAAAAGGAAAAGGACTATATCAAGGGGACTCTAAAACCAGCTTTCTAGATTTAATCATGTGCATGCTTGGTTGCTTAGCTATGCAGTTCTCTTATCCACACACATGCTTTTTAAAGCCTGTAGCATCTGGAGTTTATAGATCTTCATCTAGGTTAGTTACAAAAGTCTTCTGTGACAGAACAGCACTGAAGCATTTAGTAATGATGGGAGCAGCCAAGATGAGTCAGAGACTCCTCTCTTGGTGCATGAAGCTAATTTATCTTGATCTCTTTTTCTATAGCATGTGCCAACTTCTAATGGTATTGTTTGTCTGTGTATGTTTTATGTCTCTTAATAGATTAAGATCTTTGAAATCAGAATCTGTTTGTCACTTATTTTTGTGTTTTGCCCATAGTAACTGCTCAATAAATGTTTGCTTGAAGTAATAACCAGTCTTTTTGTAGGGGAAAAAAAGAGATTATTGGGTGATACAATAAGAAACAAAAGAATTATAGGTGTATAAAAAAAAGAGTAGGACACAGCTGAGATTAAAGTGCTGTTCCAGGAGCTTGTTTGGGAATGGTTTCAAAGTAGGCTTTGCAGACACTGCAGAGAGAGATACACATGCTTCAGTGTAACTGGAGTCAAGGACTGACATCTATCTACCTGCCTTTAAGTAACTAACTCGGCCTTCTCCAGACAGTCCGATATCACGGACAGCACAGGCTTGGATCCTGTGTATAATGACACATATAATTCTACAAATGTGCTTTTCCTGGACTGGAACAGACATCTCACATACATCCACAGACATGTGCTTCTCCCCCTGGCAGCTAGCTGCTCATCTAGGCTCTAGGAGCAGGGCTGGGCACTTGTTTGTCATGCTGGTGTGTGAGACTGAGGCAGCCTTGAACAGCTGCCTCCTGTGTCTCAGCTATCTCTGAGTGAAGGTCACTGGTTCCCTGTAAATGATACAAACTTCATCATTTCCTTTAGCATCCAGTAGCATTTACCATAATGCACCTCCCTTAGAACGCTCTCACTGTGGAAGCCGATTGTTCGTCTGAGCTTTGCAAGTTAGGTTACATCATTCAGGTAGATTCTTAAACATAGTCAGGCAGATACCCGTTTAGGAAGAGTTTATTGTAGATAAAGTGGCTGTACTCCTTGGCCGCCCAGAACACTTAAACAAGTTTATTTCCCAAAGACACCAAGAATCTTACTTGTGTCTGTCTTTATTAAAGTCATCAGTGGCAGTCACCTGCTCCTGCCCACTTACAGCAGTTATAAACCTTAATGCAAGGACCAAGGCAAGAACACCAGGGTTTTTATCAACCGAACAACCGAAGTTAGGGTTTTTTTTTCTTTTATCCTGATGAAAGATTGTTTTACTTTTTAAAACAAATATTATTTGTTGTGTGTGTATTTCAGGGAGGGACATGTGCTATGCTATGCTTGTGGACCTTGGGACAACTTGTGGTAGACCGTTCTCTGCTTCTACCATGGGTGCCTCAGGGATAGATAGAACTCGTGTCACCAGGCCTGGTTGGGTACCTGTGCCCTCTGGGCCATCTCACCCCCTGTTTTGCTTTTAGAAAGGCTCAATTATTTAAAGATACTGAGTTCATATTAATGGAAGTAAGGGCAATTTGTACACTTAGAGTGATGAACCAAATCTCGGTTATTTTAGGTTCTGAGTGTGTATTTTTTTTTTTAAATCTGTAATTTTCTTCCCTCATGATCTACGCTTGTCTGGTTGCTTTAAGAAACTAAAGTCCTTCTCTGTTTAGTTCACAGACGATCCAACTCTTGCAATTTGCAATGACAGCGGAGGATCTGTTTTTGAACTAACGTTTAAGTAAGAGACTGATGGACCTTTGTTGGAAAATGGAAAGATTAGCTGTTTAATGGTTTGAAATTGAACATGGAGAAGTCTGGAAAGCCCAGGTGTTTGCAGATCGGTTCTGGCTCTGTTGCAGTTATCTGGGGAGCTATAAAGCATGTGGGAGTCTAGACCTGCTCTCCCTGATTTTATCTCAGGTCCAAACTGGGATTCTAGACTCTGACTCCCCTGTGGACTCTTCTGTGCTGTCAGGTTAGAATCTATTCTGGATAGTCACTAATTTAAGTTTAGGCTCCAAGCCCACTTGGTTATAACCATAATGGTTAGGTACAAAAAAGATTTTCTTGTCTTAGAATTGCCCTGTTTTAGTTGTTAAATAGGAGCAAAAATTGTCCTAACTACCTGGAAGAATATTTGTGAACCTGAGGTTTAAAAAGTGTAGAATATAATATATAATGTGTATTTTGTTTCCATACATTCTCAAGGGTAATGTCTGTATTTGTTTATTATTTTTTTCCCATAGCTTCTTAAATATGAGGCACAAAGTAACTGCTGAGACAATATGGCCCATTTACCTGGCTAATCTGTTGAGCATCTCCTGTTTCTAGACACCAGAGCTAGAGTTAGGAACCAGGAAGGTCCTGACTCTTAACAGAATACTTGAGGTGATCATAGGGAGACAGGAACAAATGGAAAAATAAATGGCATAGCCTCAGTATATGTCCATGTATGAGGAGACAGACTGTTGTACAGACAAGCACTTGTGTGTACCTCAGTAAGCTTCTGTAGAAAGTAATACATGATAGGGACAAGCTGCGAGATCAGAGTCAGCAAGTGAAGACTCCTCTGGAAGAACTCCAGGCAGACTCATCCACACAAGGCCAGGGCTGTGGGCACAAGTGGGGATGCGAAGAAGCCAGTGTGGCTGGCGTGTGGGTGCCAGGATGACAGCAGTCAGAGAGGATGGAAGCCATGAGTTAGGTCTTTCAGAATTAAGACATGGCTAAAGAGTTGGGTTATATTTTCATACAGAGGCAGGTCTGTGCAATGTCCTTACTAGGAGAGTGGCAGATCCATCCCAAGTACTGAAAAGATGCTGACATCCTGTGGGTCATGGAGCAGACAGAGGCTGCAGTTGGTCAGGGTGGAGGTGAGAGTATCTTGCATTGTCTCCCAGTCAATTGTGAATGTCTTATGTTTTCAGGAGAGTTATGGGCGTGAGAACGTGTGAGTCTAGGTGCCTGTTCAGCGGCTCCAAGGGCGAAGTCTGCTGCATTGAGCCCCTGCACTCCAAGCCCGAGTTGAAAGACCATCCCATCACACAGTTCTCACTGCTGGCCATGGCCTCCTTAACGAAGGTAGGCGTGCTTAGAAGACCGCTCTGAGCTCTAGAGACTTGGAATAATGAGAATAATGAGAATAGTATGTGCTTTCTCCTCTAGATATTGGTCATTGGGTTGAAACCATCCCTGAAAGTATGGATGACTTTCCCCTATGGACGGGTAAGCACCACTCTGTTTTGTTGACAAAAGAAAGGATCAAGTCAGGAGGATGGAGGGAGTGATCTGCAAGGTGAATTCTCTGCAGTTCTCTAAAAATCTAGCTATGGAATGGCAGCAAACTCCCAAAGGCAGTGACTGCAAAACCCGAGCAGGATAAAGTGGCATTTAAGAGTCTCACTAGGATGTACCTGGAGTCTTTAATGTTTGAAGCTTTTCTCTCATGAGCGGCATATTCAGCTTCTGTGTTTCACGTTGATTCTGTGGTCTCTGTATTGCTGTCCTGCTGGTTTGCAGTTACACCTGCTTTCTCTCATGCATTTTCTTAGTTTCATTCACTGCTTGTTTGAGGTCAGTAAGCCATCCTCCTGGGATGTGACTCTGATGGCAGACTGGTGTATGCAGTGCAGTGTCTTAGAGCACTGTGAGTCAGCTGTGCTGAGGCAGGGTTTTGCCTACTGTGTGCTGCTGACACCCTGAGTGGGCACACCCCACTGTAAAGTCACCATGTTTTGATACTACGCATGCTTCCTATGGTTTCTGACTCTGACATCTGTCACTTTAGAAGATGATATTTAGGGAGTACAGATGGTTCTAAGGGTTTTTGCTTCTGTGGATATGAGCAGCCACACATCATAGTCAGAAAAGTTTCCTTTCATACTGAACATGCACAGACATGTTTCCTTGTCATAACTTTCTAAAAGAGGCAGCATAGCACGGTTTGCATAGTACTTACATTGAATTGTTAACTGTTCAAGAGATAATTTAAAGTACATGGTAGAATATTCATAGGTTATATGCAAATATTTGCCACTAAATATAAGGAGTAAGCCTGGAATAAATCCCTATGGATATCCCAGCTTCCCTTTTCTTTCTTGATATTGTTTGTAAAAGAGTTGGCATCTTCTTTGGAAGGAGATAAATGCTATTGTCTTAGTTGCTTTTGTATTGCTGTGAAGAGACCCCATGACCAAGGCAACTTATAAAAGAAAGCATTGAATTGCGGCCTTGCTTACAGTTTCAGAGAGTAGTCCGTGACCATCATGTGGGATGTATGCCTGAAGACAGGCAGGCATAAGTCAGAAGCAATAGGTGAGGTCTTTACATCTCACCATAAGTTGGAGGCAGAGAGAGAGAGGGCGGGGCAGGGCGGGGAGACAGATCCAGAGGAGAGAGACTGGATCAGCATGAGCTTTCAAAACCTCTAATCCCTCCCCCAGTGACATACCTCTCCCAACAAGGCCACATCTACTAATCCTTCCCAAACCTTCCCACTAAGTGGAGACCAGGCAGTCAGATATAAGAACCTGGGGTAAGGGTACAATTCTCCTTCTGAAACAGCTGTGGAAAGTGAAGACACAGAGCCGTGGCTAGGCAGCAGCAGCCGAGACACTGAGGGAGCTGGCTCTTGTTTCCTTGTGGTGCTGTTGTGTTTCAGCACAAGAGGCAGGTCTGTCTTTCTAGGTGGCAGACTGATAGAGATTATCATTGATATTTCTTAGGTCAGCCGCACTGACTCACTGAGGTTTTTATCACGATGTTTGCATCTTTTTGTACTTATTGATGTTTTCATTCATGAACATTTCCAAACAGATGTTGAAAGAACTTTAACGAAATACTAGTCTTCCTGCCATCTGACTTCTACTGCTATCATTTCACTGCATTTTCTCTTTTGCACATCTGTGTATCTACCTATCTTTCTCCTCAGTAAGATATTTTAGTTTTTTGATAGATTTCAGAGTAAAATGCAGAAACCAGCATCTCTGCTTTGGACATTAGCATAGATATAATTATCTAAAGTTTCTTATTTGTTTAGGTTTTGTTGGTATAAATCTATATACAATAAATATACAAATCTTGAGTGTGTATTTGTTGAAGTTGAAGAAATGCATACACTTTTATAACCAAACTTCAGCCAAGATAAAAATCATGACCCTCAACCAGACCCTTTCCTGTAACTGTCCTCCCAGTCCCTGCTTATTGGAGAGCTTCTGGGGAATGGGGAAGGTTTTACAGAGAGATAGTCACAGTTAGATGCTATTTTTAAACAGAGTTTTTACTTTGTCCTTCTGCTTGTCAACTGCAGTGAATGTTTTCCCATCTTTTCTTTTATCAGATGGATCCTTCCAGTGTTCCGTTGCTGGCCTGGCACTTCGTGGCAGTGAATAACTGTGTGAATCCCATGCTCGCCTTCTGCAGAGGCGATATGGTTCACTTTCTCCTGGTAAGCCGCAGTGGGGTGGTAGGGTGAAGTAAAGCTTCATAAAATTATTTTTTCCTAGAGTCATGGTAGTTTAATGTTGTGTCAAAAAACAACCAACCAAACAAAAAAACGACGTCACTGCCGTTCATCTTTGGAGAGCGAGAGTGTGGCCTGCTTACTTGTATTTAAGGCTTTAATGTTAAAAATGCAGAAGCTTTAACTCTCTTGGCTCAGGGTCCTCAGGGTTTATCTTTTGGTTTGTCTGGCTTTAATGTTACAAATGCAGAGGCTTGAACTCTTTTGGCTCAGGGTCCTCAGGGTTTATCCCTTGGTTTGTCTGTCTGTGTGACTTGTGCATGAACATGTCTGTAGTAATGCAGTCTGTACATGTCTGTGTATTTGTTAGAGAGCAGGTAGCATTTGCACAGGAAGCCGGTGAAGGAAGTAGAACCATTCTTTTACACAACTTACGTGCTGTTTGAAGGGCAGAACCAGAGAGTTACTGCCGGAGAGGATGGTTGAAGTGCTGGACTGTTTGTCATGAGAGCTCATAGAATCAGTGTTTAGAGAGCTTTGTGAGTTTTTAAAGCTCAGAGGGGAAGGCAGTAAACTTCAGTCAGCAGAAGCATGTGTCTGTAACACACTGGATGCCTTACTCGTGAGGCCAGTACACCACCCTGCATCTCTCTTCTCCAGGCAGAAACCTTCCAGTTCCCTTTCCCCTTTAGACTGCAGTGCCCGTGTGCTCTGTCATGGTGCCCCACTCCACCCCGTGTGCTCTGTCACGGCCCTGGTGCGCTTTCCCATATTGTCTTCACGTCCCTCCTTTTGACCCCTCATGACTGATCGCCCCCGCAGTATAAGCCACACATGCATTTGCCCTAGATTGCGCATGGTTTCTCAGCTAGTCTCTTCACACAGACACCTGTCAGCAAAGCTCTGTGCTTCCCACTTGTCCTGCTCGTGGTCAGTGCTGTCTTCTCTGCCTCTTGAACTGGCTCTGCACTCTTCGGACCTGTCATGATAGTGAGCCCACATAAGTCCTCGCCTCACCCTCTCTTCCTCAGAGGCTGACCTCCTGTTTCACTAGCATGGAGGCAGCACCTATATATAGAGGTGGTCTGTAGAGCTGTCTTAGGGAGAGTGTGAAATTAAATCTGTGGGTGGATTTATATTAGAGTCAGGGAACTTAGGACCCATGTACCACATATGCATTGTGGTAAGTAAATTGTTAGTGGAATATAGTCATGCTCATTCATTTATATTTTATTTTATTTTATTTTATTTTTTATGAGACAAACTCTCATGTAGCCCAGGCTGGTCTCAAATTCATGCTGTAGTCAAGGCTGGCCTTTGACTCCTGATTCTCCTGCCTTTACTTCTCAGGTGTAAGGACTACAGGCATGTAGCACCATGCTCAGCTTACATGTTATGTATGGTTGCTTTTTCACTGCAGTGGTGGAGTTAAGTAGGCCTGATAGCCTGTGTGGCCTGCAAAGGCTAAAGTATTTACAGACAAGTTTGCCAGTCCTTGATGCGGCCTCCCTGATCTACATATGATTGCTTGGATTGGCAATGGGCAGATGTTATAGGTTCCTAGGTAAATAAAGCAGTAAAGATGAAATTAAATGTCATTTCAGTCTAGAAGTAGCACAAGTAATAGATTATAGAAGGAAAGGAGTTGTGCACTTGTACTGAAGCTTGTGTGGTGTCTGTAAGCAAATACATTTTAAAAGAAAGGCAAGCCTCTCATCATCCAGGGCCTAGAAACAGAAGATACTAAGCAGAGGCCACTGTATGGTAGAGTCAGGGAACATTCAGGAAAAACCTCCTGTGTAGGAAATGGTTCAGATCCCAGCATGCTGAGTTAGAAGTGAAAGTGGGACTCTGCGTTTCACGAGGATGCCAGCAAGCAGACGTCGGGGTGAAGAGCAGATGAACATCTCAGGAAAGAGAAGGTAGAAGGGCTGCAGACCTGAAGAGCATCACGTGTTAACTGTTAGCCAGGGCAGTAGCTGTGGCCCTCCATGTGTGGAGACAGGTTCACATCTCAGGTGTTGTGGTCCTTGGGTCAGTTGGCCTGTGGCCTTTGAGCTGCTGTGGGAAGGTAGTACATCATAGTAGGTGCCACCTCATGGCAACTATGGGGGCAGGAGAGAGAGAGAGAGAGAGAGAGAGAGAGAGAGAGAGAGAGAGAGAGAGAGAGAGAGAAACAGACAGACAGAGAGACAGAGACAGAGACAGAGACAGAGAACAAACAAACACACACATCTACAGTGATCTACAGTGATGACTTCCATCCAGGAACCATTATGTCTTGAAGATGCTACCCGCTCCCCTCTGCCCCCTCCCCCCACTTCTCCAACCTCCCTGCTGCCCCCTCCAGCCTTAAGTAATCTCACAGGCCAGTAACTAAGTCTTTAACACATGGGGCTTTAGTGAAGACAACTAAACTACAGCACTGATTTTTCTGGGCACTCATGAAAGGCAGAGGAAAAAAGGCAAATGGGAAAGTGGTTCTTGTAAAGGCAGTAGAAAGGGAAGAAGGGCAGAGGGACGTTCTACAGGAGGGAGGGCAGTAGAAGGGGAAGAAGAACAGAGGGACGATCTACAGGAGGGAGGGCAGTAGAAGGAGAAGGGCAGAGGGACGTTCTACAGGAGGGAGGAACCTTTGCAACAGTATCAGTTCTGGGCAGTGCAGAGTTAGAGAATGATCATGGAAGGCAGGCTGGAGAGTCAAACACTAGACACGGAGTGGTGTGCCAGGTCCTTGTCAGATGTCTGATTAGCAGTGGAACGGGAGGAGGCTCCTTCATAAAGAACTGGTTTCTAGAAGAACAAAGTCATGCAGCCATGGTGCTCGGCTGTGAGGACAAGAGTGAGGCTAATGTCTGTGAGAGGCAAACTGAGGGATGTCTGTTTAGGGAATGATTTTGTTTTCGAAGTCAGAAATATGTTTGAGAGCAAATGAAAAAGGTAGATATTTGAAAGGAGCAATTGAATATGCTGGAAAGGGAGGGAAGACATTAAACACAGTGGGGACAGGTTCAGGGTAGAGTTTGGTGGAGGAGGACTGTAGAAAACCTCTGGGAGTAGGTGGTGCTGGCATCCCTTCCAGTTAACGAGGCACCTTGTACCTGCGGCACATAAAGCACAGCTTGGCACCACAGATGGGAAACCAAGAAGAAGGAAGTGATCCCCTCCGCATGGCTTCAGCTGTGCAGCTGAACCTGGGGCCAGAGCTCACATGCTCACAGGCACGTGACAGTGGAGGGGCCAGTACAGGGGCTCAGCACGCCAAGAGATGGGACTAGAGGGGTGGAAAGGAACTGAGTCTTAGAAGAAAGACATCTGCTGTAGTAAGCATGGGAAAATGTAAGCTGAAGTGAATGTTTGCACCTCAGGTGCCAGGTGAACTTGTTGCTGCAACCTCCTCAGCTGGAGATCACGTGGTGGTTGATGGTTTTCTCACTTACATATAATTAAGTGAGAAAATAATAGCAATATTTTCAGCTTATCTATACTAAATGGGAATCATATTGTAGGTGGAGTACAAATATTTGAAGAAACTCTTTGAAATAATATTTGATATCTGGTGTCTTCACTCTCATCATCAGGTTAAGAGAGATGAGTCGGGCGCAATACACGTCACCAAACAAAAGCACCTCCACCTGTACTATGATCTGATCAACTTCACGGTGGGTATCGCTGAAACCATTCCCTGCTCACTTCATTCAGGGCACATGTCAGTGCGTACACCCACTGTGCACACAGCTGTGCTGTGCTGAAGTGTGAAGTCTGACTGGCTTTGGTGCCAGCTCCTTATTGCCTTTTGCCCAGTTGACAAAGTCCTGCTGAGCCTGAGCACTGGCAGGGAAGGGTAGAGTTTTCCTGAGTACCCCAGGGGGAGTTCGGGTTCAGAGCCCAGGTCTCTTCAGTGGTTACACTGTGTTGTATGTGGACATGTGTGTGCTTTTTGAGTTTCTCCTAAAGGATTCAGTGTGTTACTGTTCTTTTCTTGTGACAAAAGACATTGCCAAGTTTTTTCTCTACCTTATCGCTTAGTCCTCAGGGTGTCTTGGTTTAAAATGAGACTTCTGCTGATTCAGATTTTATGTTTTCTTCTTCAGTAGTGGTTCATTTTATCCAGTAAAAAGTCTGAAATGTTTTTCCTTTTATAATATATAATATTTGAGGATGTATGTAGTTGTTATAGTCAGATTTTAAGAAGTACTATGTGATACATAAACTTAGTTGCATGACACATTTTTCAGTGTCTTCCTAAGTTACTTCCGTTGGCCCAGAACTTCTGGGCTCAAATATTTCTCCTGCCTCAACTTCTCATAAGAGTGTACCACCATGCCTGGCCCCCATTGTGCTTTTAAACTCATTCACACAGTATTGACTTAGAAATGTAGGTTGAACATCACGTCATAGTTCCTTTCTATTGCTATGAAAAAGCATCATGACCAAGGCTTTGGACTGTTGAAAGCCTTTGGGAGTAGGTGATGGTGGCATTTAGTGAATGAAGCATTTAGTGAGGACTTACAGTTTCAGAGAGTGGGTCTGTGACTGTCTTGGTGGGAAGCGTGGCAGCAGGCAGGCAGGCAGGCAGGCAGGCTTGGTGCTGGAGCAGTAGCTGAGAGCTCACACCTAATCCACAAGTTGGAGGCAGAGAGAGAACTAATTGGTAATGTTGTGGGATTTTAAAACCTCAAAGCCCATCCCCAATGACACACCTCCTCCAACGAGGCCACACCTCCTAATCCTTCCCAAACAGATCCACCAACTGGAGGCCAAGCATTCAAATATGTAAGCGTATGGGAGCTATTCTCATTCAAACCACTACACATCCCTAATCCAAAAACACAAAAGTGCAAGTGCTCCAGAATTTAAAACTTTGTGAGGACCAACATGGTAGCACAATTAGAAAATTCCACACTTGACATCATGAAATGAATTGTAATTAAAATGCAGGTGCACAAAAATGCTGTGTGAGTTAGAGTTCTGTAGGGGGACTGGTAGAATGTGTTTGTTTAAAGGATATTTGTTAGAGTGGCTTACAGGACATAGTGCAGCTAGTTCAACATTGACTGTTTACTAACAGAGAACCCAATAATCCAGTGGTTGTTCAGTTCATGAGGCTGCATGTTTCAGCTGGTCGTCTTTTAAAAGATACATTATTTCAATGCCAAGAATTATCCTAGGACCATCTGGTTTATGAGGTTTAACTTGCTGTTTTGCTTTACTAATATACAAAGTTGAAAAGTTTGTTATTGGACTAAGGTCATTTGTGCCAATAAGTCCTTCAAAAAATCTTGTAAAAAATTCAACTTTTACAATATATTAGAGTTCTTAGTCAGCCCTCCCTTATCTGAGCAGAGTATCATCTGATCCTGTGACACTTAGTACTGTGTTCTGTCACCATCTCAGAGCTGCTCTTACTGTGCCTCTGTCGATGTTTAAGTTATTGGACACATAAGGTCCTTGGTGTCTCATGTGGAGTGGCCAAGCCCCCTTTTGTCATGGAAGGTCTGGACTGGCCCTGACTTTCACTGTTGTGTGCTTGAATTGCAGTGGATAAACTCACGCACGGTTGTGCTTTTAGACAGCGTGGAGAAGCTGCATGTGATTGATCGGCAGACACAGGAAGAACTGGAGACAGTGGAGATCTCAGAAGTCCAGCTGGTCTACAACAGCAGCCACTTCAAGTCACTGGCCACAGGAGGGAACGTTAGCCAGGCCCTGGTGAGTGCCACCTTGCTCCAGCATTGATCTCCCACAGCGGAGTTTGGCTTTTTTGTTTTGTTTTGTTTTCTGTCTTTTTGTTTTGTTGTTGTTGTTCTTATAACCACTACGTTGTTTAAAAATAGGACTACTAAGGTTTTTCTGCCTTGGTGTGATGAAGTTGGTATTGATGTGTTTATAAGGATTCGGGATTATGATCCCAAACAGTAATTCCTGTTACTTAATAATAACGAATATGCTGAAGAGATGGCTCAGGGGTTAGGAGCACTTTCAGAGTACCTGGGCTCAATTCCCAACACCCGTTTGTGAGCTAACAGCTGGTCTGTAACTCCCGTTTCAAGGGGAAATCCAATGCCCTCTTCTGGCCACCACAGGTACTGCATGCTCTCCCCAGAGCATACCTTCTGTTTATTGAGACATCCAGAGTGACCAGCTTCATGAGTCCCCAGGCACTGGCCACAGACCAGGGGCATTGCACCTCAGTAGTGGAGTTTGAAACAGAACATGCTATGCTGGTAAATACTTATAATCTTATTAAAATCGGGATGAGAAGGCTCAGACTGGTGTTGGAGGTACAGCTTGGGGGCACAATGTTTACCCAGCACCGCTGAGGCCTGGGCCCAATCCCTAGAATAACAACAGGCAAGCAAGAGACCAGAAGCAGAGCAAGACACAAGAATATCAACATGGAGATTTCTAAGCACCACTGAAGTTAAACTCAAAGTTTGTGTTTGAATAGAAATCACTTGGTATTCAAAGAGGGAGAAAAGTATAGTTTGGAAAGGGGGAAAAAAAAATCAGTCAAAACCAGGCCAGACCTTATACAGGTCTGAGTGGCAGACAAGGGTATAACAGTTCCCCCTTTTGTTTTATATTACTTTTTAAAAAGTTAACATAACAATAATGGTTTCATCATGGTATCCTCACACACAGATGTTGCTATACTTGGTTTCATTCCTCATGTCCGTCCCTCTCCCTCTCCGGCTCGTTACCTGCAGATTTCATGTTGCACGGTGTCCTTTACTCTGTTTCCTACCTCCCTAAGATCTCTTCCTGTCTTCACACAGTCCCCTTTCTAGTTTTGTGACTTATGAGCACACATAAATACACACAGAAACACACATATGCAATTACATACACATGATTAAATTTAGGTTCTGCATATGAGAGAAACCGTAACTCTGATCCTTCTGAGTCTGATTCTTCTGACTTAACATGATGGTTTCCATTTGCACCCATTTTTCTGCAAGTGCTATGATTACATTTTCCTTTATGGCTGCATAAAATTTTCTGTGTATGGACGACATTTTCTTCATCCATTCACCTGTTGAAGGATACTGAGGCTGACTCCATCTTCTGACTACTGTCAGAACTTGACAGCAAACATGAATGTACAAATCTCTATTGTATATACATTAGCATAACTACAATCCAAGTGTTCATAAAGTTAAATGGAGACAAGGAAGATGCTTTGTAAGATGAAAATCACATAGCTAGTGGTGACGTCTGCTGTGCTGAGAGGGCAGAGCTGCTGGAAGAGATTGATGGCTGTTTAGAGATTGTAGAATGGAGGATGGATGAACTTGATAGAGAATGAGATTTCCTGGAGAAACCTGGGATGCCAGCATGAGGATGTGCAGAACAGTGTGCTGCCACATGATCCACTTGGAGCAAGCCAGTCATAAAGATCACCAGGTAAAAACCGGCCAAAAAGCATTTTGGCTTCTTTTGCAGCAGTTTTGGGGTCTGTGAGCCTTAGGAGATCCTCCTGGTTGGCACTTCCTATCAGGTGGTACTGTGCGGCCATATACAATGGCATGAACAGCGCCCTGCTGCTTCCTGGGGACACAGCTATATATCATATATCAGGAGATCTGTGTTAAAGGAGCTAGAAACTGTCCCCATTTCAAGAAAGTGGTAGGTGGATCAGAAGTCGGCTGTCCATCCTGGAAGATGGAGCCCCTAATTCTCCTGAGGACTACCTCCAGTAGTACCGGGAGGTCCTATCCAAACAGGAGAAAGCATTCTGTAGCCTTCCCCAGCTATGACATCTATGAACCATAACAGTGACCAGCACGACGACATATCCCCAAAAGTGGAATAGTGGCACTCGTAGTGGGTGCTAGCCAAGAGCTGTCCAATTTGACTTAAGACCCACTCAATAGGCGGGAAGTCATGCCTGGCACTGACAGTCTGCTATTCTGTGTAACTTTCTCTTTTCCTCTTGTGTTTTGTTGTTCATTGCAAAGAACTTGGTAGTATCGTTTCAACCGTCTTCATTTTCTGCCAAAAGCAGTGCCTGCCTGTCACTCTGCAAGCAGCAGGTTACAGTGGTCTGTAGTGAGAATTCCGAGTTAGCATATTTCCTTCCTTTTCTACATTATTCTGAGAACGTAAAAAGCTCTTTATAGAAGTGGGGAATGACTTTTTGAACTTTGTCTTTTCAGTCCCCTTTTTTGGCAATCAAGCAACATATTTTTTCTTACTTGCTTATAGGTTAAAACTATATTGACTTGAAATGTATCTACATTGAGCATTCTCTTAGAACTTTGTTTATTATTTGTATGTGAGCGACAGTGTGTACAGGTAAAGGTTGGGGGACAGCTTTGTGGAGTGAGTTCTCTTCTTCACCCCTTCATGGTGCTGGAGCTGGAATGCGGTCATCAGGCTTGTGCCTGAGCCTCTCACTGTCCCTGCAGTTGACATTCGTAATGAAACTTCTAGCATGTGTAACTTTAGCATGTTTGTTTGTTTTATAGGCTTTGGTGGGAGAGAAGGCTTGCTATCAGTCCATCAGTAGCTATGGAGGACAGATCTTCTACCTGGGGACAAAGGTAAGGTCTTTTTACTGCACTCTGAGTGTCATCAGGATAGCTGAGGAGAGTGGATGCTCATAAAGAACAGCGCCTTTGCAGAGTCTTCTGCTCGGCGTTGGCCCGAGTCTTATAGCCAAGGATTCTCAGTTACTTAGCCTTTTCTTTTTCTCTTAAGATCTAATTTTACTTTTGTTCAGGTGATACTAAGAGACTTTTTTCTTGATTCAGGGATATACATTTATAGTCTTTCTTAACATTTGCTTTAATAACCAAGTATCTAGGTTTTTTCAATTAGAATTTTTATGTTATGCTTTGATCAGCGTATACATTGCAAAGTGATTATCATAAGCTGGTGAAGTATCCATCACCTTCTTCAGTTACCGTTTGTGTGGGGCATGAGGATGCTTAAGACCAGCGTCCTCAGCAGATTCGAAGAGAACATCTAGGTTCATTTCCTGTTGCTGTGATAAATGCTCTGGCAAAAGCAGCTTAAGGAAGAAAAGGTTTATTTTAGCTCAGTTCATGGCACACATCATGCAGAGAGGTCAGGGCAGCTGGAGCTTGAAGCAACTGGTCGTGTTGTGTTCACAGTCAGAAGAGAGGGAGAATGAGTGCAGACTCCTGATCCTTCTCTCATTTAAATAGTCGAGGATCCCAAGCGCCACTTAGATGGGCCTTCCTGCTTCAGTTCATGGAGTCAGGATCCTCCTGCAGACATGCCCAGAGCCCGTCTCACATGCTGGCAATTGATAGTAGACCCCACACCCAGGAAGGACCAAATGATGTATACTTGCTGGAGAATTAAGATGATGTTTAGATTAGATCAAGTTAAGGTATATTAAAGTGCATTCAGGTGTTTGGCTTAGAATGAATGCCATCAGAACAATTTATTTTTCAACATAAAATTGGACAGTTTTCTTCATTATTAAAGTTCAGCCGGAATATTGCCACGTTGGTGCAGGAGGTGAGCCTGGACTGTCTCCTCTGAATGTGTTTCTTTACTCTTCAGTGTGGGTACTTGAGGATTCTTTAGTAAGCTCCAGGCTGTGTCCATTTGAGCTGTGCACTGTTTGCTAGGGATGTGAAACGAGACATGCGGCTGGAGCAGCTGTGCCTCCTCCTCCTAACGAATCTGCTAACTAACGGTCAACTTCATTTCCTCACTGTTCTCTAGTCTGTGTACGTGATGACGCTGCGGAGCTGGAGGGAGGTGAGTGAGCTTATAGGGATCGTCGTGTGGGACTGAAGTGGCAGCAGCTTCCGGAGCTTTGCAGATCTTAATCTCAGAAGAATACATAAAAGCCATTTTAGCTGTTAGGCACTTGATTTGCTAACATTGATTATATCAGAAGTGGGCTTGGCACCACGGTAACTGTTCTGCTGTCAGAGCATGGCATGATGCAGATGTGTTATTAATCTGTGACATTTGGAAGGGGTAGCTGTTTTGTATAGTAATGCCCCATTTACAAGTGATAATCTGTCATTTTAAGTTATTAAAACAAATTAGTGTAAAAAAAAGAATTGGGTTTGAGTCTATCCAAGATAGCAGTGGCTTCATCAAGAGCTCACTCCCATTTGAGATAATCAAAGACAGGCAGTCTGCAGCTTGTGTGAGAGCTCCATGACTTGAAAATGCTACCCCATTTCACCATCCTTGTGTTTAAATTCTAGTCTCAAGCTCACTTTATAACCCAGAAAAACTGTCTAGATTCCATGAAGGAGGTACAATGAAATTAAGGGCAGCCCCAACTTTTAAAGATAGTTATCCATTTAGAAATACCAGACAACACTTCCATACCTTGGCCAGAGTTTTGTCGCATTGCCCCAGAAGTTCCAAGGGAGTCTTAGAAATTGCATTGAGCTGTTGTATTGCTGTCCCTACAGAGCTTGGAGCTTGCTGTTAAGAAGGGGCAGATAGCTACTGTGCTATAACACCAGCCGTTTCTCCTGTGGTAACCCTGTTGTTCCCCCTTTTAAGTGTCGGCTCTCCTGTCATCCATCACACTGGCCAATGGACACCACAGCACCCAGTGCTTTAGGAAGTGCTTTCCTTTGTCAAAGTTCTACACTGAAATGTTGCACAATACTGTTGAAACACTGTTCATTCCCAAGTAGTAATTCTGTGATGGTAGAATTGGAATTCGGATTGGTAGTTAGTCAGATAAATGGGGCTGTCATGTCTTCTTACTCATTGTAGAGGATGGACCATCTCCTGAAACAGGATTGCCTCACGGAAGCCTTGGCCCTTGCATGGTCTTTTCATGAAGGAAAGGCCAAAGCAGTAGTGGGTAAGTGTCAAGCCACGTCGTGGAATTGGAGGTGTGCTGTGAAGAGCCTTTTCATAAAGGGACTCCACGCTGGGAAGGGACAGAAGCACTCTGAGAAGCTGTTAGTCTGTGGGTGTACGATACCCCGTTACCAGCACTCTGCGGCTGTTGTTATTGTCTGTGCTGTTAGTGTGGGGCATGGAGGGACCAGAAGCAGCTTTCCCTTTGGAGCTGGGCACTAACTGTTTCCTGTTGGCCTTTGTTTCTCTGAAGGGCTATCAGGAGATGTCATCAAGAGGAAGGCCGTGGTTGCGGATCGGGTGAGCATCTCGGTGCTGGGTGCTGGCTGTAGTGGTGCAGTGCAGTTTTGCTTTTGATATTTGCAGCTATCTTTGGGGATGAGAAGTGGGTCAGCCATGGTTTCCAGATACAGTCTGCAGTGCCATGTAGTCTCACCATTGCCTCACCCGTGAAAGTGGTAAATCAACAAAACAGTCAAGAGTACTGAGGACAAGGGTTATGTGGGGACCCAGGTTCACAGTGACATGTCCGTCTTCTGCAGGGAAGAATTGCTGGGGCACTTACTTCCGAGTTCTCACTTTCAGAGCAATATAGGAGCAGTGTCTGGACCATATAGACATTTCTAAGGAAGGATTAGCAAATTAACTCTAGCCCGTCATCTGAGAGCATTAGGGAATAAAGCCACTGAAATCTCAACTGTGGTTCTAATACAGCAATAGAGTATGATTAACTGTTCATGTTAAATAGTGAACAAATATAGCCATACTCTTTGAGTCTGACACAAAGCCACTTTTCTTACAGATGGTAGAGATCCTGTTTCATTACGCAGACCGGGCTCTGAAAAAGTGCCCGGACCAGGGGAAAATCCAAGTGATGGAGCAGCACTTTCAGGTAGGTCTCTGTGTGTGTGGCGCACGCGCCAGCCTCACATGCCTTGCTGTACATGACACGCTCGGCCTCACACACGTGACTTCTGGGGTTTGGCTACCGAGCATTCTTTGTGTTTTAAGCATTTATAGGGAAACCGTACAATACTAAATTTACAAAGTGTCTAGTCGGATGGGAAGGTGAAGTGCTGTTCACTGCGGTGTGAAGGGAGGGGCATGTGTTATGAAGGGACACACCTGTGACTTGACACCTTACTGTGGATGACACCCTGCTGATGGCTCACATTTATGTCAACTAGAGTAGTTAAGGAAGGAGGAGTGGGCTGCTAAGGTTTAAATTTAGTTCCCGCAACACCTGCAACTCATATATATATATATACATATATATATATGATATATTCATGGATATGTATATTATAGTCTATAAAATTTGCTAATGAAAGATGTTTAGATTATCTTACAACTTAATGAGAATGCAGGCCAAGGGAATGGTTTAGGGATATGCATATGTATTATGCTGGTTTTCCTATTTGTAGTGATCTCGTTATATTTTTTATAAATCTATTTAAACAAATTTCTACTCTTTTCTCTCCCTGTATTTGTGTGTGTGTATGTGTGTGTGTGTATGTGTGTGTGTGTGTGTGTGTGTGTGTGTGTGTGTGTGTGTGTGTGAAATCTAGGGCCTTTCATATATGGACAAATACTTTTTTTTTGTTTTACAAATACTTTTTAAAATTACTTTATTTTACAATCTAGTTGTTACCCCTTTCCAGTCCACCCTCCCACAATTTCACATCCCATTCCTCTTCCCCACTGTCTCCAAGAGGATGTCCACCCCACTGCCCCCCACCCCAACTCGACCTTTCTCCCCCCTACCTCTCCCCCTGTCCTCCCTACTTCCTGGGGCCTCAGTCTCTTTAGGGTTAGGCATGTCTTTTCTCACTGAGGCCAGACCAGGCAGTCCTCTGCTGTACATGTTGGGGACGTCATATCAACTGGTGTATGCTGCCTGGTTGGTGGCTCAGTATCTGAAAGATCTCAGGAGCCAAGTTTGTTGAGACTGCTGGTCTTCCTATGGGGTCACCCTCTTCCTCAACTTCTTCCAACCTTTCCCTAATTCAACCACAGGGGTCCCAGACTTCATTCCATTGGTTGAGTGTAAGTATCTGCATCTGACTCAGTCAGCTGCTTGTTGGGCCTCTTGGAGGACAGCCATGCTAGGCCCCTGTCTGTAAACACACTATAGCATCAGTAATAGTGTCAGGCCTTGGAGCCTCCCCTTGAGATGAATCCCAAGTTGGGCTGGTCACTGGACCACCTTTCCCTCAGTCTCTTCTCCATTTTTGTCCCTGCAGTTCTTTTAGACAGGAACAGTTCTGGGTCAGAGTTTCTGACTGTGGGATGGCAACCCCGTCCCTCCACTTGATGCCCTGTCTTTCTACTGGAGGAGGACTCTACAAATTCCCTCTCCCCACTGTTTCATCTAAGGTCCCCTCTGAGTCCTGAGAATCTCTCACATCCCAGGTCTCCGATGCATTCTAGAGGGTACCCCCTCCTTCCACCTCCTGAGATTGCATAGTTCCATTTATTCTGCTGACCCTCAGGGCTTCTCTCCTATCCTCCCCCACTTACCAATACCTAATCATGTTCACCTTTTACCCTCAACCTCCCCACTCCCACCTAGATCCCTCCCTCTGCCTCCCTTGATTGTTTTTTTCTCCCTTCCAAGTGAAATTGAAGCATCCTCACGTAGCCCTTCAGTTTGTTAACCTTTTTGAGTTCTGTGGATTGTATCCTGGGTATTCTGTGTTTTTGTTTTTGTTTTTGTTTTTTTTTTTGGCTAATATCCACTTATTAGCGAGTACATACTATGCATGTTCTTTTGGGTCTGAGTTATCTCACTCAGGATGATATTTTCTAGTTCTATCCATTTGACTGCAAAACTCATGATGTCCTCATTCTTGATAGCTGAATAGTATTCCATTGTGTATGAGCCACATTTTCTGTATTCATTCTTGTGGTCGTGGGCGGGCGTGGGATCCTGTTGGGCAGAGTTATGGGTCCTGCTTGTCTTCCACCCTGGGCAGCTCAGGGAGGTGTGCCTCCAGAGAGAAGCAGAAGCCATGGATTTTTGACTGAGTTCCCTCCATGCAGTGCTGAAGGGCCCTGCCAGGGCATAGAGAGGCACGCGGAGATCTCAGTCTGAAGTTCTACGGGGGTAGAGCTCTTGGATGGGGACCCCCAGACAAGAAGGCTTGCGGGGATCGACTGGTCTCAGACTCCTGGGCTTCCAGGTGTCCTTGGAAGCTGCGGAAGAGTTGAGACTGGGGCCATGTGGGCTGGACCAGCCCGCAGCCAAGAGGGGTGAGAGGGAGAGCTCCGGAGCACCCCATGGTGTGAGACTCTTGGTTTGCCACTCGCTTGGCAGGGTCAGCTAGCTTGGTTGAATCGGTGGTCCCTGTGGCTGGAATGCAGAAAGGTCCTCAGGCAGGAAGTTAGGCACTGTGGCTGTTGTGACAGCGGCTCATTAAAGCCTTTTCCATGGTTCCCTACAGTAGTCTCCAAAAGACATGAGGAAGTCTATGGTTTTTACAGGCTTTATTTTCATGGCAGATGGTAGATGAATCTTTCTGTACCCCTGCATCCCCAGGGTGGGCCTTTGGTTAAATACCATTTGTAAGGAGGAGGGTCTCAGAAAGAATACTTAAATGGCTGTGCTCTCTGGCCTTCAGGTATCGCATTAATATGAAAATCTTTCGAGGCTGAGACCTGTAGTCATGCCCTCTACTTGCAGAGGAGCTGGTAGGGGCGTTGCCCTACATGACTGGAAGGCGCGGGTCAATGGAGATCTTTGCCAAGTGTCTGGAGCCTGGAATTTGGGAGCATGGCAAAAAGGATTCAGTTCCTTGTAGGGTCTCCGGCCATTTCTAAGCCAGTGCTCTACTAGAAAACAAGCCATCCTTTCACGGTCCCACACATTCTTCCATAGTGGGACATCTGGGTTGTTTTCCAGCTTTTGGCTATCACAGGTAAGGCCACTATGAACATAATGCAGTGTGTGCCCCTGTGGTATGATGGGGCATCTTTTATGCCTAAGAGTGTTATAGCTTTGTTTTCAGGTAGATCTATTTCCAATTTTCTGAGGAACCTCCAGATTGATTTCCAGAGTGATTATACCAGTTTGCAATCCCACCAGCAATGGAGAAGTGTAAGAAGCCAAAAATATACACTGGACAAAAGAAAGCATCTTTAATAAATGGTGCTGGTCTAACAGGCAGTTGGTATATAGAATAATGAAAATAGGTCCATATTTGTCACCTTGGACAAAATTCAAGTCCAAGTGGATCAAGGACCTTAACATGAGATCAGACACACTGAAACTAATAGGAGAGAATGTGGAAGAGAGCCTCGAACTCATGGGCATGGGGGGAAATTTCCCTAAGCAGAACTCTAGTGGCTCAGGCTCTAAGATCAGGAATTGATAAATGGGACCTCATGAAACTGAAAAGCTTCTGCATGACAGAGGACACTGTCAGTAGGACAAATCAGCAGTCTACAGATTGGGAAAAAAAACTTCAATAACCCCACATCTGATAGAGGGCTGATATTCAAAATATATAAAGAACTCAAGAAGCTAACTTCCAAAACTCAAACAAACCAATCAAAAACTGAGGTATAGTTCTAAACAGAGAATTCTCAGCAGAGGAATCTCCAATGGCCGAGAAGCACTTAAAGAAATGTTTAGCATCCTTAGTCATCAGTGAAATGCAAATCACAATGACCCTGAGATTCCGCCTTAACCAATCAGAATGGCTAAGATCAAAAGCTCAGGTGACAGTACATGTTGGTGAGGATGTGGAGAAAGAGGAATACTTTATTTTTTTTAAGTTTTATTTATTTATTTTATGCACATGAATGTTTTGCCTGCATGTATATATGTGTACCTGTGTACCATGTGCCTATGGAAGTCAGAGGAAGGTGTTGGCTTTTCTGGAACTGGATTTACAGATGGGTGCCTGCTGCTCTGTGGTTGCAAGGAATTGAACTTAGGTCCCTTTCAAGAACAGTGAGGGCTTTTAACCACTGAGCCACCTCTCCAGCCTCATGGAGCAAACACTTCAGCACAGAACCAATTCTCTAGCCAGTCTCAAGTCTTCTTTAGATACATATTTGAATATCAGAGCAGTCAACTTTTCTAAACAGAACTAGATGGTAAGTCTTAGGTTTTTAAGTTACAATCCTTTCTGTCACTCTTCTTCCTCCTCCTCTGGTTGCTAGAAATGAATCAAGAGCCGACATATACTAAGTACACACTGGGCCACTGAGCTGCATCTCAGCTCCCACTGTTTTTGTACGTGTCATGGAGTATGTGTAGCATTCAGAAGACAGCTCCTAGGAATTAGTTCTTCCAACCATGAATGTTTTGTGGCTCCAGTTCAGGTTAGGCTTGTCAGATACCTTTACCTGCTGAGTCATCTTTTTATTATATATATATATATAGTGTGTGTGTGTGTGTGTGTGTGTGTGTGTGTGTGTGTGTGTGTATGTGTTTTGAGGCAGGTCTCACAGTGTAGCCCAGGCTAGCCTGGAACTTGCTGTGTAGACCAGACTCAGACTGGTATCAAAGTCACAGAGATCCATCTGTCTCAGCCTTACAAGTGTGGGGATTAAAGGCATGTGCCACCAGGCCTAGCTGAGAACCATTCTTTGTTGTGACAGGATTTGGCCCATTGGCTTGACTATGTGTCCCTTGATTAAATAAATTAAGTATAATAACTGTAGTCCTTCCTGTCTTGAAGATTGTAGTATAGCTGAAATGTTTTTATTATAAAATAATAGAAACATTTAAAAGAAATTTAGAAATTTTGGATTTCTACAGAGCAAGAACTGATATTATTGCTATATTATTATTGTTATTGTTATTATTATTATAAATATAGTGTCTTACTATGTGACCCTGGTAGGACTGGAATTTGCTATGTAGACCAGGCTGGTCTTGAAGACACCAAAGTTCTACCTGCCTTTGTCTTCTGAGAGCTGGATTTTGATACTGATATTTTTACATCTCTATTTGATGTTCAGAACTTAGACTACAAGAATAAATAAGGCAGTTAAGAGCTGAATGGTGTTAGAGGAGCGTTTGGTTTCCTGGCCGGCACTGTTTAGTGTAGAGTCCATTGCTACTTGGCTGGAGACTTAGATTCATCAGTAGAGAAGGAAACCTGAGTTTGGATAAAATTATGAAATAGGTGACTTGGGAGGAAACCACACAGCAGAAAGAAAGGGGCCAGCATTGCCTAGGAATAGCAGCCTGTGCAGACATGTCTTTGTGGACCGGTTGAGGTGGCACCGAGGACAGACACTTTCAGAGACAGCTTGATGAGCCAGTCTGCTCCCTAGAGCTCAGTTTCTGACTCCAAAAGTTGTCATCTGACATCCACTTGTAAGCAAGCCATGGAACACACATGTGCCCCCAGATCCTGCACACACACGTTCATACACCATAATAAAAATTATGCAGCAAGGTGTAGACAGAAAAGATACGTTTTATAAGTTTTAATGTTTTAGTAAAAACATACTTTGCCAAGAATGACCATTGGAAAGTATGCTTTGTTAAAAAGAAGCAACCAATAGGGAAAGATGGGGGAATTAACTGAGAGGTGGGCAGAGAGGGAGGGAGGGAGGGAGGGAGGGAGGGAGGGAGGAAGGGAGGGAGGGAGGGAGGGATTTCAGAGTACATGTAGCACAGCTGGGAACATGAGCCCGTGGGTGATGTTTCATAGTCAAAGTATGACAGTTTGTAAATCACAACATCTACAAGTATGAAGAGTGGTATTACCTAAAGTTAGACGCTAGGAGAGTCTTCTAAGACTTCAAAGAGGAGAATAACAGTTCAGATTTTGCCTGCTAAAGTACTAAGGAGTTAAAGCAGTCCACCAAACAACTAACCATCCAGGCAGATGTGCATGTGCCTGCTAGCCTGTGAAGCACTGTGCCTTTCATTTTCACTGAATTCTTAAGGTTCCATGAAATGTAGGCATCATGTTTTGTCCTCTTTTTATCTGAGGAAGCTAAGAGGCTAAGTTACTTTCCAACACAGTACTGTTGCTAAGTGGAAAAGCTGGGACTCAGATCTGAATGCTCTGGACTTAAGAGCCCAGCTCTTAATACCTGTTGTAGAGCCGTGTTCAGAGCAGACAGAAGACAACACACCGAGCAGGAATGAGCTAAGTGGATATTCATAGTGATAACCGCATGGCTGGCTAGGTACTCAGCAGAGTGCTGGCCTGCCAGGCACCAAGCCTTGGGTTTGAGCTGCAGTATCATGTAGGAGATGAACACATCTAAAAACACAGCACACAGGATGTGGATGGATCAGAAATTCAAGTCATCTTAGCCTGGGTAGCAAATTCAGTACTAAAAGGCTATGTGGGACCATCTCAAAATTTAAAGTAATTCTAGTAAACACCTAAACATCTAATGACAGACTCTTACAAACCCTTTGCCTTAATATATTTAGTGTTATGAAAAAATCTAAAGCTAGTTACTTTATAAGCAAAAATAGATCCATTCAAGCTCACCTTTTTTGCAATTTGAGAGTGTAGCACTGGTGTCTGGTCACCTTTGGCAAGGGCTTTGAGGTAAATGGCATTGTCATGTCAATAGGGTATGTGTGATGGTTGAGTTGTGCATACAGAACAGCACTCCAGAGGTTCTGGGCTCATTTTAGCAATTCACTGTCATGGAGTCCTATGAGGAAATCATTTATTTATCTTAGAGACCTAATGAACTTCCCACCAGACTGCAGCTCCTAAAGTTCAACCGTCACTCAGCAGCCCTACTCCAGGGACCAGGCTTGGAGCGGGCGTGTTAACTTTTGGCAGAATCGTATTAAAGCAGTGCATCATTAGTATGTATCACTCATTTAATTCTTAGCAGAACTCTCTAAGGTAGGCACTGTTACTGCTCAGCTTTATAAATGACATCGAGGCACAGAGGTGAGGTAAGTCATGTAGGTCACATAGCTAGTAAACTGGGAAGTCAGCGTTTGAATGTGAACATTTGGACTTCAGGGTTTCCATCTGCAATGCCTCACTGTGTAGACAGGACTTCTTTTCATGAGAACATACTTGGAAAAGTCCATATAACTGTTATGTGTTAGAGAAATTAAAGCCAGAGCCCAGTGCATGTGACATGTATAGCTACAATATAATTGTTCACATCTTAAGACTCAGGATTACAACCCAGATATTGTTGGGACACTCCGAGTCACAACCAATGATCTATGAACAGCTTTGGATCAGTATGGGTGCCTAAACGTTTGTATACAAAGATATTTTTTTGTGGCTTGTTAGTAATTCTCTCTTAATGTACTTTCATATTTTTAAGTTTTTTCTATATGATCAGTTGATTACCAGGGAGAAATAGGCACTTTTCAGTAAATATTTTGCCATAATACTATTTATATGTAGAAGCAGTGTTTGATATCCTTATTTCCACTGGAAAGAACACTCTCAAGCCAGACACAAAAAAGGTTTGTGTAGATCTTATGCTATACCAGTCTGTAATGTCAGGCTTCTATGACTAGTCTTTGCATATATGTGTATGTATATGTATATGTATATGTATATGTATATGTATATGTATATGGTGTGTGTTTGTATGCATACCTTCATACCCATGTTTTTATCAGTGGCTTAAGTAAAGGTTTAGTGACAAGCCTGTCAAGGTTAGATAGCGCCAAGAGTCAAGATTGAAAATGATCTTGATAAAAAAATCCAATTTAATTATATATAAACCTAAAAAGATTAAACATTAGATTCCAGTGAGTTTTGTTTACTAGATTTGAAAGGTGTAGCTTGGTAGGTGTTAAAAATAATTTTAATCCTAACGTGTCACCCTCCTGCTCCTGCTGAGTTTCTTCTAAGGAGTTCTTCCAATCATGTGATGCAGTGGGTTTAAGTAGGGCTGCTCCTGTGTGCATAGGTTGGGGTTATTTACTGGAAGGAATACCCCCTACCCCAGCAACATTAACAGCAAGGTGTCTGTCCTCATCACTGAAGGGTTCAGTCTGTTCAGGTCTAGGAGCAGATTCCCTGGTAGGGCCCATGACCTCTTGAGGTATGGGCTCTTGACTAGGTTTACAGTACCAGAAGTGAATTTCCTCCTCCAGAACAGGCCTGAAATATTACCAGGAAGTGATTGGTTAACCTCTTACCAATTACAACACTATTGTACCAAGGGCACATCCTGTCTAACAAGTTGGTAGCACACAGGGTCCACACCTGGTAAAGGCTTAAGCACTCTCTGACTCTCATTCTTTCTGCCCCCTCTTCATGATGTCCCCTGAGCTTTGGAGGTGATAACATAGATTTGTTCAAGGCCAGGCACTCAGCAGCCACTTACTCCCAGCACTTGGACCAGATGTGAGTCTCTGCATTAACTGCCACCAAGTTAACTCGACCAAGGCCGAGATGCAAGCAGCACAAGCTGGTGAACCATTGGGCATATATGGCCCTGTGGACTTGTGTGCAGCACATACAGCCACTGTGAGGGCTGTCTAAGCAGTCTGACATCAGGAGAAGATGCTGAGTTGTGATGAAACACTACATAACTCCAACCTGCAGGTGACTGAGACCCAAGGATATTCAGTTTAAGGCTATCCTTTGCTGTGCAGTGATTTTGAGTCCAGTTGGGCTTCCTAGCAAGATAAAAGGGGAGGCGGGGAGGTGCAAAAGGGAAGAGAGGGAAGGAGAAGAGGAAGTAAGAGATGGTACATTTCAGTTTGAAGTGAAGTGCTGACAAGATAGCTTTTGAATTTATGCCTTTTTTTTGTTCTATTCAAATGCAGGGAGGGTGGCTTCTTAATAGGAGGGGCCTTTTGTTTTGATTTTCATTATATATAAATTTTATTATGATATTTCCATACATGCATGTGTATGCAGTATGCTTTGATTTATACCCCTATTGCCCTCTCTTCTCTCCCTTTCCTTTTTTCTTCCCACTCCATCCCCTCCTACCTGTGTGTCTTGTGTCCTGTCTTTTCTTTCTTGCAAACCCTTCCGCTCGGCAATGAGTAAACTGCCCAGGAGCCTGCAGGAAGAGATTCTGTCCTCCCTCCCTGTGCCAGGACAGAATTTCGATGGACTGGTCCTCTGTAGGCAGTCGCAGCTGCTGGGCGTTTAAGTATGCAGTGGCCAGGGCATGCCTAGAAGATAGTGCTCCATGACATTCTGTCCCTTCCTCTGGCCTCACATTCTTATGGTTCTCTTTTGTGATGTACCTTGGAGCAGGTGGTGTAGATACCCCTCTTAGTGGGTATCTGAGTACTAACAGTCACCAGTTCTCGTTACTTAGGTGAGCTAAGAGCATCTGTAGTAACCATAGCCTGTTGCTAAAGCTTCTCTCACCAGGCCTAAGAGCAGCAGTGCTTTGGTGTCAGCATGGCTATGTAGAAGGCAAGTTGACAGGCACATCAGTTGGCAAAACAACAGTTGTAGTTTCCTTACTAGGAGTAGACCTTTGATCAAGTTTCCTGTACCAGAGTGAATTCCCTCCTGTAGAGCAGGCCTCAACTCCCATCAGAAAAAAGTTGGTTATCCCTGTAATTGCACCAGTGGGCACACCCTGCCTGCCTTGTACATGGTATAACTTGAAAGTCTCATAGCTAGTGATAGTTCTCCAGCCGCCTGCATAGCACGTCCTATCACTGAAATGTCAACAGGGGGCGCTTCCAGCTCAGTTCAGCTTTGTGTTTTTATGGCCTGCATCCAAAAAACCTGGTGTCTTGCACAGTTGGCTCTTACCATTTAGTTGCCATGAGCAATCAACAGCAGTGGTCATAGTATTTATTGTTTTGGGGAGCAGAGGAGCCTTCCTGGCCACCAACTCATAAGACAGTAGTTCTAGCATGAAATTATGTCCTTCTTTTCTGGCTTCCTGCCTGTGTCTGTCTGTGACTGACTGCATTTGAGTCTGTCTCTGTGACTCTCTTTGTGTCTGAGTCTCTGTCTGTGTCTCTGTCTATGTGTGTGTGTGTCTCTGTGTCTATGTGACTGTGACAGCACCTGTGTCTGAGTCTCTCTCTGTTTGTGACTGTATGTGTCTAAGTCTGTGTTTGTCTGTGTCTCTATCTGTGTCTATCTGTATCTGTCTGTGTGTGTCTCTGCCTGTGTCTGTGTCTATCTATGTGACTGTAACAGCATCTGTGTCTGAGTCTCTCTCTGTGACTGTATCTGTGTCTAAGTCTGTCTGTGTCTATCTATATCTGTCTGTGTGTGTGTCTGTGTTTCTTTCTGTCTGTGTTTGTTTCTTTGTCTGTCTGTGTCTCTGTCTATGCCTGTGTATGCACACGTATGGGTGTGCGCGCGCTGGAGATTGATACTGGGTCTTCCTCAATGGCTCTTCACCTTGTTCTCTCACTCTGCTGGAGCTCACTGGTTTATGGGGACTAATTGGGTAGTGATCTCCTGCCTGTGCCTTCCCAGTGCTGGGGTTGTACATATGCTGCCACGTCCAGTGTTTACATGGGTGCTGGGCATTGTACCCAGTTCTCATACTGGCATGGCAAGCACTTACCAGTTTAGCCATCTCCCAAATCCCTGGGACTTTTCTTTGATATCTTTGTGTCCTGGAGTGGTCTCCATCCATCCATAATACTAACAGCAGGACTTTTAAAAAGACTTTCTTTGCTGGGTGGCATCTGGAAGGTTTGTTGTACTTTAATCTTTAATATTAGAACTTAGGAATCTGAATCAGAAAAATTAGAGGTACAAGGTCTCTCAGACCTTGCCTTAAGAAAAACACATTTAAAAAATAAAGAAGCTATTATTGGAAACAGAAAACTGAACTTAACTAGTTAAAATGTCAGTAGTGCTAATCTGTGTTCTGCCAGCAGGTGGCACCTTGTGCCTGCTGCCAGCAACTGCACTTTTGCTATTTAGCAGTTGTGCCTTCTTCCTCTTTTTTTTTTTTTTTTTTTTTTTTTTAAAATTTGGATAAGATTAAAACCTTTATTTTTCAATTTTTTACTTTTTAATGTATTTATTTTTATTGTATATTTTATTTACATTTCATATGTAATCCCCTTCCCCCCCCACCCCACCCAGAAACCCCTTATCTCATCCCCCCTCCTCCTGCTTCTATGAAGATATGCCCCACCCACCCTCCCACTCTCACTTTCCCATCCATGATTTCCCCCACAGTGGGGCGTCCAGCCTTCACTGGACCTACATCCTCCCCTACATATATAGCTGGAGCCATGGGCCCCTTTCTATGTGCTCCCAGGCTGGTGTTTAGACCCTGGAAGCTCTGGTTGGTTGGTATTGTTGCTATCCTCATGGGGCCGAAAACCTTTTCAGTTCCTTCGGTCTTCTCTCTCACTTCTCCATTGGGAACCCCATGATCAGTTCAATGGTTAGCTGTGAGCATCCACCTCTGTATATGTTAGGCTCTGGCAGACCTCTAAGGAGACAGCTGTATAAGGCTCCTGTCAGCATGCACTTCCTGGCATCCACATCAGTGTCTACCTTTGGTGAATGCACAAAGGATGGATACCCAGGTAGAGCAGTCTCTGGACGGCCCTTCCTTCAGTTTCTGTCCCACACTTTGCCTCTATATTTGCTCCCATGAGTATTTTGTTACCCCTTCTAAGAAGGGCCAAAGCCTATACTCAACAAAATTGGAAAATCTGGATGAAATGGACAACTTTCTAGACAGATACCAGGTACCAAAGTTAAATCAGGAGCAGATAAACCATATACACAGTCCCATAACCCCTAAAGAAATAGCAGCAGTCATTAAAAATCTCCCCACTAAAAAAAAAAAAAAGCCCAGGACCAAATGGTTTTAGTGCAGAATTCTATCAGACCTTCAAGAAAGACCTAATACCGATTCTCTTCAAACTATTCCACAAAATAGAAACAGAAGGAACACTACCCAATTTGTTCTATGAAGCCACAATCACGCTCATACCTAAACCTCACAAAGACCCAACAAAGAGAACTTCAGACCAGCCTCCCTTATGAATATCAATGCAAAAATACTCACTAAAATTCTCGCAAACCGAATCCAAGAACACATCAAAACAATCATCCATCAAGATCAAGTACACTTTATCCCAGTAATACAGAGATGGTTCAATATTCAGAAATCCATCAACATAATCCACTATATAAACAAACACAAAGGAAAAAAAAAAACACATGATGCTGAGAAAGCATTTGACAAAATTCAACATCCCTTCATGGTAAAAGTCTTGGAAAGATCAGGAATTCAAGGACCATACCTAAACATAGTAAAAGCAATATACAGCAAGCCAGTAGCCAACATCAAACTAAATGGAGAGAAACTTGAAGCATCCCCACTAAAATCAGGGACTAGACAAGGCTGTCCACTCTCTCCCTACCTATTCAATATAGTACTGGAAGTCCTAGCCAGAGCAATTAGACAACAAAAGGAAGTCAAAGGAATACAAATAAGATAGGAAGAAGTCAAACTTTCACTATTTGCAGAAGTATACTTAAGTGACCCCAAAACTTCCACCAGAGAACTCCTAAACCTGATAAACAACTTCAGCAAAGTGGCTGGTTATAAAATCAACTCAAACAAATCAGTAACCTTCCTTTACTTGAAGGATAAACAGGCTGAGAAAGAAATTAGGGGAATAACACCCTTCACAAATAATATAAAATACTTTGGTGTGAATCTAACCAAACAAGTGAAAGATCTGTATGACAAGAACTTCAAGTCTCTGAAGAAAGAAATTGAAGATCTCAGGAGATGGAAAAAAGATCTCCCATGCTCATGGATTGGCAGGATTAATATAATAAAAATGGCCATCTTGCCAAAAGCAATCTACAGATTCAATGCAATCCCCATCAAAATTCCAAATCAATTCTTCATAGAGATAGAAAGTGCAATTTGCAAATTCATTGGAATAGCAAAAAACTCAGGATAGCGAGAACTATTCTCAACAATAAAAGAACTTGTGGGGAATCACCATCCCTGACCTCAAGCTGTACTACAGAGCAATAGTGATAAAAACTGCATGGTATTGATACGGAGACACGCAGGAAGATCAATGGAATAGAATTGAAGACCCAGAAATGAACCCACACACCTATGGTCACTTGATCTTTGACAAAGGAGCTAAAACTGTCCAATGGGAAAAGGACAGCATTTTCTTTTTTTTTCTTTATTATCAAATCATAATTTTTACTTTTTAACACAGGAGTAATAAACAGGAAAATGCAGGATATGGGGAAGGGGATGACACAGGAACACAGGTGTTCAGGGGGAGTCCAGATATCTTTCAGAGTATCAGCTGGGTGAAGGTTTAGGGGTCAGGTCACTATGACTCTGCCTATGATTTGCTTGTCCTTATCTAATTTGGTACTGTCCGCCAAGGGTGCCTATTTACAAGGTCTATGACTACTCAGGCTGGTAGATTTCCACAAAAGCTGCCTGTTTGCAATAGTTTATAGCCATCTGTTTCAGTGTTTTTCCATAGAGACCCAAGACTTTGTGTTAGCAAGCATGTATGTCAGGCGGCCTATTGCTGATTTTAGGCTTATGGCTGATTTTAGGCCTTCAGTGTATAAGCAGGGCTGCCCCTGACATCTCCTCTCTTCTCCAAGTATAGAAGGGCTGTGGCGATTCTAATCTTGCCAAGGCGGGGGATAGAGGCCTGACCTCCAGTAATCAAAGGGGACCTTGTAATGGCTCCGGTCCTCCTGTCCAGTGAGGCATGAGGGCCATACCCGTCCTGATGTCTTTTTCCTGGAGAGGGGATACTTTTGACATCAACCCCTATGCAGTCAGGCTTGTCCCTCAGGGAACCCAGAAACATATTTTTAACTTTTATTTATATTCCCTTGCAGTGCTTAGCCTCGCAGCCTAAGCAAGAATTCAGATCACCAAACAGAGGGGGTTCTGGGTGGCCCCTCTCTGCTTGGTCTAGGGGCAGAAGTCCCCTCTTTTAGGTTGGGTGGAGATGGGATTTGGGAACACCCTGGATAGAGTAACAACCTCATCTTGAGTCTCGTGGTCCTCCATAGCTAACTTATGATAATGTATCTGAATAGATTTTGCTATCAGATTATCTATCTGTTGTTTCACAAAGTTAGTCAGCCTATTTAAGGCCCAGGGACCAAAGGAAATAAGCAAAAATAACCCAATTAATGGTCCCAAGATGGAAGGAAGTAGGGTTAATAATCATGGAGAGGTTGAAGACCAATTCTTGTACAAGCTCTCATCTTTCTCTTTCTCTCTCTGTTTTTTCTCAAGACCTTCTCTGGCCTTTTTCATGCTCTCTTTAATCATACCTGTTTTGTCTATGTAAAAAAAGCAGCATTCTTCTTTAAGGGCTGTACACAGTCTAGAGCTGTACACAGTCTTTTTTATTGTAAAAGAGAAAATCAAGTCCAATAAAGTCCTTTGCAATTTTTGGAGATCGCATCAGACAGCGAAATGAGGGATTTCTTTTTTTTTTGTTTTTTTTTTTTTTTGTTTTGTTTTTTTGAGACAGGATTTCTCTGTGTAGCCCTGGCTGTCCTGGAACTCACTCTGTAGACCAGGCTGGCCTCGAACTCAGAAATCTGCCTGCCTCTGCCTCCCAAGTGCTGGGATTAAAGGCATGTGCCACCACCGCCCGGCTGAGGGATTTCTTCAGATTAGTGATATCAGTCTAAGGCCCATTGGAGGTCTGAGTAGTATAAGTCCTGAGGCCAGCTTCAGGATTAGAACTCCTAACAGCAGACATCACAGGTGATTAATTTTTACCTGGAAAGGAAAAAAGAAGGGAATTCTCAGGGAGATTTCTCTTCCCTGGATGTCACTTGTTATTCATCTTATTTATAATTGGGCTTGGTTTTGTGGGGGTATCTATTTAATTCATTAATCTTTTTGGTGGCCGTTTAGCTGTGCCTTCTGTAAAGGACAGCATTTTTCAATAGTTGTGCCTTCCTCTAAGGGCAGCCATTGAAATTTTGAAGGTGTTACATTAAGTCTGTGGAATACTGCTGTGATATATCCATTTCCATACTATCAATTCTGCCAACCCAGGAACATTGCAGACTTCCCCAGTACCTGGTGTTTTGTTCAGTTTCTTTTCCCAAGTCGGAACATTCTCGTAGAGGGCTTTACCTCCTTGGTTATGTTTATTCCTTTTTTCTTCAATTGTGGGCAGAGTATTCTTCCTAATTCTTTCTCAGCAAATTCAGTAGTACTGTATAAAAAAGCTGACCTTGCCTCCTGCAGCTGTATCGAAAGTGCTGACAAATGTAGCATTTGCTTTTACTTTTCATTTCCCACAGCTTCTTGGGTCTGTGTAAATTGTTGTTATCATCTGGCTTTAATTTGGGCAGGTTGTACACATTTAGAAATTAACACATTTCTTCTAGATGTTTCCACATTTGAGAATATACATTTTAAAACTATTTTCTAGTAACCTTCTGTATTTCATTGGTAACAGCTCTCTTTCATCTGTAATTTCATAAATTTGAACTTGTTTGCCTTGCTTTTGGTTGGTTTGGTTAGGGAATTGTAAATCTTGTTAATATTTTCAAAGAAGCTCTGGTTGATTTTATATATTATTCTTGTAGTCTGTATTTCATTAATTTCTCATCTTTATTCTTTTTTTGCTGTCTACCTATTTGGTTTCGGTGGCTTTTTATTCCTCAAGAACCCCCGAGGTGCATCATTTGGTTACCTACTCTGAAATCTCTCTGATTTTTTTAAATTTGATTAGCACAGTAAGCCTTCCGCTTAGGGTGCCTCAACTGCTAGGGCAAGTGACCAGTTTCATCTGATTCTAGCAATTTTTAAATTTCTTCTCCAGTTTCTTCTGAGGACCCCTGTTTATTTAACAGGGTTTTGTTTGGTCTTCACATGTTTGTGTAGCATTTGAGGTTTGCTTTGCTGCTGATTTCTCATTTCCATTGTGGTCCAATAAGAAACAAGGAATTATTTCAATTAAAAAATGCATGTTTTGATTACATTTACTTATGTATTTGTGTGTAGGGGAGTGAGTCAGCATGGTCTGCGTGTATATGTATGCCACAGTGAGTGTCAGAAGACAACGTAGTAGGTCCCAGGGATTGGTGCGTGTTTACATTTCTACATGCATGCCGTTAGCTGTTCTCTTTATTTACTTTTAGTTCTCTTATCTTTCTAACGAGTTTTGATTTGCTGTCTACCTTACCAGATATGGAAATTTTAAAGCCAGCTTGTTTACAGCTTACATTTGCTTAGTATATTACTTTCTAACCTGTGACTCCCAGGTTTTGGCTGTTTTTGCTAGTTTCACTGGTTTATTGGAGGCAGCATATACTGGGTTTTTTTTCTTGTGCATATATGTGTGGCACATATGTGCATGTCTGTGTGAAGGCCCATGGTCGATGAGGGGAGTCCTCCTGTGTTCCTTCTTACTCATTTAGCAGGGTCTCTCAGTTGAACCTGAAGCTCACTGATAGGGCTAGCCTGGCTTCTAATGTGCTGAATTAAAATAAGGCCACAACAGCCATACAGCTGTCATACATACAGGTTTTAAGGATATGAGCTCCAGGCCTCACTTGGTTAATCTGTGTTTTAATCACCATCTTCTCAGTTGTGGATCTTGTCTGTCTCTTCCCAACCCCACCTCCAGCCTTTCTTTGAGTCTTAATTAGTTAGTTAAGGCCTTTTGAATATAAGATGGCTGCCCTGGTGGGTTTTGCTATTTGCTATGGTTTTGTTAGTGGTTATGTTTGGGTGAATTATTGGTAAAATTTTCTTCTCATTTGTTTGCTTGTTGGGCCCATCCTTGCTGTGCTCCATTACCTGTTTCCCTTGTGAAATGCATTCCTTCCTGTGTCCTTGTGGGTAAGACAACTTTCCTCTCCTGTGTAGTGTCTCTTAAAAGACTATTCTACAGTGCTGGCTTGGTTGTCATGAATTGCCTTAATTTGTTCTGGAAGCAATCATTTCTCTGTCAGTTTTAAGAGAGAACTTGGCTTCAGGTAGCAGTCATAGTTGGCAGTTTCTCTTCAGTGCTTGAAATATGCAGGCATGTTTTCCTGGCTCTCAGTGATTTCCTGGCTGGTGACAGATCTGGTGCTATGCTGTGCCGACTGCGTGTGGTTTGGAGCTGTTCTCTTACGTGCTCAGCATTGTTGCTCTGCTCTGTATCTGTGACATTTGCCACCACCAGGCTCTTCTGTGGCCATGTCTTTGGGTTTGGCTGTCTTTCTCTAGCTCTGGGAAATCTTCACTACACTTCACTGAATAAATTGTGTATGCCTTAAGACTTTATCTCATCTCCTTCTACCTCATAACTTCTTAGGTGGTGTCTCTTGGACTTACCCAGAGTTCTTGGTAGTTTGGGTTGTGATTATTAATTGCCTTTCCCTTTATACATCTCTGGGTACTGCTGTCTTGACGGTGTCCCCATGCCTGGAATTTATTGGGCCTGATCATGTCTCTTGTGATGTTTTCTGCTGTTTGGCTTAGTT
Organism: Rhabdomys pumilio; assembly: GCA_030674055.1. Lineage (NCBI taxonomy): Eukaryota > Metazoa > Chordata > Mammalia > Rodentia > Muridae > Rhabdomys > Rhabdomys pumilio. Next base: position 7,235,000 of record JANHMN010000011.1, read on the forward strand.
TGGTTTTGTTGTTGTTAAGATATGATCTCACTGTGTAGCTATGGCTGGCCTGGAATTTGAATTCATAGAGTCCTGTCCGTCCTTCACTCCTGTGTACCAGGGTTAAAAGTGTGCACTACCATGCTTGATTTTTTTCATAATAACTTTCAATTTTTTACTATTTTATATGCATCCATAATATATTAATGATACATTGCCCCTCCCCCTCTTTTGTCTCTTGCCACCCCCTTTCTTTCTCATATGCCCCTTGCTTGCTAGCTTGTTTTTAAATAACCCACTGAGTTTAATCAGGATTAGTTGCGCATGCTTGGTTGTAGTATTTACTGAATTGTGGAGAATCTACCAGTGGTTATGCCTATAACTTTCCCTTCTCATAGCCATTAACTTACCTAGGGCCTAAGATAAGGGCGGGACCTCATAATTCTCCCCCATCCAGTCCACACTTACAGCTGGATCTTTGGAAGGTCTTGTGTACGTTCTGCTGTGTGTTTCATTCTTTGATTATGCAAATCTCTGTTTGGCTCTTTTTCAGCATCTCAATTTCCATGATAAATTGTTCTTCATGGTTTCAATTTTTATCTCCAAACTAATGAGTTGTCTTCCTTTTTTAATACTTATTTTATGTGCATAACTGTTTTCTCTACGTGTCTATCTGTGCATCACATTCATGATATCTGGATTTTGTTTTGTTTTTTAGTTATCTCATTATCTTTTAGAGCTGAAAAGGCGCCAGTTGTGGAGGTGTAGTGTGTGTGTGTGTGTGTGTGTGTGTGTGTGTGTGTGTGTGTGTTTTCTTTCGTTGCATTTTGCCTTTCTGTTGGGTTGTATTTTTAGTTTTCCTTTTTTCCTATTGGCTTTTAGTGTCCACTTGAATTTATGAGCTCAGAGGAGACTCAAAGTACAGTAGCACATATAAACATGCAGTGACCTGGCAGCAGTCCCGGTATGACCACAGGACACGCTTGTTGCCTCTGCTGTCTGTGAGGTTCAGAGAGAGCAGCATTAGAGCACTTGTTGGGGAGAATGTAGTTTGTAGTTCTTTTAGGACAAAGGTATCAGTCTTCATGTAGTGACATGAGGAAGGATGAGGAAGTGGGAAGGAGGGGTAGGAGTGAGTGAGAAGGAAGTTAGAAAACACTGTGTTATTGACTTAAGCATTTTCAAGATTTGTGAGAACAACGTTCTTTGAGCTGTGTTCAAATTGCTGGTCTCCAGTTTTTATATTGGAAGCCATTTTATTAAGCATCTAAGATGTATTGCTGTTACCTCTGGCACTGTGGGTAAATCCCAGGCTAGCCTAAAGGCTTTCACTTTCCAAAGCGGCAGGTTCATTTCCCTGGGCTTTTCTTTATTTTTAGAATCCTGTGCGTCTCCATCTGTCAGTTTGGGCCATTTCCCCCTCGTGTGTGACGTGCTCTTTCGGGCTTGAGATGCAAGTGTTTTTATTTCAGGAAACATTAGTAAATTCCCTGGTGGGCTACTTGCTATGTTCCAGTGCCTTCCTTTTCTTATTTGGGATTCCAGTCATGTATGCATCGGTACTCTCCCTTCTTCTCTTTGCTTTCTGCTTCCTTTTGTGTCTTACACTCACCGTTCTAGCCTCTGCAGCTGGCTCTCACTGTCACTGGAAGACAGACTCCTCAGTAGACATACCTGTGGTTTCCTAGTCACGGAATCCAGCAGCATCATTGGGAACCTCAGTAATTCTCAATGCTACTTTAAGTATCAGTGGGAACCTCAGTAATTCTCAATGCTACCTTAAACATCAGTG
>JANHMN010000011.1:7236780-7248168 GCA_030674055.1 Rhabdomys pumilio
TAATTCTCAATGCTGCCTTAAACATCAGTGGGCACTTTTCTTTTTTATTTTTTTTAATTAAAAGATGTTATTGGTTGAGTGAAACTGATGCCGTATGGAAAAATATATCAATGTTACTTCCTGAGAATTCTTTAGATGAAGTTCTTTTCTTTTTTGCCTGTAATAGTTTTAAAATAGATTCTGCCTGCTAAGTGTTAGGGTTTAACTGCTGGTATGGCAGTCCCTAGAGGCACTCATTCATGGGCCGATATCTCATGAGGTGTTCAAATGTTTTATTTTGAGCAGTCTTTAGGGGAGGGCCTTTATCAGTGGGACTTATTCTGCCTTGGGGAGTTTGGAATCTGTTTCTTTCACATGGCCCACATGTACCTTTTCCTAGAATCACTGCATTTGTTTCTTGGCCTGAGTGTTCCTGTTCTAAGGAGATGGTGACAGTCCTCTGATGTCACGGTCTTCATGCCAGTCTCGGAGAGCACAGCCTTACCCACCAAGCCGGGAGACTCAGCCCTCCTGCTCACCCTCCTCTGCCAGGGTGTGCTGCTTTTTCTTCCAGCCTCGTTTTCTGGAGGATGCAGGATTTTAAGGACCCCAGTTTTAGGCTTTTCCTTTGCTGTGCTCCTCTCTGCTGCTGTGAGTCTAAGATTTCAACAACTTCATGGCTGGAAACTCAGGCTCTTTTGTGAAGGACAGAAGGGCAGAAGGACAGAAGGACACACCTATGGGACCACCCTAGTGGCTTCTAGTGCCTTGCCTTGGTTTCAGTCGTCCATTCACTTTACACCCTGTTTGTTCTTTATTTTGTGAGAGCCCAGATGTGTGTTTTACTTATTTAATTTTTAAAAGATATATTATTTTAATTTTTAATTATATGTGTGTGGATGTATGCATGTGAGTATAGGCATGTAAAGGCAGAAGGGTTGGATTCCTAGGAACTAGAGTGACAGGCAGATTTTAGGTCACCTAATGTAGGTCCTGGCATCCTGGGACCTAAACTTGGGTCCTCTGAAGAAGCAGTGTGTGCTGCCCTGCTAATTAAGATCTTCATCTACCACTCTCTAGATAGTCTTCTGAGCTTGACACAAAGTGGCAGACTCCCTTTGTCGATACGGTTTCTCATTTTCATACCTCTACCTGCAGAATGACACTCATAGCCTTGGTTAGATTGCTGGCTCAGCTTCCTTTCTCTTGAGAAGAACATGATCAGGGAGGACCTGAGATTCTTGGAGTCCCTCCCCATGCTAATGAGGCATCTCAGTACCTTAGCCTTCAGCCAATGACCTTTGCCCACCTTGGCTATTTCTACTGTCCTCTCCAAAACTATATAACCCTTGATTCACCCCAACTAAAGTTGATCTGTCTTCTGAAGCTGGTCCTGGTGTGTTGTTCTTACCTTCCATACTCATAGGGCTTCCAAACTGCCCCTCCTCCATCTCTCCTCCATCTGCCCTCATGGACCACTATGGGCTGAGGATCCCTGGGGCAGGGCAGGGAAGGTCACAAGATGTGCTTAATTGCTGAGAGATTTCCAACCCTTATCTGCATATTTTAAAAGTTATCATTAGATTTCTCCCCAGCATTTCTAGGAGCTCCTGCCCAGTTGTCTGACATGCCTAGACACCTAAATCCCTAAAATAGATTTGACTCCCCTAGAGAGATGACTCAGCAGTTAAGGACAGTGGCTGCTTTTCCAGAGGACTCAGGTTTGATTCCCAGAACCGACATGGCAGCTCACATCTGTCTGTATCTTCAGCTGTAATGAAACCAGTGCCATCTTCTGGCCTCTGTGGGCTGCATGCAAAACACCTGCAAAGATATTCTTGATGGCAAAACATCTATGCATATAAAACAAAAACAAAATCTTAAAAGACATCCTCCAATATATTTGGAATAAATTTCCAGAAAGGACATTATTGGATCAAAATGTTTATTTCTGAGACTTCTGGGACAGAGTGCCGACTTGCTTGCCAATAGCACATGCTCTGAAGTTGTGTCATCCTAGCAGTCACACAGCATCTGAAGTCAAACTTTGCTTTCCCCAGTGGGCTATGGGTCAGGGCTGAGCTGATGTTCTCTTATGTTCTCTTACAGGATACGGTGCCAGTAATAGTGGACTACTGCCTTCTGCTCCAGCGAAAGTGAGTATCTGGTGCCTGTCTGCTTCACACAGGAAACCCAGGCAGTGTCTTGCTTAGGAATTGTGTTAGGGTTTCCATTGCTGTGAACAGACACCATGACCAAGGGAATTCTTATAAAGGACAACATTTAATTGGGGCTAGCTTGCAGGTTCAGAGGTTCAGTCCATTATTATCAAGGCAGGAGCATGACAGCATCCAGGCAGGCATGTTGCAGGAGGGGCTAAGAGTTCTACATCTTCATCTGAAGGCTGATAATACTGCAGAATACTGGCTTCCAGGCAGCCAGGATGAGGTCTTAAGACACCCAGAGTGACACACCTACTCCAACAGGGCCACACCTGCTAATAGTGCCACTCCCTGGGCTAAGCATATTCAAACCACTACAAGAATTCTATAAATTTAACAGACTTGATTCTTAACAACTTTTCCCAAACAGATGCTTATGGTTTATCACTGGTGTGTGCTTGCTTGTGTGCGATAGTAATGGAGGGGAGACTCATCACACAGGGTTACGGACCGTCACACCACAGTATTTCATCCCATTCAAAAGAAGCTAGCTTCAGTTTGCTAATTCACCTTTAGGGTTTTTTTTTTTTCCCTAGAGCCTTTTAATTTAAAAACAAAGTCAGGGGACTGGAGAGATGGCTCAGTGGTTAAGAGCACTGACTGCTCTTCCAGAGGTCTTGAGTTCAATTCCCAGCAACCACATGGTGGGTAGCTCACAACCATCCATAATGAGAGCCGATGTCCTCTTCTGGTGTGTTTAAAGACAGCTACAGTGTATACTCATATACATAAGATAAAGAAATCTTTTTAAAAAACAACAAAGTCAGTATAAAACTCTAGATTAGATTTTGTAGGTGTAAGTATCAACTTTATTAATTTCCGACATGTGCCAATTCATAGGCTTTGACACTCATGTAAGAGCCGAGCATCTCCAGGTCCTTTGTATCAGTGTCTCTAATTGTTGTAGCACCTTATTAACATGTATAGCATTGCTCATCTTCATTTCACAGGGGACATTCCATAGACTGCAAATGACTAAGAAACTTGTCAGATTCATACAGAGCAGAGGTGGATTACGCAGTGCAGGAGTCTAGCTCCTGCGACCTTGGTCTTAGCCATTAGCAAAGACTACTTTCCAAATAGTAAAGATCGGGTGTGATTATGTAATTCATGCACAGCTAAAATCCTAACTGCACTCACTTGACTTTGAATATGTGTGTCTTTGAGAACCAATTCCTAAAGCTGGGATCACGATGAGGAAATGTAAGTGAAGGTTACCAAGGGCCAGTTGTTGCCCCGGAGTTTCCTGTCATCAGTGACATGCACTGTGTCTGCAGGAGGGTTGTATTTGGTCTACTTTATAAGTAAGTGCTGAAGAAATTTCTTCAGGCATGAAGACCTCAGGAGGCAGAACACCATGGCGCCTGTGTGGATCTTTTTCCTCATTGCCTTCTCCCATTTTCATACTCACCTCCTCGTAGCTATGTTTTTAGTTTTCAAATAGCCTTAGTAGTCTCCAGTGTATATGTTTTGATTTATTCAACTCTCATATTTCAGAGAGGCAGTGCTAGCCTTCTTTCCAGGACAGGAGATGTAGGTATAAAGGTATTAAGTATTGCAGTCCACTTAACTCTTCACATAGAGAGAATTCTCCTCACCGCAGGGCACACTTCTCATACTAAAGAAGCGTGGTACTTGGTGCCAAGTGGCTGTCTCCTGCTCAAGAACAACATGGGGAAAACAAATTCCGTCAGCAACATTTCATGTCCTGGAGAGAAACATTTCTTTCTTTCTTCTTTTGTTTGTTTGGTTTGGTAGACATTTTTTTTTTCCCCCCGAGGCAAGGTTTCTCTGTGTAGATAAAGGGCTTGCTGTATACACTTTTTTTTGTTTTTTGTTTTTCAATTTTTCAAGACAGGGTTTCTCTGTGTAGCCCTGGCTGTCCTGGAACTCACTCTGTAGACCAGGCTGGCCTCGAATTCAGAAATCCGCCTGCCTCTGCCTCCCAAGTGCTGGGATTAAAGGCGTGTGCCACCACCGCCCAGCTTGGTAGACATTTCTTATAGGTATGATTTCAAAAGAAAATTATCCTCTAGTCTGTCAGTTGGGCTAGGAGAAGGGATTTTTCATTGGACCACACATGTAGTGGAAGACGGAACTCTTCCAGCTCTGTCTGCATCAGGCCTGTTCACTCTCCTGTTTTCTTCAGCTCCTCCTTGCTCGTCTCCTGGGCTGTGCCGGGGAACACAGTATTCGTTGTTGGGAGTCTCAGAGAGGAATACCCAAGTCACAGTGTATTTTACTACTTTCGTAGCTCTCCCAGCCCTGCTCTTCATGCATACAAACTCCTCCCTCACTGGTCTGTGATGTAGACACTAGTTTTCTTATCTCCCAGTTCTGTTTCCCAAGTCTGAAAACTAGATTGTGTTGATCCAGCTTGGATGTCAGTTTCATATGTCTTTGTTTTTATTTCTCTCCTGGTCTCACGTCTGCTTTTTCAGTTCCAGCAACCACAGGAGAGTCAGGACAGCTTCACCACAACAGTGCAAATGCCCAAAGTCATGCAGGCTTCGGATCCTTTGTTTCCCCCACCCCTACCCCCTACCCCACCCTACCCCTTCCCTTTGTACTAGATTTGGCTTCTTCCGGTCTGGATTTCTTTTCTATCAGACCATTGAGATCCTGTCTGTGGTCTTGAACTAGAAGCATAGAATAAGCTGTTTGATCAACATTGATCTTTATTCCTAGGCCACCTATCTGCTAGGTCTCTTCCATTTCAAACGTGGTAGTTAAGGTGTTAACTATGAAGGTGTAATGTTTAATTAAATACTTGAGTGAAATCAATCTTAAATGGTAGGGGTCTTAGAACATTTTACAGTTGCCAAAGGTAGATTTACAATGGTCAGTAGTTTAGGCTTGCTTGAGCAGAGGATTAGTAAATGTGTGTAACTTCTCTTTCTATATTTTTCTCCTTAAACTGGTGTACCCTTCTGTTTCTGCTTACTCTACATTTAATCTTTCTTCTTCATTCTCACATTTGAAAAGGACTCCTGCCATCAGATTCCCCTTAGGAGCAAATTGTACACAATACAAATATCACTTTACTAGACTTAATGTCAGTTTTATTGTGCAGTGGTCCAGAGGCCATGTGACATAATCATCATTTTAAACTGTAAAAACAGGTGCAGTATTTGGATTCTATTTCAGTAAACCGTGTGTGGTGCTGGTCGCACTGAGTCTCCATCAGCATGGTTTGTATCTGAAGTGATTAAACTTAAATGACTCAGTCGCACGGTGTTAGCCCGCAGTACCTCCGGGGTCCAAGTGGACAGGCCGCAGTCCTTGGATATTGAGCTCTCTCTGTATTTGGTTCAGATTGGCATGTGTGCTGCTTGACAGTGCCCACTTCTCTCTCCTCTCACAGTTTGCAGTTATCGTCAGATAAGCTCTTCACAGTTTAAGAAGTTATAAAGCTGGTAATATATGAGTTTAGCCAAGTTTTTTTGTTTACAGCAAAAAATAAGCCCCCCCAATATCTCTATTAATAGAGCATTAGTAACAGTGACAGCTTTAGAATGACCTCATCACATTCAGTGGACTTTGTGTTATAGAAGGTAAAGCCAAAAATAGTACAGGGCAGGGCTGAAGTTAACCCTCCTAGGAAACAGATCAGCACCCTAGATCGTAAAGTGTAAATGAAGAAACAGGGTGTTCCTTCCTCTTGTCTGTCTTTCCTGATGCTTAACATATTTTCTCCCAGAATAATGAGACCGATCATGCTGTAGAATTTTGTTTCCTTTTAATTTCGAGTAGTGAGACAATAGGAGTTACTGAGTGCTTTTCCTTGCTCTTTGGTGCTAGCCTCTGGGTGGACTTGCCTTAACCTTACCACTGCTGTGTGCTGCCCTCCCTGTCGCAGAAGTGTTTTGTCCGTTAACTTCCGTGCTGTTTGCTGAACTTGTAGCTTTCCTGCTTAAGTGAAGGATTAGAGATGGAGATGAAGCTCACTGACTAAGGTCACTGGGAATGTGTCTGTGCCAGGAGTGGGAGAAGGGCACGTGGTCCCCTGATACTTCTCTCCTACTTCACGGTGTCTTCCCTTACCTACTACCATCAGTGTTACTGCTTTAAGAAGCAGTTGCCCTAAGAATCGAACAAAACACGTGGGCCAGAGAGCTGGGTTCAGATTCTCACTGATTCTCCCAGTGAGCTTTGTCAGCTTTGCTTGCTTTAAACTTAATTTTGTATTTCTTTTGGAGAGGGGACTGTGCCTCGGCCCAAGTGTGTAGCTGAGAGGACGACTTTCAGAATCATTTCTCTCCTTCTACCCTGTGGGGCCTGAGACCAGATGTGGGTTGGCATGTTAGTGACAAGCCCCCTTCCCCACTGAGTCATCCTCCTGGTCCTGTTTTTAGGCAGTTCTGTTTATGGCCTTGAACTCATCTGACCTCAACTTTCTGAGTGTCAGGGTTTCTGGAATGCACCACCATGTCTGGCAACACTTCTTACGTGTAAAAAATTGTTGGGAAGATTGGCTGTGTGCAGTATGGCAATATAAACTTCCGTCCAAGCATCGCTAGTGGTTTGTTAAGCTGACGTAAATGGAAGGCTCGAAAAGATGTGGCATACTTAGACTAAGGTCAGTGGGTATTTGGAATAGTCCTAAACTACTCTTTTTCTTTTTGTTTAGGGATCTTCTATTTAGCCAAATGTATGACAAATTAAGTGAAAATTCCGTGGCAAAGGGTGTTTTTTTGGAGTGCCTTGAGCCATATATCTTAAGTGACAAACTGGTTGGGATTACACCCCAGGTCATGAAAGACTTGATTGTTCATTTCCAAGATAAAAAACTAATGGAGAATGTGGAAGCCCTCATTGTCCACATGGACATCACCAGCCTGGACATTCAGCAGGTAAGCTGACCGTCTGCCCACAGAGGAAGCACTCCATCTTCATTGATCCTAAGGCCTCAGTCTGCCTTCCACAGACCCAGTTATTGAGCCTTTTTCCTAATCTGTCTTAGGAGTTTGTGTGAGTAAAACCTAAGTAACTCTCCCGAGCTAGAGAGTGTGTCTTCTGCTTCTTGGACTTTCTCCAAAGCTCGTGGCTGCTTATTGGTAGATCACCAGGAAATGCTTTTTCCTGACCTTTACTCAGTGTGCTCAGTAACATGGCCCTCATCTGGAAGGTTGTTTTCAACTATGGATACCTACTCATTAATAATAGACTATTTTTGCATTTATGAGAATGATGTCACTTAATAATCAGCTTACATGAAGTGGAGTGGAGTTTTGAAATGTAGAGGATGGTGAGAGGCAGATCACGGGGCTTCTTAGCATAAGCTGACAACTGTGGGTGATGGTGTGTGTGGCTTCAGCAGCTGTGGCTGAGGGTTCAGGCACCTGTGGTTGGCAATATATCTGCGTTTAGGTAGTTGTGACTGATGGTATTTAATTCTTTAATCACATTAATCCACCTAATGAGTGTGTTACTCCTGAGAGTCTTAAGTGTCCCCAGCTAAGGTATGAGTGGCTTTCAGATGTCTTGAGACTAAACCCTTTGAGAAGGTGCAGAGCCCACAGAATGAAAGTCTTGGGTACACCATAATATTTTCCTAATGTCGGTGAGCATCTTGAGGTAAAGCCCAGTCCTCTGAGCATGTGCCTTTCTGGTGTGTGGGTAATTTGGTGTAGTCTGACAACAGCCCAGTATTTTGAGAACATGTTATTAATCTGCATTTATATGGTGGTCACATCTAGGAGAAAGTTTTATTTCTTCCTAATACTTTCAGCTTTTTCTAAATACAGTGTAAATGTGCTCTGATCTTTTCCACATTAAAACAACACAAAGTTTCTCATCTCTGTGTCAGTATGTCCTACCCCAGAGCCACCAGCCTCCTCATTCCTAGTCACACTAAGTTGTGAAAACCTTGTCTGGGTTACTGTTTCCATTTGTAGTGTACATCCTGATAACCTTTCCAGGTTGCTCTCAGTTGAGTCAGTAAGGCTTTGCTTAGGTCGGAGTGTGTGCACGTGTGTGTGCGCGCGTGTGTGCACGCGCATGTGCATGCGTGGTTGTCTGTGTGTGACTTTGCTGACTGTCATCTGCAGCATATGTTAACTCCTTCCAGCAGCACTTGTTCAGTGTCAGGGTCTGAGGGTGCTTCAGCTGTCCTGCTTGTCAAGTGTCTCTTCATAAACTAAGGAGAAAAGTTTGCCAGTATCAGAAGAGTAAACAAACCAGAGGACATTTGAAAACAAGTGTCATATTAAAAATCGACATAATAAAAATATATCAGTTAAAACAGACAATATGTGAAGATGGGCTACTTGAGACTGACTGACTATAGAAATCTTTCTAAATGACAGAGGACGTCAGAACTGAGAATGGTGGCACATGTCTATTGTCCCAGTGTTTGGGGTTGTGGGGGCAAAGCTAGGAGGATTAGAGGCTCAACAACTCTAGAGTAAAAAAAAAAAAGACAAGGCATACGGATGCAGAGAGAGAAATCAACAGTGCCAGCATTTTAGAGGATAAAATTGTTTTAGGTAAAAACCAGTGTAAAGGGGAGAAGAGAACCCGCCTTGAGTGGTAAAATGACAGGAAAGCAAGCAGACGAACAGAAGCAGAGTTCGCAGGTCAAATTCATCTGAGTATCCAGTGTGCTGCAAAGAAATCTTATGGAAGAAGGTGGGGGTGGGGGGAGGATTTCGGGCTCCGAAGGGAACTCCACAGGAAGACCAACAGTCAGCTCACCTGGACCTCTGGGGCTCTCAGAGACAGAGCCACCAACTAACAAGCATACACAGGCTAGAACTATAGTGGCCATCCCCTCCCTGCACACATGTGGCAGATGTGCAGCTTGGTCTTTGTTTGGTTCCCTAACAGCTGGAACAGGGGCTGTCCCTAGAGCTGTTGCCTGTATGTGAATCCATTCTCTAACGTGTCTGGCTTCAGTAGGACAGAGGTGCCTAGCCGTGCAGAGACTTGATGTGCCATGGGAGATATCCAGGGTAGGCCTCCACTCTCTCAGAGGAAAAGGGGAGAAGGGATGGGGGAAGGGACCAGGATCAGGGACAGGAATTAGGATGTAAAGTGAATTTAAAAAAATCATTTTTTAGATATTATCTTTTTAAATTTTATTTATTTATTTTACCTGTTCACTTTACATCCCTCTCACTGACCCCTTTCTAGTCACCCCTCCCACAATCCTTCCTCCATCCCCTACTCTTTTTATCTGAGTGGGTGGGAGCTTCCGTGGATATCCACCCCCTGGCATTTCCAGTCTCTGAGGAGCTAGCTGCTTCCTCTCTCACTGACGTCAGACAAGGCAGCTCAGTTAGAAGAACATATCCCTCCGGCATAGGCAACAACTTTTAGGATAGCCCCTGCTCCAGTTATGGACTCACATGAAGACCAAGCTGTACGGCTGCTGTATATGAGTGGGAAGGCCTAGTTCCTGCCCATGTATGTTCTTTGGTTAGTGGTTCAGATGCTGAGAGCCCAGAGGCCCAGGTTAGTCAACTCTGTTGGTCTTCCTGTGGAGTTCTATCTATCCCCTTTGGGGCCTGTAATTCTTTCTCCTGTTCTTCCATAAAAGTCCCCAGGCTTCATCCACTGTTTGGCTGTGGGTGTTTGCATCAGTCTGAGTCAGCTGCTGGGTGGAGCCTCTCAGAGGGCAGCCAGGCTAAACTCCTGTCTGCAAGAATAACAGAGAATCATTAATAGTGTCGAGGATTGGTATTTGCCCATGGGATGAGTCTCAAGTTGGGCCTGTTATTTATTGGTTGGCCATTCCCTCAGTCTCTGCTCCATCCTGTCCCTGCATTTCTTATAGACAGGGTAAATTTTGGGTTGAAAGTTTTGTGGGTGGGTTGGTGTCCCTATCGTTCCACTGGGAGTCCTGCCTGGCTACAGGAGGTGGCCTTTTTAGGTTCCATATCTCCAATGATGTGAGTCACAGTTAAGGTCACTCTCACTGATTTTTGGACACTTCCCTTATCCCAGGTCTCTGTCTTATCCTGGAGATGCCCCCACCTCCTTACCCCTGTCAGTTGCAGATTTCTATTCATTCTTGTAGCCATCTGGCCATCTCCTGTCCCTTCTGACACCTGATTCCACACCTCTCCATTTCAATAAATGTTCTCTCTTCTGTCTGTTCATCCACAACACATTCCTTTTCCACGTTCCTATCCTTACCACTTTCTGCCTGTGCGATCTGTCATGTTCGTTTCTTCCTTTGGCTCACATGCCAGGTGTCTCCTTTAGGTCCTGGGTCATCTGTTGTTCTGAATGACATTGAATGCTGAAGACAAGTCAGATTCCTTTAGAATGATACTGTAATTGTAAACAGCAGTGTGCGTGTGTGTATGTGTGTGTGTGTGTGTGTGTGTGTGTGTGTGTGTACACGTGTGTTTGTTTAGTTGAATGTCTTCCCTTCACCTCTCTCCCTCCAAATCCTCTCATATATCCCTCCTCATAAGCTTTATTTTATACCATTTTGTTGTCTTCTTTGACGGATGTGCAAACTGAGCATACTAGAAAGGTAGAGCCCCAGGCTGGGTCTGTCTGTCACTTTATTCTTGTGCTAAGGAGATGTTCTGTAAATTTTTGAAGAACTGTTTTAATGATTAAAAGCAAAATGAATACTGACAAGGAAAATTATTTTAAAGAAACAAAATTAGAAGTTTGAGGGTATTTTAAAGTATCTGCTGTACTCTGAACTAATACTGATCTGCAATAACGTTATCCATTGGCTTTGAATATTTAAGTTTCAATTTCCATCAGAGAAGGGGGAATAAGAAAACACAGAAGAAAAAGGCCTTTATTCTCAGAGTTTGAAAGGAAATCACTGTATGATAGCATTGGATGTGTGTCAGAAGGTTTTTCCTTTTATAGGTGGTTCTCATGTGTTGGGAAAATCGTCTGTATGATGCCATGATCTATGTCTACAACAGAGGCATGAATGAGTTTATCAGTCCAATGGAGGTAAGACACAGTCTGACTCAGCACATTTAACATTGTCTCATGTCTCTCTGTTCCCCATTTACTTTGGATACTTTGTTTTCATCTAATTAAAATGTTTATATGAGCTTATTAGAACTTTTCATTTTTAAAATTATTACATTTATTTATTTTGTGTATGTGCATTCGTGTCTGTATTAATGTGTAGACAGGTATGTGTGTGCATGTCAAGAACAGTGTGTGTGTGTGTGTGTGTGTGTGTGTGTGTGTGTGTGTGTGTGTG
>JANHMN010000011.1:7253111-7266855 GCA_030674055.1 Rhabdomys pumilio
TCCACGTGTACATCAGGTGAGAGATTCCGATGTGTCTGTGACTGTGTGTTCCCTCCACGTGTACATCAGGTAAGAGATTCCGATGTGTCTGTGACTGTGTGTCCCCTCCATGTGTACATCAGGTGAGATTCCAATGTGTCTGTGACTGTGTGTCCCCTCCACGCCCCATGTTTACACTGGGTAAGAGGTTCTAATGTGTCTGTGAATGTGTGTGTTCTCCATGTTTATATCAGTTGAGAGGTTTGATATGTTTGTAACTGTGTCCCCTGAGTCCTCCACGTCTGAACTGTTACAACAATATCCTGTTTGTGTAGAATATTCATTCTTCAAAGACATTTTATGTAGAGGAGAGTCTGTGTCTGGCAATATCTAAAGTCATTTTGTGTTAGTCCTGATAGGCTTTGGAGGAAAGTATGATCCCCACAACATAGGGTGCTCAGTTGGTGGCCAAGAGACCTGCTGTGTATTCTACTTTTACTACCTGAAAGTCTGGGTAGATGTGTGTTACCCCAGTTTTACATATACAGGCAAGAAGCTTGTTTAAGTCATGGAGACATTGGTGACAGAGGTAAAACCACTGTTTGTGTCTTGACTCATAGAAGAGAGTTCATTCAGTAGAGTGTGAGGGTTTAGTCTGGGTAGAACTGGCCATGTAGTTGCTTGGTGGGAAGGTGGGAGAGGTGGCAGGCCCTCTCAGAGCATCATTTTTGTTCTGTAGCATTGGAATAGACACTGGAGTAGACGCTGAGACCAGTCTCACACCTCTTGACTCGTCAGTGAGGAAGAACATAGCAACAGTTACCTACCATTTCATTATTGTATTTTAAACTCTGGGATATCTGTTACCAAGTTGTTTCTATTATTAAAAATTAATGTGAGGTTCATAGAGGTGTAAAGTTGTTCCTACCCCACCCCAAAGTTAATTAAGAGAGATATTCAGATGTTCATAAATAATTCAGAAGTCAAGTCATTAATTATTGTTTTTTTAAAAAAAGAAATTCTGATTCAGAGGTGAAGCCACAGGGCAAATTCTTTCTCAGATGCAAACTCCTTAAAAGGCAGCCATTTATTTTCCCTGTGCTCATTACTATGGCTAATTTCCAAGTGTTACCCACCACTCTGAAACCTCCAGCTTGGAGAGTATCAGGCCCCTAGCAGGCCAACTGTAGGTGCATTGTTCTGTTAGGCTCTTTCTGGAGACCAGTCTGAGGCATTTGGTGGAGTGTCCCCATCACTGCTGTGCTGTGTGCACTCCAGAATATGGGATGCTACCCCTCCTATCACCCATGTTTTCTGAACCAAGTATCGTCTTTTTTTTTTTTTTTTCTTGAACTAACACATGAAAACATAAAAATTATGCATATTTATGGGCTACAATGTGATGATTTTGATAAATGTCTATATTGTGTGATGTTTAAGAAGCAAGAGTTAATACAATTCTCTCCTGAAGATTTATGGTGAAAATACTCAAAAGCTTTTTGTTACAAGATGAGCCTGCACTGTTAGACCTGACCTTGTTGACTGGATCAAGCCAGACATCCCTGGACTGGGAGAGTTAAGAGGCTGTCTGTGCTGTGACTTGATAGCTCTCAATGTATGGTACCTGGCTCCACCGTGTTCCCTGTCAGATCTACTCTGCTGTTCTGAATCAAGTGGTCTGAAACTTCTCATACCTTAAAAGATTCTAGAAAGTCAGACTTTTCCACTGTTCTGGGGATTGGTCCAAGAGTCCTCAGGGAGCAATGATGAAGACAGCCAGAGATGAAGCCGTCTGTCTGTAGAGGTTCTTTTGGCTGCTCCTTCTCACTCCACTTATGGTAGCTCTTTCTCTTATTCTTATTTTAATTAATTAATTAATTAACGTTACATCTCAATTGCACTTCCCCTCCCTCCTCTCCTTCCAATCCCTCCCTCTTCCCCTCCCCCCATTCCTTCTTCCATTTCTTCTAAGAGAAGGGGAGGCCTCCCATGGATGTCAGCCCTCCTTGGCATATCAAGTTGCGGCAGGACTAGGATCATCTTCTCCTATTGCAGCTAGACAAGGCAGCCCATTTACGGGAAAGGGATCCAAAGGCAGGCAACAGAGTCAGAGGCAGCCCCCACTCCTGCTGTTAGGGGCCCCACAAGACTGAGCTGCATGTGTTACATATGTGCAGGGCCCTAGGTCCATCCTGTGCATGCTCTCTGGTTAAGTAGTTCAGCCTCTGTGAGCCCACATTAGATGATTCTATAGGTTTTCTTGTGTTGTTCTTAACCTCTCTGGCTCCTTCAATCTTTCCTCCCCCTCTTCCACGGGACTCCCTGAGCTCTACCTAATGTTTGCTATGGGTCTCTGCATCAGTTTCTGTCAGTTGTTGGGTGGAGCCTCTTTGATGACACTTATGCTAGGATCCTGTCTGCAAGTATAACAGAATATTGTTAATAGGGTTAGGGTGGTCTTTCTCATGGTATGGGTCTCAAGTTGAGCAGTCGTAGGTTGGCCTTTCTTTCATTTCTGCTCCATCTTTATCTCTGCACATCTTGTAGTCAAGACAAATTGTGGGTTGAAGATTTTGTGCCTGGGTTGGTGTCCTTATTTCTCTATTAGTAGTCTTGCCTGGTTACAGGAGGTGGCTGTTGGGAGCCGACTTTAAGCAGAAAGTGGCTAGAAGGCAGCTGTCAGCTTTGCAGCCATCTTGAGCCATATACCCTGACATGAGACTTGGTTTTCAACAGCCTACAACAGCTGAAGCACACTCTGATATCCCACATAGCTTGTTTTGCTGTTTAGTGCCCCCAGCTGCAAGGAGCACGTGGTATCCATGCCTACAAGGCATGCGGTGCACATGCTATCCACGCCATACATGCCTGTAACGTGCACGTGCTGTCCACACCTGTAAGGCTTACGTCATATCCACACCTGCAAGGCATGTGGTATCCATGCACCTAAAGGCATGTGGCAAAAGCTTATAAATACCCAGGATTTCCTTGTAGTGAAAGGGGGTGTAGCAGTAGTAGGTGTGGTGTGTGTATGGTGGAGACAGTAAAGAAGACTTTACTACAGATCCTCTGGCTTGTCTCTATTCTTCCGTCTCTTCCCCTTCTTCCCCCCACTCTCTCTCTTGCTAGACCCTGACCTGTGGAACAGAGCGGGCCGCTATAGTTTGGCTTCCAAACGTGGGCCAGAGTGGTCCTTTACAGTTTACAGCTCGGGCTTTTACAGTTTGGCCCCTAAGGTGGGGCAGCTCGGGTCTTTTACAGGTGGCCTTTCAGGTTCCATTGCTAGGAGTCTCAAAGTCACTTTCATAGAGTTCTAGGAGCTTCCATTATCCCAGGTTTCTAGCTCAGCCCAGAGATGCCTGCCTCCCTCTAACAGATTCCAGTTCTCTCTCACTCCATTTTCCCCACACTTGATTCTTCCTGTGCCCCTTCCTACCTCTCCCACCCAATTCTCTCCCTCCCTCCATCCATCCCTCCATCCATCCATTCACCTACCCCTCCATCTATCCATTCATCCATCCATCCATCCACCCATCCATTCATCTCCAATGTCTATTCTATTTCCCCTTCTCAATAAGATTCATCATTTCCCTGGCAACTAAGGATGGTGAACATTTCTTTAAGTGTTCTTGGCCATTAGAGATTGCTCTGTCTAGAATTCTCTGTTTAGATCTGTACCCCATTTTTTAATTGGGTTATTTAGTTTGTTGATGTCTAATTTTTGAGTTCTTTATTTTGGATATCAGCCCTCTGTCAAAAATAAGAGTTGGTGAAGGTCTTTTCCTTTTCTGTGGGCTGCCACTTTGTCATTTTCTGTAGGCTGCCACTTTGTCCTTTTGACAGTGTCCTTTGCCTTTCAGAAGCTTTTCAGTTTCATGAGGTCCCATTTATTCTTGATCTTAGTGCCTGAGCGATTGGTGTTCTATTCTCAAAGTTGTCTCCTGCGCCAATGCATTCAAATGCCACTCTCTTTGATCAGACTTACTGTATCTGGTTTTATGTTGAGGTCTTGATCCACTTAGACTTGAGTTTTGTGCAGGGTGATAGATATGGTTTTATTTTCGTTCTTCTATATGCAGACATCCAGTTAGACCAGGAACATTTATTGAAGATGCTTTTTATTTATTTTTTCCTGATTGTATAGTTTTGGCTTCTTTGTCAAAACTCAAATGTCTGTAGATGTCTAGGTTTACTTCTGGGTCTTTGATTTCATTCCATCGTTCAACCTATCTGTCTCTATATATCAATACCGTGTGATTTTTATTACTACTGCTCTGTAGAACAACTTGAGGCTTGCTGTAGTAGGATAGCTGGACTCTGGTGAGCTATGCTGCTGGGCTCTTGTTGACTGTGTTCTTTCACTGGCCTTTAGCCATCTGGTTTTCCTTGGAGTCAGAAGACCTCCAGGAATGCAGGCTGAGCTCTAGGTTGGACAAGAGTACAGGGGACAGGGTGCAGCTCACTGCTTCTGGGCTGTTCCCAGGGGGAACCTGGCAGGCCCTAATCTTATTCTCTCTCATTGTCTCCTGCTCTCTCATTCTTCTTTTAATGGAACTCCTCTTTAGGCTTTAAAGGGAAACCTCTTCTTCCCTCTAAGACCCTGTCCTGTTTAGATTACCATATTGTTATTTTTTTCTGTCAAATGTTCTCTTTCTGCCTTAAGGGGCCTTGAGGTTCCTTCATGGCCTAAGCCTCACTTGTGAAGGCAATTGATGTCACCTTATTTTCTGGACCAATCACTGTAGCCTTTTTACCCTTGCTTTTTGACACCTTTCTCCTGGCCTTTAGAAATAACGCACTGCGTTGTACTCACTGTACTTAACCTCCTGCAGAACAGAAGTGATCTGGTTTCGAACCTGACCTAACAAAAGCTGTGTCAAGATGGAAGCAGAGTCTCAGAGTTGAGAAACCGAGGCATCAGATCTGTTCTTCCTTTTTTTCTAGCTGTTGCCTGGCTGGTCGTGCCTACCCTCTTGGTGATATTCCTGAAGATCTTGTTCCCTTGGTTAAAAACCAGGTGAGTATTATTTTTATTGTCTGAACCTCTTAGTATGACTGTCTCAGTTATGGTGTCTCTTGTTGTGATAAATACCATCAACAAAAACAAGTTAGATGGGATAGGGTTTATTTCAGATTACAGTTACAGAGCCCAGTCCATCACTCAGGGAGTCAGGGCAGGAACCTGGAGGCAGAAGCTGATGAAGAGTCTGGAGGAGTGCTGTTTACTGGCTTTTATAGAACCCAGTACCACCTGCCCAGGTGTGGGACCACCTACCACAGGCTAGGCCCTGCGCCATCAATCACTAATTAAGAACATGCCCTGCAGGCGCCCTACAGCCAGACCTTCAGTGCCTCTAGCTTGTTGTCATAAAGCTAGTCAGCATACTGACTGAAGACAGACCGTTGAACATTACACATAGCTCCACTGTCAGGACAAGAGCCCACACTGTAGCCAGCTTTAACATTTGGATTACTAGGGGATTTCAGAGAGACATTGTGTAACATGGTACCGTTTAAAGTACATTCAGCCTGCCCTTTGTTTTCTCCATATGGAAATCCTTGTTCCAGAAAGATGTAAGGTGTTAGAAAATAACGCACAGTTGCTTTGAACCCTAGGTCTTTGAGTTTCTGATTCGCCTGCATTCTGTAGAAGCATCCTCCGAGGAAGAAGTCTATCCTTATGTTCGGACTTTGCTACATTTCGACACAAGGGAATTTCTGAATGTGTTGGCACTGGTAAGGGTCACTGTGACTCCTAAGGTATTTTCAAATGATCCAAAGGTGTGTGTGTGTGTGTGTGTGTGTGTGTGTGTGTGTGTGTGTGTGTGTGCAGGGCAGGAGTGGAAATGCTTCAGGATGGTAGGCTCCTTAATTCTTGCTTTTAGCCCTTCCCTCCCTTGCTGTTGTCTCTCTTGTCCAAAAGCAAAAAAGAACCTTTTTGTTTTTAAAAAAGGTTTTGGCTAGGTGGTGTGGTCTCTGATTCCATGCCTATGTTACTGATGTCTACAGAATGGACGAGGCTCTGCAGTAGACATGGTGAGCACAGTAGAATAAACCAAAGCTGAAGTGGGCTGTGAAAGATCTGTTGAAAACACCTTTCTAACATGTTTCTAACTGGGTTTTCTGTTTTATATAATTTTCTAGGGGAATAATTATATAAAATGTAAAGACTCTTCCCAGTTAAATAGCATTGTATTGTTTTGCTTTGATAGGATGGAGAGTGCTTATGTTATGGTGTTCAGTGAAATCAGCCAGTTCACAAATATGTAAGACACATTTACAGACAAATATTTGAAGAAAATAAAACAAGAAGGGAACACACCTAAAGGCCAACAGTAACTCTGTGAGATGGCACCTGCCTCTTTATGTGCTCACACTGTTCGTATAAGTTACAGTATATAACGGAGTAAGTTCCTTTAAGGAGCTGAGTGCCATGAAGGGGTCTATGTATCATAGTCTGCATTGGTTAAATTTGATCATCTGACTTCAGAAACAGTGGCGTTAGTTGCATATGGAGGAAAGCAAGAACGCTGACAGGGAGTCAGGTGTGATAGGGAGAGCCAGGAGAGGCTGGCTACCGGCTCCATGCACTTTGAGGGATCCAGGAACTGCTCTCACTCTGGCTTGCCTTTAAACATGCATGGGAGAGATTCTTTTTTTTTTTTTTTTTTTTAATATTTTATTTGGGGAGCTTCTGTGATAGGGCAGGGTCCTACAAACAGTTGTCTGAGAACTAAGTCTGGCCCCATTTGACCCCAAACTTGCATAAGCTAAGAATGTTTGTATTACTAGGGTTGTAAAAGGAAGAAAAAAGAATATATAACAGAGACCACATATAGTCTACAAAGTGTGGCATGTTTAGCCACAGGCCTTCAAAAATAGGATGTTTGTTGATTTTGGGTTAAGATTTATCTTGCTATCATATTATCGAAACCTCACAATAATCTTTAATTGTTTATGTCTTGATTCCCAGATAACTTTGAACGTGAGTTTGAGATCTACATTTCTTTGTGGTGTGCTACTCTAGCAGTGATGTGCCAACCTGGCAGCTGGTTTCATACCACCTTGTCATAACATTGTGTCACAGCAGTCACACTCCTCTGTCTCCTACCACTGCATCATAACATTGTATCACAACAGTCACACTCCTCTGTCTCCATTTCATTAGATTTATAGAAACAGACTTTCAATGTTGGTTTCAAAGTAGTGACTGTATGTTGCCAGGAGGAAATGGTTACAGAAAGTCTCTTTTCCTTTGTTACTGTTTATAGAACACTTGTTAATTCTCTCTGCCTTTGAATATTAGTTGAATGGCCCTTCTGTAGCAAATGGTACCTTCTGCATCTTCAGTGACATCTCACGTGAGCAGTCTGAGATGAGAGAGTAAGAGTGTGTGTGTTCATGTTCTAATAAGTCAGAAGTTAGAACTGAAATTTTCTTGCCCATCTTCTTGTCTCCAGGCAGGCTCATATTTAACTCATCTAAGTATAAAAATATCTCCTGGTTGAACTTCCCAGATTAATAAACCTTCCTGTGATCTCCTTGGCAACTCATTTCATCTAGCTGAGTGCAGAGCACACTAGTTGAAATAACACTAGTTATTTTTTTTTTTAGTGTAAATAATTTAGATAATTCAATGACTATTTTTGTTTTGTTTGTCTTCAATGGTTGTTTTTAAAGTGCCTGCCATGTGCCAGTCAGAAATAGGAAGGGAAGGGCATGCCAAGCAGAGGAAAGGAAATGCAGGCAAATTCATGGTCTTTGTAAAAACTAGCAAATCCTCTGGCTTGAGTAGAGCTGACAGCATCTTGAAAGCCCATGATGTTGCAGATCCTTTAAAAATCCACAGGGACAATCAATGTGCAGTCCATTTCCTAGGTCACAAGTATAGCAACCACTGCGTCTGTGTTAATTTAACTTTCTTCAGCTGGAGGCGTGTGTGCAAACCAGAAGGTGATGGGTGTTTTTCTCACTCATGCTCAGCACCCAGGTGTGATTCAGTTTCTGTTTCTTGCATGTAATTCTGTGTGAACTTGAATTCAGAATCCAATGTTTTTGATATATATTATATTCAGAACAGGTTAAGCAATAATATAAAAATTTTAAGTGCTGTGCTTGGCACTGTTTTGAGGCTATGATAACTCATTCTGGTAGTTAGATTTAAAATTTTTGGCCTTTTAGCAGTTTTACCATAATTATTTTTCTTTAGTTTTACTTTTTTTTTTAAGTTTTTTAAATTAAAATATGTTGTAAATTAACTTTTTGGTTAGCATATTAAGTGTGTGGTTTCCGCAGGCCACACTGTATGCATTGCATTTTTTTCCCATTTGTTCCTCTCTACTGTGGTCCTGTTTTCCTTCTCCAGGAAGTCTTATTGTGTTATCCTGACTCTTCTCTGTGTCTTACTTCTTTTCCACCTCTCTGTGACCCTCTTTCTAGTTCCATGTCTCACAAACATACATCTATAAACACACAGTTGCGTGCACACACATGTGCACACAGATGCATGCACATACACACACATACACACACACACACACACACACACACACACACACACTGTGGTTCTGCATGTGGAAGAAAGTGTTGGATTCTAAGTATCCAAAAACAAGGGACACGCTCCCCCAGAGAACTCACGGACAGGACTTGCTGTAATAGCATGAGGTTTATTGATGAGTTGATAATAGCCGGTACCGGGGGTTCTCCTGTATGAAGACAAGAAGAACCCCGAGCCAAAATTGGGGGTAGTATTTATACCATATCCACAGGGCTTGTAAAGGCAGTTTTTACCTCTTAATCAATTACTACAAGGGCTGACTTTAACAGCCATTCCCAAGCTCAGTTTCCACTTCTAGGCCTGGTTGCTAACTAACTTAAATTTACATCTTATCTTTAAAAGAATGTCATCTTAAGTAGCTTCTATTTACCCAGGTTTTACTGTGTTAAGGGCTAATAAACTATCTTGGGTCTTTCTTCCTGGAATGTCTGTTTGAGTCTTTGGAATGTGCTCTTCCCAGGATGTGTCCCTGGAGGAAGTTAATGTTTGAGTTTAAAACCAAAATCAGAGGTTTTTTTTTATTAATTTTAAATTTCTACAAAAGCATGCAGTGTTTGTCCTTCTGAGTGTATGTCTGGCCTATTTCCTTCACATAATGATTTCTAATTTTATTTTTCTTTTAAAATTACATTCTATGTGTAGTACATTAGAAAATTACATTTTCTTTATCCGTTCTTCTGTTGATGGACATCAGAGCTGGTCCATTTCCTGGCTATAGTGAATTGCACAGCTGTAAACCATGATTATTTTTAAAATGCCTATCTCTGAAAATCCTTTTTCTTAATTGTAGAAATCGTGAAAATTATTTTATATGACAGTAAATTGCATTTCAGGTATTTCTGAGTAAAAGTCTAAATGGTGACTAAGCCTATGGCATCTTACTCTTCTGTCCTAAGGCTTGGTTCCAGATTTCCCAGTCCTGCATGGGTCTCTGTGACCTTCACAGGCCTACAGACAGATGGTCCAAGGGAGGCAAGAAGGTAGTTTGGTTCAAACTTCAAGAGTCTGACCTCAAGTGATTCATTTTAAGTATATTTAAGTACAGTACAATTTGGTGAAAACCTTCCTGGTGATAATTAACTCAGTCCTACTTGCCCCACAAGGCATACATAAATTTCCTTGAGGAACAAAGTACTTAAAGATCCGTCAAGACTATATTGAAAATCTTTGTAACATACATGTGACACCTTTTATAAAGATAAGTTCTGAAGATTAGGTACAGAGATGGGGACAGGAAGAGGATTTAGTAATCTGTTTCCTTCTAATGTTAGCAAATAATCACTTGAAACTTTCCCATAAAGATAGGTTCTGTAGATTGAGAAAAACAAGTTTATGTTAATGTTTATGTCTGGTGTGGTCTCCAGCCTCAAGTAGAGCAAAGGTCACCAGGCTGGAAACCATGTTCACTCCCAGCCTTCTGGGCAGATAACAGGTATTACATTCCTTCCCTTGAAAAGACAACTACCATGCGCTTGACATTCGAGGCTCCCCTGTTGTTTATCTGTGAACACAAAGACTCCCTCCACAGTGCCTTGCTGTTTGTTCTTGTAACATTATCTTACTTTGTTTCTCAAACTCTCTTTGGTCATGTAATAACAACATATATATCATATTAATTGTAAGGTCTTGGAATGTCATGAGATGTTAAATGATATAACCAGGGCTGGAATAGGCTTAATGGTTAAGTGCACTGTTGCAGAGGCCCTGGGTTCCATTCCCAGCAACAATATGGCAGCTCACAGCCATCTGTGACTCCAGTTACAGGAGATCTGCTCTCCTTTTTTGGCCACTACTGATACTAGGCAAACATGTGGTAAACATCCATGCATGTAGGCAAAACACTCACACATGAAATAGTCCTAAAAAGAGGAAAGGGGGCCAGAGAGATGACTCAGTGGTTAAGAGCTTATATTACTCTTCTAGAGGACCCGAGTTTAATTCTCACACCTGTGTCAACCACCTGTAACTCCAGATCCAGGGGCCAGTAGCTCTGGCTTCTGAAGGCACCTGTATTCATGGACAATGCCTCCTCCCCATCTACATATGCGTGTGTGTGTGTGTGTGTGTGTGTGTGTGTGTGTGTGTGTGTGTGTGTGTTGGTGGAGGTGGAGATTATATTCTGAATGCATGTTTTCTCCACAAAATATATCTGAAATGAAGAATATTAATAGATAATATTCCTTAAAAATTAGAATATGGACATTTGTCATTTTATTTCACAAATGCTTTAATGATCATCTAGGTATTATTTTATAAAAGGAAATAAATTTAGTTGTTTCCTGCTAAAAACAGAGAGATTTAGTAATTTGTTTCCTCCTAAAATTAGCAAATGACAGTTACTAAAGTTTTTTTTCTTTCTCTCTTTTAGACCTTTGAAGACTTTAAAAATGATAAGCAAGCCGTGGAATACCAGCAGCGCATTGTGGATATTTTATTAAAAGTAAGTGTTCAGAGAGTACATGTCTTTCTATTGGTTGGTGCTATATTAAGCTAATTGAATTTTTTTTATAGTAGGATTTGAAATAACCTGTTTAATGGAGCCATTTGTGGCGGCACTAGTATTATATTATGGTGTTTGGTCCTCGAGAGGTGAATGAAACGTTAACGATGTGTCCTAGTGCCAGGCTGGATGCTGGGATACAGGTTGTGGTCTTGAGAGGTGCTCAATGTGATTATTGTTACATTAGTACGATTGTGTGCAGTAATCGAGACAGATTTAAGAAGGACTTTGTGCCAACAATCTCTGTCCCTTCCCAGTCTCAGTTGGTTACTATGGCAGTGCCGTGTTCTGCCGTGGCACTGAGAGGATGGGTAACATTTAAAGATGATTTGAAAACTGTCCCAATTCAGCTTCAGAGTAGCAAAGACCTATTTTAGGATCCACACTTTTGCTACAAGTGTGTGCAGAGGCAGACGGGCCCCTGTCCTCTGTGTTGGCACAGCTCTTTAGGGGGTTTCAGTTGTCACTCTTCATCAGCCCATAAAATGGAGGCTGCTTCCTTTTAGATTCTTTGGTCGAGAAGCCGAATGAGAATGTCATCTAGTTATATGTAGCATAAGCACATTGCATCTGTAATATTCCTTGTAATATGCAGAGTGTGCACACAGTACATATATCAGCTCAGCTCAGCTGTTTATGAGCCTTGTAAGATAAGCGGTAATGACTGTGAGAATGGAATTTTCAAATGCTCAAATAAAACCAGTTAAATCCAAGTAGTTAATATAAAGAATTCCACCTTGTTCCCAGATAGTACACCTATTTGTAACCCTGCCTTTTATCTATCTGCTATTTTTCTGTAGCTCTCTGCTGGGTCAGTTAACATTTAAATTATATCTGTGAGATAACCCAAAATGGCAGTAGTTTAACTATGATGGAAATGTATGGTTCTTTCTTAAGCTGGAGGTAGGCAGCTGGATCCAGGAGAGAGACTCAAATCCCCAGGCACTGAGCTTGCTTTGTTACACTTAGCACACCATTTCTAATGGTTCAGTGTGGGTGCTCAGAGCCAGCTGTTACTCTGCAGCTAGCAAGCCTGTGTCAGAAGGACATGGAAGGACATGTGTCTTTAAGGAAATGTTTTTGAAGTTGTATACTATAAAACTGCTTATAATATCATGTTATCCAGAACTTTGAAAGAGAGACTGAAGCATTCTGGGTTACCATATGCTCAGCTAAAAATTAGAAGTTATGTTTATCAGTTAGGATGGAAGAACAGATACTTGAGTGTATGTTAGTGCAATTTTACCATAAGACAGACCCAGGAGCTTTATACAGAAAAGAGGTTTATTTGGCTTACAGTGTTGGAAGCTGAAAGCTCAATATTTGGTAGTCTCACCTGATTGGCTCCAGTCAAGGTCTCCTTGGCTTTTCCATATTGTGGTGGATGGCATCATGGTGTCATCGAATGTGAGAGAATCAGGAAGTCAGAGAGGTTCTGTAGAGGGATCAGGCATACCCTTTTATGACAGCCCAGCGTTAGTTTCATCAGTGACATCTGTGGACATACAGCTTCTGCCAACTAGACCCAAATTTGACTGTTTTCACAGAGGCCAAGCTTCCAGCTTGTACACTTTTGGGGAACAAACCATATCTGAACTATGGCCTAGCTTAGTCCACTTTGATGCTGTATCCATCAGTGGTGTAATGTGACATCTAAGATCCTCTGTATTTCATAGAGAGGTCTCTGACTGCTCTGTAGCTGATTCCTTTTCCCACCATGTCTTCCTCCTCCACATACGAGCTATTCTACATTCTCTTCACCCATGTGTCATCATCATGACTTATGCTCTTTCAGCCAGTCAAGCCTCTTCTCTCCTTTCTCTGTTAGATTGCTGACCATCTTCTGCATCCTCCCACAAGCTTCTAGGTTGGTTAGAGCACCTTTGTATTTTCAAGATACTTTGATCTGCACTTACACATTGTGGCATTTTTATATCAATTTTATTAATTATTAATTATTAATTATGTTATACTATATTTACTATATTCACTGAGGCCCTGTTATAGCATGCCAAGAATGTGTGCTCTACAATGCCTGAAATCTAGTAGGTATTTAAGAAGCATTTATACTCCTTCTGGTCTGGGCCCGGGCACAGGGCAGATCCTGGGTGGCAGCTCTGCCCCCAGTCTCACAAAACCCAGAGGAAGCAGGCCTCCCAGGAGCTCTAACCCAGGCAGTATCTTAGGTAAGGAGACAGCCACACCCGCCCCAAACAGGGAGTAACTGGGACCCACTAGGACCCAGGAATTCACTCCTGGCCCAGAGCACTGGTTCCTTCCCATCTGCGCCTGAGCACTGAGCAGATCTTAAGCCCCAGCTCTAACCCCAGTAGTAACACCTATCCCACACAGTTCTGATACAACCAAGATAATAGGAAGGACAGGCTCCAATCAGAGACAGGGCAGAGAGCACTAAGGAGACCCAGATGGCAAAAAGCAAGAGCAAGAACATAAGCATCAGCAACCCAGGGTACTTGGCATCATTAGAACCTAGTTCTCCCACACTAGAAAGTCCTGAATTCCCTATATCACTAGGAAAGCAAGATTCAAATTTAAAATCACTTCTAATGATGATGATAGAGGACTTTAAGAAGGACATAAATAATACTCTCAAAGAATTTGAGGAAAATACAGGTAAACAGGTAGAAGCCCTTAAAGAGGAAACACAAAAATCTCTTAAAGAATTACAAGAGGCCGGGCTGTGGTGG
>JANHMN010000011.1:7267255-7294180 GCA_030674055.1 Rhabdomys pumilio
CTCCCTCCACAGTGCCTTGCTGTTTGTTCTTGTAACATTATCTTACTTTGTTTCTCAAACTCTCTTTGGTCATGTAATAACAACATATATATCATATTAATTGTAAGGTCTTGGAATGTCATGAGATGTTAAATGATATAACCAGGGCTGGAATAGGCTTAATGGTTAAGTGCACTGTTGCAGAGGCCCTGGGTTCCATTCCCAGCAACAATATGGCAGCTCACAGCCATCTGTGACTCCAGTTACAGGAGATCTGCTCTCCTTTTTTGGCCACTACTGATACTAGGCAAACATGTGGTAAACATCCATGCATGTAGGCAAAACACTCACACATGAAATAGTCCTAAAAAGAGGAAAGGGGGCCAGAGAGATGACTCAGTGGTTAAGAGCTTATATTACTCTTCTAGAGGACCCAAGTTTAATTCTCACACCTGTGTCAACCACCTGTAACTCCAGATCCAGGGGCCAGTAGCTCTGGCCTCTGAAGGCACCTGTATTCATGGACAATGCCTCCTCCCCATCTACATATGCGTGCGTGCGTGTGTGTGTGTGTGTGTGTGTGTGTGTGTGTGTGTGTGTGTGTGTTGGTGGAGGTGGAGATTATATTCTGAATGCATGTTTTCTCCACAAAATATATCTGAAATGAAGAATATTAATAGATAATATTCCTTAAAAATTAGAATATGGACATTTGTCATTTTATTTCACAAATGCTTTAATGATCATCTAGGTATTATTTTATAAAAGGAAATAAATTTAGTTGTTTCCTGCTAAAGACAGGGAGATTTAGTAATTTGTTTCCTCCTAAGATTAGCAAATGACAGTTACTAAAGTTTTTTTTTCTTTCTCTCTTTTAGACCTTTGAAGACTTTAAAAATGATAAGCAAGCCGTGGAATACCAGCAGCGCATTGTGGATATTTTATTAAAAGTAAGTGTTCAGAGAGTACATGTCTTTCTATTGGTTGGTGCTATATTAAGCTAATTGAATTTTTTTAATAGTAGGATTTGAAATAACCTGTTTAATGGAGCCATTTGTGGCAGCACTAGTTTTATGGTGTTTGGTCCTCGAGAGGTGAATGAAACGTTAACTATGTGTCCTAGTGCCAGGCTGGATGCTGGGATACAGGTTGTGGTCTTGAGAGGTGCTCAATGTGATTATTGTTACATTAGTACGATTGTGTGCAGTAATCGAGACAGATTTAAGAAGGACTTTGTGCCAACAATCTCTGTCCCTTCCCAGTCTCAGTTGGTTACTATGGCAGTGCCGTGTTCTGCCGTGGCACTGAGAAGATGGGTAACATTTAAAGATGATTTGAAAACTGTCCCAATTCAGCTTCAGAGTAGCAAAGACCTATTTTAGGATCCACACTTTTGCTACAAGTGTGTGCAGAGGCAGACGGGCCCCTGTCCTCTGTGTTGGCACAGCTCTTTAGGGGGTTTCAGTTGTCACTCTTCATCAGCCCATAAAATGGAGGCTGCTTCCTTTTAGATTCTTTGGTCGAGAAGCCGAATGAGAATGTCATCTAGTTATATGTAGCATAAGCACATTGCATCTGTAATATTCCTTGTAATATGCAGAGTGTGCACACAGTACATATATCAGCTCAGCTCAGCTGTTTATGAGCCTTGTAAGATAAGCGGTAATGACTGTGAGAATGGAATTTTCAAATGCTCAAATAAAACCAGTTAAATCCAAGTAGTTAATATAAAGAATTCCACCTTGTTCCCAGATAGTACACCTATTTGTAACCCTGCCTTTTATCTATCTGCTATTTTTCTGTAGCTCTCTGCTGGGTCAGTTAACATTTAAATTATATCTGTGAGATAACCCAAAATGGCAGTAGTTTAACTATGATGGAAATGTATGGTTCTTTCTTAAGCTGGAGGTAGGCAGCTGGATCCAGGAGAGAGACTCAAACCCCCAGGCACTGAGCTTGCTTTGTTACACTTAGCACACCATTTCTAATGGTTCAGTGTGGGTGCTCAGAGCCAGCTGTTACTCTGCAGCTAGCAAGCCTGTGTCAGAAGGACATGGAAGGACATGTGTCTTTAAGGAAATGTTTTTGAAGTTGTATACTATAAAACTGCTTATAATATCATGTTATCCAGAACTTTGAAAGAGAGACTGAAGCATTCTGGGTTACCATATGCTCAGCTAAAAATTAGAAGTTATGTTTATCAGTTAGGATGGAAGAACAGATACTTGAGTGTATGTTAGTGCAATTTTACCATAAGACAGACCCAGGAGCTTTATACAGAAAAGAGGTTTATTTGGCTTACAGTGTTGGAAGCTGAAAGCTCAATATTTGGTAGTCTCACCTGATTGGCTCCAGTCAAGGTCTCCTTGGCTTTTCCATATTGTGGTGGATGGCATCATGGTGTCATCGAATGTGAGAGAATCAGGAAGTCAGAGAGGTTCTGTAGAGGGATCAGGCATACCCTTTTATGACAGCCCAGCGTTAGTTTCATCAGTGACATCTGTGGACATACAGCTTCTGCCAACTAGACCCAAATTTGACTGTTTTCACAGAGGCCAAGCTTCCAGCTTGTACACTTTTGGGGAACAAACCATATCTGAACTATGGCCTAGCTTAGTCCACTTTGATGCTGTATCCATCAGTGGTGTAATGTTTTTGTTTTTTGTTTTTTTGTTTTTTTCGAGACAGGGTTTCTCTGTATAGCCTTGGCTGTCCTGGCACTCACTCTGTAGACCAGGCTGGCCTCGAACTCAGAAATCCGCCTGCCTCTGCCTCCCAAGTGCTGGGATTAAAGGCGTGCGCCACCACTGCCCGGCTTCAGTGGTGTAATGTGACATCTAAGATCCTCTGTATTTCATAGAGCAGTCTCTGACTGCTCTGTAGCTGATTCCTTTTCCCACCATGTCTTCCTCCTCCACATACGAGCTATTCTACATTCTCTTCACCCATGTGTCATCATCATGACTTATGCTCTTTCAGCCAGTCAAGCCTCTTCTCTCCTTTCTCTGTTAGATTGCTGACCATCTTCTGCATCCTCCCACAAGCTTCTAGGTTGGTTAGAGCACCTTTGTATTTTCAAGATACTTTGATCTGCACTTACACATTGTGGCATTTTTATATCAATTTTATTAATTATTAATTATTAATTATTAATTATGTTATACTATATTTACTATATTCACTGAGGCCCTGTTATAGCATGCCAAGAATGTGTGCTCTACAATGCCTGAGATCTAGTAGGTGTTTAAGAAGCATTTATACTCCTTCTGGTCTGGGCCCGGGCACAGGGCAGATCCTGGGTGGCAGCTCTGCCCCCAGTCTCACAAAACCCAGAGGAAGCAGGCCTCCCAGGAGCTCTAACCCAGGCAGTATCTTAGGTAAGGAGACAGCCACACCCGCCCCAAACAGGGAGTAACTGGGACCCACTAGGACCCAGGAATTCACTCCTGGCCCAGAGCACTGGTTCCTTCCCATCTGCGCCTGAGCACTGAGCAGATCTTAAGCCCCAGCTCTAACCCCAGTAGTAACACCTATCCCACACAGTTCTGATACAACCAAGATAATAGGAAGGACAGGCTCCAATCAGAGACAGGGCAGAGAGCACTAAGGAGACCCAGATGGCAAAAAGCAAGAGCAAGAACATAAGCATCAGCAACCCAGGGTACTTGGCATCATTAGAACCTAGTTCTCCCACACTAGAAAGTCCTGAATTCCCTATATCACTAGGAAAGCAAGATTCAAATTTAAAATCACTTCTAATGATGATGATAGAGGACTTTAAGAAGGACATAAATAATACTCTCAAAGAATTTGAGGAAAATACAGGTAAACAGGTAGAAGCCCTTAAAGAGGAAACACAAAAATCTCTTAAAGAATTACAAGAGGCCGGGCTGTGGTGGTGCACGCCTTTAATCCCAGCACTTGGGAGGCAGAGGCAGGCAGATTTCTGAGTTCGAGGCCAGCCTGGTCTACAGAGTGAGTTCCAGGACAGCCCGGGCTACACAGAAAAACCCTGTCTCGAAAAAACAAAAAAAAAAAAAAAAAAAAAAAAGAATTACAAGAGAACACAACCAAACTGATGAAGGAATTGGACAAAACCATCCAGGACATAAAAATGGAAGTAGAAACAATCAAGAAATCACAAAGGGAGACTACCCTGAAGATAAGAAAACCTAGGAAAAAAATCAGGAGTCATAGACGTAAGCATCACCAACAAAATACAAAAGACAGAAGAGAGAATCTCAAGTGCAGAAGATACCATAGAAAATATTGAAACACTGTCATAGAAAACAGAAAATGCAAAAAATTCTTAACACAAAACATCCAGGAAATCCAGGACACAATGAGAAGACCAAACCTAAGGATAATAGGTATAGATGAGAGTGAAGATTCCCAACTTAAAATGCCAATAAATATCTTCAACCAAATTATAGATGAAAACTTCCCTAACCTAAAGAATGAGGTGCCCATAAACATACAAGAAGCCTACAGAACACCAAATAGACTAGACCAGAAAAGAAACACCTCCTGTCACATAATAATCAAAACACCAAATGTACAAAACAAAGAAAAAATATTAAATGCAGTAAGGGAAAAAGGCCAAGTAACATATAAAGGCAGGCCTATCAGAATTATACCAGACTTCTCACCAGATACTATAAAAGCTAGAATATGCTGGACAGATGTCATACAGACCCTAAGAGAACACAAATGCCAGCCCAGGCTACTATACTCAGCAAAACTCTCAATTACCATAGGTGGAGAAACCAAGATATTCCACAACAAAACAAAATTTACACAATATCTTTCTACAAACCCAGCATTACAAAGGATAATAGCAGGAAAGCTCCAATACAAGGAGGGAAATTATACTCTAGAAAGAGCAAGAAAGTAGTCCTCTTACAACAAATCCAAAAGAAGATAGCCACACAAAAATAATTCCACCTCTAATAACAAAAATAACAGGAAGCAACAATCACTATTCTTTAATATCTCTTAACATCAATGGACTCAGTTCCCTAATTAAAATACATAGGCTAACGGACTGGATACATAAACAGGACCCAGTATTTTGCTGCATACAAGAAAACCACCTCAGTGACAACAACAGACTCTACCTTAGAGTAAAAGACTGGAAAACAATTTTTCAAGGAAATGGTCCTAAGAAACAAGCTGGAGTAGCCAGCTACTAAATCTCCAGCCCGAGAACACAAAGGGAGGGACTCATGACTCCACCTGTATAGGTAGTTGAGGGTGGCCTTGCCAGGCATCAGTGGAAGTGGAGGGCCTTGGTGCCTGAAAGTTTGGATTCCCTAGTGTTGGGGAATTCAAAAGCAGGGAGGCGGGAATGGGAGGATGGTAGGAGCACACCCTCATAGTTATAGAAGGAGGAGTGATGGGGTAAGGGGTTGGGAGGGCAATGGGAGAGGAGATAACATTGAAAGGTAAATAAATAAAATATCCAATTAAAAAAAACAAATAATGGATCTGGCAATTGTAGTTGAGCAGTCGAGACTTTTTGTCAACAATTTATTAGTATAATCCTCAAGGACAAGGTATTGTGGAAGAGGCCTATGGAACTTTAAAAAGATTGGTGAGACATACTGTTGCTGAGACAAAGAATGAGTTTGCTGAGTGCCCTGATAAGGGTGACTGGGGAGCTGTATTGGACATATGTTCCTGACCCAACTTTGCTTGACTATATCCCAGGTGGGACAAGCTGCCTTGACTCAAGTTTTTAGATCTTATGGGACAAAGAATCAAAAAGAGAAATTATAATGTCTCTTGTATTCTTCTTAAAGGTACCCAGCTATTGGGACTCAATCATGTACTGGTCTAGAAATCAATCCAATATTGGAAATAACAGTCTACTTTTGGAAGACTGGATCTGGACTTTGTCAGGAAAATATTTGGAAGCTAGCTGTAGCTTGCTATGATGTTAGGATCCCAAGAGATAATGGGACAGGATCTGGATTTCAAACAAGGGTTAGTGCATGTTTTAAGACTCTTTTAATTGTCAAGCTAAAATTGGTTTTGTCTCTTCTACAGCATTTATTGTAAGTTGTATTGACTGTATAATTTCTAATTATGTTAGTGTGTTGAAACCTGGCATGTCTGGCATGACTGTTACAGGGTTCTGTCAACTAGCTTTTGTCTCATTGCGCTGAGTATTAGAAAACCTTGATTCTCTGAAAAAAGCTTGAAAGTGCTGGAAGAAGTAAGTTAGGCTTTAAGCAGAAGCAAGAGGGTAGCAGGCTTGATTAATGCTGGTATAACAGCTTTAATTCCATTAATTGCTAGCACCACTATTTTTGTTAACCATCTAGCAAAAAATGTTACTAATGTGTTGAGTATACAAAAGGATTTATATAGATATCTAGAACAATGAATGAACCCATTCAAAATATCTGAAGGAAGTTCAGGGTTTAAGAGTTAGGAGCCATCCCAAGTATCATGACAAATACTATTGGAGTAGTGTTACTTTTGAAATTCACAATGATTGTCATTATAAGTAGAAAAAAAGTTTAAAGACACCTGTAGGATATTTGGCATAATCCTAACACCTCTCTGGGTGTGTTAACTTTGCATAATGAGATTATAAATTTAAAGAATTTAATCTTATAATTTGACCTTTGATGCTGCAGATAATCCGATAAAATTATCCATGGGCTGAGCTCAGTATTTCCATTTTGGACAAACCTCAGGAATGGCATATATAGCTTGATCAGGCTAGCCCTTCTTGTCCTGAGAATACTTTTATTCCTGCGCATCGTGTTAAAGCTTATCTTTAACAACACCAACATGTTGGCAGCCAAAGTACATGGCTTAAATCTGAAAATGGACCCTCAGACAAAGTTATTAAATTAACAGGTTGGCAAATCAAGGACTGGTAAGATTCTGGACAGAGCCTTACCAACCTAAGACAGAAATGCATTGCCTTTGATAATGCATATTCTGTGATGGGTAAGGAAGGCATTCTTGTCAGAATGACCTAAGACAGGTTCAGTCTTGTTAATGAAATAAAAAGTGGGGAGAGGTGGAGAGCCTTTGGGGCTGCTTGGCAAGAATCTGACATGGGCCAAGGACAAGGAAGTAGGCTTCAAGCAGGAATCTGACATTAGACTAGAACAAAGAAGTAATTTCAGGTAGGAGTCTAAATCGTAGGCTACAACAAAGAAGTAACCTTGGGCAGGAATCTAATATTAGGCCAGAACAAAGAAGTAATTTTAGACAGGATTCTAAATTTCAGACTAGAACAAGGAAGTAGGTTTCAGACATGAAAATGACCTTGGGCTAGGATAGGGAAGTAGGCTCAGATACTTTGGTCATCCTGATAAGCCTTTAGAAACAGTGATCATGGGAGTGTTCATGTAACTGAGTTTAATGCCTTGCTTTTCTTTGACTATTTGTGTTTATTGTATTGCTTGTTCCTCGACTATTTGCATCATCTATTGTATAGCTAGACTCTCAACCTAGAACTGACTTTATTACATGCATGTAATCAAAATGATATAAAAGCATAAAGAAAGAGGGGGTATAGGATAGGGGGTTCTGGGGGGGGATGGGGAAAGGAGATGACATCTGTGCTGTAAATAAATAAAATATCCAATAAAAAAGAAGCATTTGTACATTAGTCAAGTTGGGATTTGGATATGAATCTATTCTAGTCTGGAAGGATGATCCAAATGCAGAGACAGAGCTCCGTAACTCCCTGGGACTGTCAGCAGGCACTGTTTTCTCCTGCTGTTACAATTATATCACCTCAGATCAATGAAGAGAACATAGAGGTTAGCACTTTCAGGCGACAGGCTTGTGTTGAAGTGCACCTTGGTGCGAGTGTTGAGAGGACAATGGTGGGGCACAGTAGAAGGGCTCATTATGTACTGTATGGCTGCACACATAGGGAAAACAACTTGAGACTAAGTGATACCCAGGAAATTTTGTAATCATGGCCTTTGAAATATTTTGTAGGAAAACTTGGACATATTATAGGATGGAATCAGACATTTGCTGAGTAGGCAAAAGAATCTGCTGTAAACTGGACCTGCTGTTGAAAAGGTGTATGTGAGGTCAGACAGTTTGGAGCCTTACAGAGCAGAAGGAAGGAATACAGCTTAGATGAGCACTAGTTGGGCCCTGAGATTGGAATCCTAGGAAAAGGGACCTTGGACACCAAGCGGGGTGAAGACTGAGCCATGGAAAGCTCTGAAGATCATTTGCTAGAACATGTATTGTGTATAGGGAGCTGCCTGGCAACTTAGATGTACAGGGAGCACAGGA
This sequence comes from Rhabdomys pumilio, assembly GCA_030674055.1. NCBI lineage: Eukaryota > Metazoa > Chordata > Mammalia > Rodentia > Muridae > Rhabdomys > Rhabdomys pumilio. The sequence continues at coordinate 7,275,515 of JANHMN010000011.1, forward strand.
CTGGAAGTGTAACTCAAGACTATATTTCTTGGTAATATCACTTGGCAATGACAATACACTTAACAAGTGCCGACTGTCACAGTAAAGCAGGAGGGCTAAGGAAGGGTGGATTGCTACCCGAGTAGGAAGGTCAGAACAGGCCCTAGAGACTGTTCATAGCAGGCAAAGTCTCATACTTTATGTCTCTGAATGGAGGATAAAGGGTGGAACTTGGAAGTCTTACAGTGGATGTGCTGGATTCTAAACCCTCTCTTGTGGTAAATTTACCTCAGTTAATTCAACATGACAACCCTCGACAGTACACAATCTTTTTCCACAAATGTCTGTATTTTTTCTTTGTTAATGGCAGGATTATCCACCTACTGACGATGTGCGGAATGTGTCTGTTACATTTTCCATATGTAGGAACACTTGTGCAGCTGCTCTCTGCACTGGGCTTCAGCTTTCATCACTGCTGCAGTCAGGACCCCTTCCTTGGGCCCATGTGGTCCCTCACACATTGGTCTTCTGACACTGTCTGCCTGTAATCCCCTACTTGTATACAGGATCATTGCTCCACGCACAGCCCTGATCACAATCCACTCTCCCACTGTCTGTGTCATATGTTCCAGATTTCTGAAGCTGCCATCTGATTTATCCTCCTTCCTCTGCTTCTGCATTCCAGTAGAACTTAGGGGTTTCCTGGCAGACTCCTGACTTCCAGCACTCACACACGCCTTTGCTCTCTCTTCTCTCAGTTGATGTTTCCTTGGCAAAAGTTCCGCTTAAGACTTCAGAGCTCAGCTTAGAAGCTGTTTCTTTCTTGTTTTCTCACAGATTTTTTCTGTAGCATTGAATCTAAGGTGCTATTCTGTTGTGGGTTCTTTTTTTTTTTTTTTTTTTTTAACATTGGGCTTCCGTGATGTTTTTGTGCCTTTATAATGATGCCTGATTACACCATTTAGAATGTTTACCTGACTCACCTTCCTTCTTAGTTCATGATTCCAAATGTTGCTGCTTAGTCTTCTTCTCCCTTTAGGACAGGATTCTAGCCAGGGAATGGTGGCGCCCATGGTGGGCAGGTCTTCCACCTCAATTGATATGGTCAAGATAATCCTTCACAAGCAGGCCCAGAGGTCTGTATCCCAGGTGATTCTAGATTCTGTCAAGTTGACAATCTGTGCTTACCATTACAACTCCCTGAAAGGCACCTGTCATAGCACCATATATATTGTGGGGACTTAGGACACGAAAACAGATTAAACTAGAGGAATGGCTGTAACTGGAAACCTGTTGTACCTGGTTGTAAAAGTCCGTTCACAAACCAACTCCAGAGCTGTCTGCAGATTCCATGGAAAGCGGCCACACCATGGAGGCAGTTCTAAGTGACTTCCTTCCTGGAATTTCTTCACTGTCAGGTCATTTGACTTTTAAGCTCAAAGCAGCATTCTTTTTTCTTTATTAATAGGTGTGCATACCAGATAGAGTATTGCTAACCAGTTCTTTTGCTCACCAGGTTATGGTGGAGAATTCAGATTTTACCCCATCACAAGTGGGATGTCTCTTTACATTCCTCGCTCGGCAGCTCGCAAAGCCTGACAATACCTTGTTTGTGAACAGAACCCTGTTTGATCAAGTAAGTGACTTTACAGCGAAGCCTGGAGCTGCTCTCTTCTGTTCTCTGTTCATAGACAAGACAGCCTGCTGGGATCTGTGCTCAAATGTAGGATCTAAGTAGGGATGTGTGTTTTAATGAAGTTCTGGATTACGTGATTTTTGCCCAATACCTAGCATTATGGGGGCATGACTATCAATATTCTATCTTAATAGTTATTTGGCTACTCTAAGTTGCTTAGAATTTCTTGCTTCTTAACTTGCTAACTTAAGAATCTCTTTCACTGATGGTAAGACCTTTGGTTGCCTAGAGAAGAGATGACTTTTGAGACTCTTGAGTTTGCTTATATATCTGGTGCAGGCATTTCCCAGTCATAGTCCGAACATCTCCTCCATGTCCACAGGTAGTGTGAAGAACCACCTTCTGTCTAGAGAAACCAGCAGTAATAAGGCAGTGTACTGAGCACTTCTGTCACCCAGCAAAACCTCGTGTGCATTTGCTAAGTTTTCCAGAGGTTCTGAAATCAGTCCATTTATTCTTATTTTTTTTTTTTCAGAGAAACTCCAGAAAAGTTAACTAACTCATCTAAAGCCAGGTTTAGAGTAGTTTTTTTTTCTAGCAGAAATCTTATTATGTGTAGGATAGGATTTAGATTCAAATGTCCTGACCGAAGCCCATGCCTGCTGACCATGGCATTAAGGAACGCTAAAGGAAGTGCTCCCAGTTGTATTTCTCAACAGTAAAGAAATCCAAATAGGACACATGCTAAATATAGCCGTCCTTGAAGCCGGATACACACAGTAGGCCATCAGCTGGGACCACACTGTCCATGCAGATGTTTGTTACAAGTGAGTGGGGATGAGCTGCTGACACTGGATAATCATGCCGTTACCTTTGGCCAGGTCCTGGAGTTCCTCTGTAGCCCTGACGATGACTCTCGCCACTCTGAAAGACAGCAGGTATGGACACTAAGTCTGTGCTAAAGATTGGGGATAAAGTCTGTTTTAGCTGTTTTTGCTGTTGCTGTGATAAGCTATCCTAACAAAGGTACTTTAAAGGAGAAAGCATTTATTTTAATTCACATGTAGTCCATCATGGCTGAGAAGTTTTCTCTGCAGGGGCTTGAGGTGGCTCGTCATGTGAACATGCCCTCAGGAAGCAGAGAGAGAAGTGCTGGCACTCCGTGGTTAGCTTTGTCCTTTTATGCAGCCCAGGACCAAAGTAGAGAGAATGGTGCAGGCCTCCTTTAGGGTGAGTCTTTCCATTTAGTAGACACAATCAAGATAATTCGTCACAGGCATGGCCAGACTCCTCTCAAGATACGACTGGAGGCTTGCATCCTAGATGATTCCAGATCCTGTCAACCAGTACTCAGCACAGTGTCAGAGTAAGCCAGAGGAGCTCTTCTGTGCCAGCTTCACTACCTGTAAGGAAATGATTCAGACAAACTAACTCAACCTGCAGGTAGAGGCAGTCGGAAGTGTGGATACGGGGACATGTATAGAGCTTAGCTGCTGACCTCCAGTCTGAGTGGAGCTGTCTGCACCCAGCATGCTCCATCCCTCATCATGTAGCGACAGTCAGTGTCTGTCATGCCACTCCGGCTCACTGTTCTGTCCCAGAGCCTGAGTGTTGGCAGATTCCATCTGGGCAGCATCCTACTGCATGGAGGGCTCCATTCTGGAAACTGGAATTCACCTGCTCCCCTGCACACCCCCAGTTAGTACTGGAGTTTGACCTGGCCACCATTTCTGTCCCCTCGTGCCACTTTCATGAGACATGCTTTGAAAGCATTCATGCTGAAATTGTAGGTACTAAGTCAACCCACTTAAAGTGGATACCAAACTCTGTAAGGTATTACGTCACAGCAGTTTACAGTTGTGACTGCTGAGCTGGCTTTCCTGGTGGCAGTGCACGCTCAGACTCGGATGAAGCACAGACTGGCAGCAGTGCTGCTGTTGCCGCTCTGCTGTGGCCCAGACAACGTAGAGAACAAGGCGAGCAGTCTGTTTCTGTTGAGCTACACTGAGAGCAAGTGACAGGGAGGGAACGTTCTGTTTACACGTGTTTGTCTGTAGCAGTGAAGGCAGATCGTGGTGTGCATGGAGTGTGCACACCTCTTAGTGTACAAACCTTCTCTGACACAAGGTGAATTAACACGGTGGGACTGCTTTCCAGGGTTCAAGATTTAGTGTATAGATGTCGTCCAGTCTGATATTAAATCCAGACTTTGAAAACTAAAGCACAGCACCATAGCCATATTAATTACAAAGGTGCATTCAGATGGTTCCTCTCCCCAGTTTTTAAAGTGGTGAAAACTGATGAGGTAAGTTGTTCAAGGTCACAATTCAATTAGTACTTGGCGACTTCCTTCCCTGCTGACCCAGTACTCCTGAGACTGCTTGTTACACGTCCGATGTGGTTTATGCAGTATTTCTTAGTATTTCCCAGCTCATAGACAGTAATTAGCTCCCCAAATATAGTTTCTGATAGGACAGTTACCATTTTTGTAAATTTATGTAGATAAAGGTGAAAGTAAAACATGTCAATCAGTGGAATGACTGCTGTGCACAGTCAGTCAGGCTGTTTTTTTATTATTTTCTTTTAGTTAGTATACAAGATAATGGGTTTCACCTTGGCATTTTCACACATATGTACAGTATTATATACCCACATATCCACATCTCCCCCACCCAGCACATAGCCTTAACTATTACTCTCTCTTGTCATTCCTCATAGGTAACACTTTTGAATAATAACAATAGTAAACTCTTCCCCTTTCCCATCACAATGTAACGCCTACAGACAGCTACACTGTGTGTGAGCATGAGCCACAGTGCATATGTCAGAGGACAAGTTTCAGGAGTCAAGTCTCTCCTTCCACCATGTGGGACCCAGGGATTGAACTCAGGTTGACAAGCTCGGGGTCAAGCCCCTTTACCTATGTGTTGGTCCAGACAGTCAGGCTTTTAAGCTTAACAGGGTTATTAATATTTTCTCTACTTTCTTTGTCAGGGATTGACAAACTATCACTGTCAAGGAACCAAAAGTGAACATTTTAGGTTGTGTAGGCCACAAATGGATCTGTCTTCTTTTCTTCCTTTGCTTGTTTTTACAACCCTTCAAAAAGTAAGATTTTAAATAGCATTTTGATGATCTGTAGGATCCTACAATGGCTTACTTAATCTTCTGATGTGTTGTCAGTAAACATGGAGCTGGAAGACGCCTAGCTATCCACCTGTGTGCTGCCCCCACCATCCAGATGCAGCTGCAGCAGGCGTAAACAACCCCAAGAGCAGACAGAGCAGCAGAACACGATTTAATAATAGGAAATGATGATTTTTGAGTTTCATTATTGTTGTTTTTAATGTACATAGTTACAAATTAGTTTAATTTTAAATAATACTGAATAATTTGCTTACAAAAATCCCTGGTGATGACAGTCAGGCTGAGTTGGTAAGATTGGCTTCAACTCATCCTATTATTTTATCCTAAGCTGACACAGTGAGTAGGCTTCATTCCACTTTCATTGTATGTGACAGTGCATTCCAGTGCTCCTAATGGATTAAATTTGGGCCTTGAATGAAAAATTTGAATCAGTTTTGTTCAACATCAAAATAATAAACAAAATGTTCTTGCTGAAGGTCCTTTGCACTCTGACAAGGCTCCTGCTCTAGGAACCCTGACTTCACGCAGGCCTGAGCAGGGCTGCACTGTTGTCTTGCTCACAGTTTATCTTTGGCTGCTATGGTAAAAGTGATCCAATATTTTTGGCTTTTCTTGCTTTTGTTTTTGAGATGAGGTTTTGCTCTCTTGCCCGGGCTAGCCTAGAGTTTATGATTCCCCCACCTCAGTACCCTGAGTGTACTATGACACCTGGATTAAAATGTCCCCTTGTGGCCCAGGCTGGCCTTGAACTCACTAAGTAGTTGAGCATGAACTTGAATTCCTGGTCTTTCTGAATTTGAGGGCTGTGAGCATGTGATAGCATGCCTACTTTTATGAGCTGCTGGGGATCAGACTCAGAATTTCCTGACTGCTAGGCAGGTCCCTACCAACAGCCCTGGAATGCACCATTTTAAGTCTGAAGTCCAACGGCATGAACTCCATCCACAGTCTCCACCTTCCCAAACAGAGCACCAGTTCCATGTTCTCCAACTTCCAGTCACAGCCATTATTCTCTCTGTTCTGGCTCCTCCTGTAAGTTCAGGCATACAGTGTTTGTTGCCCATCTGTTTGGGCTTGATTTCATTAGCATAGAATCTTTGAGGTTTATTCATATTGTAGCACACATCCAACCTTTCTTTCTGATTTGAAACCAAATAATAATAATTCATGTGTGTGTGTGTTATCTTATTTGTCTATTTATTCTTGCTAGACATTTGAATTGTTCCTACCTTTGTATGTTTTGAGAATTGCTAATAGACAAACATACACATACACACCTATGTTTAATTAAAATAATTAGTGTGTAAAGTTGACACTGTCTGTGGAATAGTTTTTAAAAACCATAAGACATAAAAGTACCAGATCAAAACTAACTTCTTAGGACTGGGGAGATGGCACAGTGGGTAAGAGAACCGAGCACTCTTGCAGAGCACCCATCACCCGTGCAGAGGATTCCTAGCACCCAGGTGGTTGGCTCACAGCCATCTGTAACTCCACTTCCAAGGCATCCAACACCCTCTTTTGTCATCTGCAGTCTCCAGGCATGCATACATGGTACATGTGCATGCAGGCACTCATACATATAACATGCAAACAAATAGACAACTTCTTAAAAAGACATTAGGGGTGTTTAGAGGTTAGTGTAAGTGTGTGTGGCTATACCTGAAAACACTGATATCCCTTTCCTGTTTGAAGAGTCATCTTATGGCAGTGAGTGCAGTACCAAATATCATCAAATGATAAGACACAAGGAAAGAGGTTATGAGCTGCATGACTGAGTGGACTCTTAGAGAACTAGTACATAAAGCAATTCTCAAAGTCTTTTTACTCAGTTGTTTTAAATCTTCAGGTCCTTTTAGAATTGCTGCAGGCCGGAGGCATTGTTCAATTTGAAGAGACTCGGCTCATCCGCATGGCAGAGAAGGCAGAATTGTGAGCTGTTTTGAAGCTGTATATTAATTTTCTATAGTTCTGTTATTCTCTAACATGAAGCTTAGTTTATTTCGCATCTCTGCTATTTTAACTAAGAAGGGGCATACCAATAACTAACAAAAACATACGCTTAGGAGGGTGGGCTTTTTTGGTTGGTTGGGTTTTTTTTTTTTTTTGCTTTCATGTGAACTCTGAAAACTAGCAAAATTTACAGAAACATATAGCATAAATTAAAACCATGTATTTGTTTTAACATGAAAGTGAAGAAGCAGTCTTCCTATGCTTCACCTTTTTATACATGTATCTGTTTATTTTTGGTGTTTTGAGACAGGGTCTCACTGTGCAGCCCCAGGCTGTGCTGGAATGTGCTCTGTATGTCTTGCATTTGTCATATTGCTGTGTCTGCCTCCCCGGTGCTGGCCCCATAGGCATGCCCAGCTCCAAATTTAATGTGTGTGGTTTTGATAGATTGTGACAGTTATGCTCAGTAGAAATGATAACACAGTTAGCATTGTATATAAGATACAATGTGCCAACACTTATTCACCTTGTTTGTTGTATTTACTTTTGAACAAAGAAACTTAATATAAAAATTTTTGTAAATTATTGATACCTAGTACCAGCTATTTCTTGGTTGACACGTTGTCTCTTTAAGGCTTTTGTAAATATAGTTTTCAGTATCATCTTTAGTCTGTAGGAGAGATGCAGGCTCTCCTCTTTGTAGATACATAACACAGGCCAACTATTTTTGTCTGAAACGCCTGGGATCATGTTCTGGAGGTTGACAGAGTTTAGACATTTGCATGTGCTTTACTGTGTCCCTGTTGTAAGACTCCAAGTCTAAGGCACACTTGGAGTAGACTTCTTAGACCTGTGTTTATCTCTAGAAATGACATTGTTCCCTTTCACGTGTTTAGTGAAGTTCTGAGTGGCAGGAGTGCATTGCCACCGGCCTATGTAACAGCTGAAGTTTGCCTCTCACATTCTAGCTATCAAATCTGTGAATTCATGTATGAGCGAGAACACCAGTACGACAAGATCATTGACTGCTACCTGCACGACCCGTTGAGAGAGGTCAGCTTGAAGCCTGCTTTACCCAGTTTTCTACCCCCATTCCCTCTCCCCCAGCCATATTCACTTGGCTTTTGTTGAGTTTGAACTTTGAGTGTATAACCCAGTGATAGACACTGGTAGTAACCAGATGTAGAACTAACTGTTGTGCTAGGTAGGAGGGCTGGGTGCAGCTCTGGGGGATACGGGGACTGAGTTAAAGACAGCAAGCAGAGACCGCGGTGGAACTGACCTTTGGCATTAGAGGAGCCAATCAAAGATGAACTCTAAGATAGGGAGGGAGGAGTGGACATGAAAGGCCTGAAGCTGGGCAAAATGGACATCTTCAGGGAGCTGAATGGAGATCACATGAATGAAATGAGAATCATTATGGGGGAGCACAGTTGACAAGGGCAAGAGGGATTTGAGATGGGATTGGGAATGTGGACAGACAGTATTGCTCACAACCAAAGTGTGCTCTTCCGTCAGTACACTGAGGGTTAACAGACTGAGATCAAGTTTAAGTGGGATAGATTTAGAACTTCTAAGGGTCTACCTGTGCTATAAGCCCTTAGCTTTCCTCTACTGACAGTTTCCATAAACTGTCTCCAGATCCAAGTGGATTTTCAACTCCTAATAGATGATATTTATGGAGATTGGTACCCATAGCAGGTGTCACTGAATTCTGCTTGAGTGAAGGGATGAATGAATGCATTGTCTTGTGCTCCACAGGAAGAAGTCTTCAATTACATCCACAACATCTTATCTATTCCTGGTCACAGTGCTGAGGAGAAGCAGTCTGTGTGGCAGAAAGCAATGGATCATATGGAGGTACTGACTCTAAATCCTTACAAATCGTTTTGGACAGTTTCATGTTTGTATAATGAATTTTAGTCATTTCATGCCTCTTTCTCCTCTCATCCCCTCCTTCTCTTACTAGAGCCCTTCTTCTCAAGCTCCTCCTCCTACTTTCATGTCTTCTTCTTGTATGTGCCCCAGTGAGTGTCCAGGTGTGTGTGAGAGGGTATTACTGGGACAATAACTGTACCGCTGAAGACAGTAACACCCCTCTCCCAGCAACCATCACTGCCCATCGTCTGTAAGGGGGCGGAGCCCCATGGGCCCCTCCTCCACCCAGCATGAAATGATGGAGGGCTCACTGTTGTACACCCGGCCACAGCTGCGGAGAGTGTGTGAGTGCATCAGCTGAGTCAGGTCCAGAAGATGTCTTTCTCCCCTTCCCCTGGTTCTCATGTCCTCGGCCCCTTCTCTGTGGGTTCCTGAGCCATGGAGGGTGTTACAACGTCCCATGTAGGACCGAGCATGTCTTCACTGTGTGTTCCAGCACTGCCGCCAGCTCTGGGTTTCTGCATGAAGTCTGCCTGCTGCAGGAAGATCAATAATGAAGGGTGGGCTCAACACTATCTCCAGGGGCCCGCGAGAGCTGTGACTGAAGCATGGCACATTTCCTACCTCAATGGCGTGACGGGGCCCATCAAACCTTTAACCTTTACCTTTGAATGGCTATTCTCCAGGTTAACTTTTGCTAAGCAAGCAGCAGCAGATGTTACAGAGTTCTCCTCAACTCTTGTACTCTTATTGAAGAGAAATCAGCAAGCTATAGAGAGAACATTAATCTCTGTTAAAACACAAATGCCAATCTAGGGAGGTGACTCACATGATAAAAGGCTGGTTGTTTGATATGACATCTGAATACCCACATGCACAGACATACACAAATATATGTACACATACAGATATCTTTTTTGAAAAAGAGAAATTGTACTCACAAAGGCTGGTGTGTTCTGTCCTTGAGGAAGAGGACTTCACCCTAATGTCTGGAGTCTACCATTTTCCTGCATCTTTTGCTCGGACTAACACCATCCCCTCTCTGATTAGCCTTAGAATGTCCCTCTCTAGAGCTGTTCAGAATTGGTTCAGCTGGTTTATTCCCTTTTGAAATTTGTTCAAGGCCTTATTGATCTCAACTGTATGCTGGTTAGAATAGTCTGTTGTCCTTTATAAGGTAAAGACAGCTCATAAAGGCCGGAGCCTCTTGTCCTAGCTACACAGACCAAGAGTAAAATCAGAGTTGTCTTATAGCCCCTCCTCCAGTTCCCAGACTCCTTCTCTCACAGCAAAGACATCATTGCACTGTTTACAGGAGAGTGAAAATATTTTTGTATTTAGAAAGGCCATGTGTCTGAACGGCACTTTAGGGGAAACATCTGGTGGAAGGCTGGTTCTCCATCCCTGGGGATGTTTGGTCTCAGAAATGGCCACACCGTCATATGTGGGGTTGAGAACATGATGTATGTTATTGAATGAAACCAGATTTGTGCTAACAATATCAATGTGTCTCAGGAAAAAAACCCAGGAGACCTTTGGGCACTTTGCGTTTTCTTTTCTTTTTCCTCATTCTCCTTGAGTCTCCATGGTACATCCTTACGTCTTCTTTATTTGAACTCATTGGCATCATGCAGTGTTTCTGATGCACATGGATTCCAGAAATCCAAATGAGGTCATGTCTATTTGCTGAGTATGGAATGTGCTGAATGGATCAGTGAGCACTCCCCATGGGAAACGGGAAGCAGGAAGCATTTCTGCCGTACAGCCATTCCTCCTGGCTGGTGGACTCCCTCACATCTGTGCTTTTTCTGACCTTAGGCTTTAAAGCCCTGCATGTAAACTTACGGAGTTTCTTACTGCTGCAGAGATGGTTCACTGGCTAAGAACACCGCTGTTCTTCAAGAGGACAACAGCACTGTTGGGCTGCTCACACTGTGTACTTCCAGTTGTGGGGGATTGATCTTTTGTGGGCACATGCATACATGGCATCCACGCACACAGGCACATAAATAAGAATAAATCTTTAGAAATATGTTTGGAATTTTTGTTGAATAACTTCTGTGTCTTCAGTAATATAAATACAACAAACAAGAATAATTCAATGAGATTATACACAGTATAAACTTAGAATCTTGGCGAGTCATCTGAACCTTTATTTTTTGACAGTCTAATGCAGGATGTTATTAATGCCATTAACCTACACATCTGAATAATGTAACATGTATAATATGGAAATTTATGTACAATTTCAGAGGTCAATGGACGCCTAAAAGATTCTTAGAATGGAAGAATCTCTGTTGAATTTAGCCAGTACTGTCTCACCTAGAGACAAGGTTATCAGGCATCATGTGTCTGCAGTACTTGGAGAGCTTAGAGAGTCCAAATGCTGGACCCAGCTCCTGACCACACAGCACTCACTGGTGTGCTGTTCAGTCTCCGTGGGGTTTTGCTTTGTTTTTGATTTTCCTATAGTTCACTGTGGTATTGAGTTCTCGTCTTAGTCCCTTGTGATCAATCAGACAATACAAGAAATAGAAATTGATGGACCTGTTTTTTAGTCTAATATGCTAGTGTAGGTTTTTTCCTTGGAGAACCGAGGCCCTTGCCACTTAGTAATCACTGGAAGGTATGCTTAGTTCTTTCCTCTTGCTTTAGTAATGCTTGGGGCTCCCCGCTTGTTCTGCTTGCCTATTGTTCTAGTGCAGCTACTTCTTCCGATGACTTCAGTGCTGTTTCTCTTTTTTCTCTTCAGTGTAAAGAGTTCCTTCAAGTATCCTCTGTAGAGTGTCCCCGGCGCTCAGGAACTTGGTTTATGCCTATCATGGAAACTTTATTTCTCTGTCCTTTGTTCCAGTTAGGTCTCTGTTGCTGAGGTAGAACACTGACCAAAGACAACTTGGGGAAGGAAAGGGTTCATTTGACTTGCAGGCTATAGTACATCACTGGGGGAAGCTGAGGCAGGAGCTTGAAGTAGTAACCAAGACAGAGCCCATGGAGAAGCACTGCTTACTGACTTTCTTCTTCCGACACTTTTTTTGGTAGAACACAGACCCACCTCCCCAGGGATGACACCAATCACAGTATATTGGGCCGTCCTGCATCAATTAGTGATTAAGAAAATGCCTCACAGACATATCCAAGGAGCAATCTGACAGGCAGTTCTTGGTTGAGTTGCCCACTTCCTAGGCATCTCAAGTTGACAACCAAGATGAGCTGTCATGAGCTCACTCGAGCCTTGTCAGCTTGACATACAAACACATCATGGTTAAACAATAACTTTCCGTTTTTAGCTTGTACTCAAGATCTCATGTTAATATTAATACCACAGTATAAAACACAGCCCCAGCCGTATGAAAGTCCAAAATTTCACTGAAAGACTCCAGTCCCTCTGTAACCTCAAGCTCCAGGCCTCTGTCACCTGCAGTGATTTTAGTATCCTCATCTCTCAGCTCCCTCAAACTTAATGGCTTTTCCAGCTCAGAGTTCCAAAATCTTTCTCCTTCCTCCCACAAAGGGTGAGGTCTGTCAATGCAACAAGCCACGTTCTAGCACCAACTTCTGCCCTAGTTGTCTCTGACACTGGGCTAAGGAGGGCGCTGATGAGAAGCTGCTTAGGAGAAGGAAAGACTTACAGTCTATCATTAAGGGAATAAGGTAGGAACTGGGCCAGATACTACATAGGAGCACTGCTTGCCGGCTTGCTTCCCCCGGCTTGCAGCCCGGGCACACCTCCAATGGGTGGCACCTTCCACAGTGGCCTGGGCCCCCCCACATCAATCAGCAGTTAAGAGAATGACCCTTTAGATATGTCCTTTGGACAAGCTGGTGAAGACAGTTCTTCAATTGAGATTTCCTCTTCCCAGGCGTGCCAGGTTGACAACCAAGATTAGCCTTCCGTTTTAAGGGAAAACTGTTCTGGAAATAGGAATGTTGGTTGGCAGTTATTGCTTCAGAACATGGAGCACAGCATTCACTGCCCTCTTGAATTTTAGTGTTTCTGTTGAGATATCTGTTGCTTTGCCTTTAGATATGTCTTAGTACTCACCTCTTGAACTTTTTTTGTTCAGAATGTTATAACATAATTTGGTGAAGTCCTTCTGGTCTTAACTGTTTAGCATTCTGAATGTTTTCTGTATGTGGATAGCTATCTTTGTCCCTGGATTTCAGAAAATTCTACTATGACTAGATATATTCTCTTAAGATTTATTTATGTTTGTGAACATTTGGCTTGTATGCATGTATGTGTAGCATGTGGATGCCTGGTTTTCACAGGGGTCAGAAGAAAGCATTAGATACCCTGGAACTGGAGTTACATGTGGTTGTGAACCACTTTATAGTTCCTGGGAGCTCAGTTGAGCTCTCTGCAAGAGCAATGACACTCTTAACTGCTGAGTCATCTCTCTGGCGTCCCTACCATAACTTTATTGAATATTTTTTCTTTTGTGTGTGTGTGTGTGTGTCAGTGTATTTATGTAGTCCAGAGGCCCATCAGGGTGTGTTTTCCTCAGTTTCCCGCCACCTTGTTTTTTTTGAGACTTTTTTTTTTTGAGGGTTTTGCCCCGGCCCGCCAGAGATTCGACGAGACCTTAGGGAAGGAAGCGAAAGAATGAAAGGACAAGAGACACAAAGAATGAGAGCAAGTCTGGAATTCTGATCAAGCTCTGAAACTTTAATTTTGGGGGCAGGTTATAAAGACACAGCAAACCTGGAAGTTTTAGGGTCATTGCTTAGGGCTGTCCTACTATGGAATCCTTATTGTCTAAGACCATCCCTCTGTCATAACCAGCTCCAAGGAAATGCCAGACGTTCTTTAAGTTCCTGGGACCTGAGACCTGTGAACGTCCTTTCTTAACCTTGTACTGACTAGTCTTTCTAGAACAGCAGGTAATTTCCTGGGTTTGGCTCCCAGCAGGGTCTCACTGAAACTTGTCTTAGTTAGGGTTTTACTGCTGTGAACAGACACCATGACCGAGGCAACTCTTTTTTTTGTTTTTCAAGACAGGGTTTCTCTGTGTAGCCCTGGCTGTCCTGGAACTCACTCTGTAGACCAGGCTGGCTGGCCTAGAACTCAGAAATCCGCCTGCCTCTGCCTCCCAGGTGCTGGGATTAAAGGCGTGCGCCACCACCGCCTGGTGAGGCAACTCTTATAAGGACAACGTTTAATTGGGACTGGCTTACAAGGTTCAGATGTTCAGTCCAGTATCATCCAGGCAGGCATGATGCAGGAGGAGCTGAGAGTTTTACATCTTCATCTGAAGACCACTAGGAGAATACTGGCTCCCACATGGTTAGGAGGATGGTTTTAAAGCCCACCCCACAGTAACATACTTCCTCCAACAAGGCCACACCTCCAAATAGTGCCGCTCCCTGGGCCAAGCCTGTTCAAACCACCACAAACCTGAAGCTTAGCAGTTGGTGAAACTGCAAGTGACTCTAAAGATCTGTCTGTATTTGTGTCACACCCACGCCCTGGGGTTGGAGAGGTTGCTGTACCTGCCTTTTATGTGAGTGCTAGACATCCACACTCAGGTTCTCATGCTTCAGTTGACACCAGCTGTTGGCTTATGTTTTTCCTTTGCTTTTACATCTGTGCCTATGGTCTATATATTTTTTAATGGTGTTCTGTAGACCTATCATGCTCTATGTCTACTTGTTACCTTATTTGTATTATCTGTAGACCTATCATGCTCTATGTCCACTTGTTACCTTATTTGTCTTACTGTCTGAATGTTTTAGATCATCCGCCCATCTTCAGGCCATAAGAATGTCTTCTACTTGATCTGTGTATGAGGCTTTCTACTGAGTTAATTTGATTTGATGAGCTTTTCATTTCTAAAATTTTTATTTGATTTCAGTATTTATCACCATTAAATTAATATTCATATCCTGTATTATCTTTTTTGTTTCATTCAGCTTTTTATTTGTATTGTTTTTAAATTTGTGTTGTTTGATTTCACTGACTGTTCTTATGGTCATTCTTTTGAATTCTTTGTTATTTGATCCCAGTCTCGTTGGAATTCACTGCTGTGGGATTGGTATCCTGTGCTGTTCCAGACTTGGTCTTTGCTTTCTTTTATCTATGTTTTCTGGCTATGTTTGGGTAGAGTGTTCCCACAGAGAAAGGAGGAAATTGAAAGGCATGGTTCTAGCTGCTTCCTATGTGTGTAGTAAACACCACAACCCAAGCAGCTTTAGAGGAAAGGGCTTATGTAATCTCACACATAGTTTACCTCCGAGGGAGGGCAGGGCAGGAGTCAAGGCAAGAACGTAGATTCCTGTCCTGGCTGCCTTCGAAGAGCAGCAGCTATGGCCCTGCTCTGTGGACCTCAACAAGGGCCACAAAGTGACGAAGAATGTCAGCAAGCTGAGACAGAGCCGGTGCCGGGCACCTCTCCAAGCACACCAAGTCTGTGTGGGATATGATCCAGGAGGCGTGCGGCTTCTAAGGACAAGCCCGCGCTCAAGTTCATCAAGAAGAGGGTAGGCACGCACATCCATGCCAAGAGAAAGCGGGAGGAGCTGGGCAACGTGCTGGCAGCCAAGGATTGATAGACCCTCCCCAATAAAAGATCATAGTTCCCCTAAAATAAAAAAGGGCAGGAATGTGGAAATAGGAAGTGAACAGAGACCATGGAGGAATGCTGCTTAGTGACTGTTGGGCTTTGGTTCATGATCAGCTTCCTTCCTTCCTTTCTTCCTCCTTCCTTCCTTCCTAACTTTATTTATATGCTTTTTGTGTTTGTGCAGTATCTGAGGAGGCCAGAAGAGGGCATCAGATCCTTTAAGACTGAGCTGTGGTGTGGGTGCTTGGAATTAAAAGAAGTCCCCTGGAAGAGCAGCTAGTGCTCTTCACTGCTGAGCCATCTCTCCAGCCCCTTAGCCTTCTTATACAGCCTAGGGCCTCCTGTCTAGGTACCATGCCACCTACGATGGACTGGGTTCTCCCACATCAGGCATCAATTAAAAAAAAATGCCCTACAGACAAGCCAGCAGATTAGTCTGATCTAGGCAGTTCTTGAGTTGAGAGTCCCTCTTTCCTGGTGTCTCCAGTTTGGATCAAACTGATAATAAAAACTAAGCAGTGCAGGCAGAAGTGGTGAGCAATCCCAGAACAACGGCTTCAATAAGAAGAATAGCCAGGAGCACCAAGGAAGCTCAAGGAGACACATGTGGGAATCTTGGGTTTGACAGATGCGGATCCTATTAAAAATGGGTAATTAACAGTGGATAAGACTTTAGTGCCTTCAAGACTTAGGTTGGTTTCCACAAACACGTCTGGGTTTTCCTGCAACAGAGGTGGATTTTAGCTAAAGAAATCAAAACTGAACTCTTTCTCATTTCTTGACGCTCATGCACGGAACTTTGACAAGGAACTTGGGGAGTGTTTACTCTGCCGCTCATCCACGGCTCTCACAGCCAGAATCCAGAATTTCATAAAGCTTACACTGTCTAGAAATTGTAGAGAGGTTACAAAACCACTCAATCCTGATTTGTAGTTTAGGACCATTCTAACTTTGTTAATTGGTAATGGGAGCCTTAAATTAAAGCCTAAAGCAAGGTTTCTTGAAGTACACTGTGGAAGTTCATTTCAGTATCAAACCTCATACGGATAGCCCATTAAGTGTACCATGTGAAAATGGCTGTCTTTTCTGCTGACTACAGGAACTTGTGTCCCTGAAGCCTTGTAAAGCTGCAGAGCTGGTTGCTACTCACTTTTCTGAACAGATCGAAGTAGTCATTGGACAGCTTCAGGTAAGGATTATAAGCATGTGATAGGAGGGACACTAGTATCTGAGGACTTCTGGTTATATGTATCATCTAAATTCATAATTGCCAATTAATAGTAGTTTTATGGTGGTGGTAGTGGTGGTGGTGGTGGTGATGTGTGTGTGTACATACACATGCATGTGTGTTATGTGTTGTCTTAGGGTCTTGCTGCTGTGAACAGATACCATGACCAAGGCAAGTCTTATAAGGACAACATGTAATTAGGGCTGACTTACAGGTTCAGAGGTTCACTTCATTATCATCAAGGCGGGAACATGGCAGCATCCAGGCAGGCATGGGACAGGCAGAGCTGAGAGTTCAACATCTTCATCTGAAGGCTGATAGTGGAAGACTGGCTTCCAGGCAGACAAGATGGGGGTCTTATAGCCCACACCCACAGTGACACACCTACTTCAGTAGGGCCTCACATTCTACTAAATGTCACTTCCTGGGCCGAGCATAAGCAAACCATCAAATATGTGGTGTGTGTGTGTGTGTGTGTGTGCTGTGTATGTAGTTTATATACTGTGTTTTGTGGTATGTTTATGTTGTGTCTATTCTGTGCCTATGTTGTAAGGCGACGTGGATGGGAGCACCTATGTATATTAATCTCTGAAATGTGGGAGTGTATTGTTAGATAACAAATCCCAATATTAAGGAAACATCTCTGAAACTAACCCACACTGCTCTAGAAACCATAAACCATAGAAGAACCTCCTGTTTTCTTTGACTATAGGACCCACAACCCTATTCTGCTGATGGCCCATCTTACTTAAACAGAACTTTGTCACCTTCAAGTTGAGCCTGTGGTCATGTTTTAGATTGTTTTCAAAGAACAGCATCTCTTGACGTGACTGCCTGGATGGTGACTGCTGAGAGGCTCTGGGAGAAGTGTGGTGTGAGGGCCTACTATGCCTCATAGTTTATCACTACAATCCCAGTAGGCAGTTGGCTTATTTCCATGCTGGTCAGAGGAGAGAGCTAGGCAATCAGACACATGAGAGGATGAAGTACAACCCACGGCCATCAAGTCCAGCAGCAGTGGTAGGGATGACTGCCAGATGGCAAAATGAGAAGTCAGGAGTGATGTGAGACAAGGTAGGATTCACTCAATTAATCCCATGTGGCCCCACTCTGTACAAATACACTTAGGGTTAGGCTCCAAGGAGCATAAACACTTAAGGCACTGTAGTATTATGCTGCCAAGCTAAACTATCCTTACATAAAAGGGACCATAACAAGAGGAGAGTGACAGATGGTGAGACAACAGCTCCCAGAGCTGCCAGAACTACAACAGGTATCAGATTTTCAGGGAGAACTGGGAAAGGCGTTCTAGAAGAAAAAGCTCTGGAAAGAAAAGGTATGGAAAGGCTCTGTGTTCAGAGGATGGGCAGGTCTGTGGGGAAAGCATCGGTGCTGTGAGAAGCAATGTTTTAGAAGGGGTGTGTTAAGATGATAGAGCCCAGACAATGTAGATGGGGCTTGAGCTGTTTTTATTACATCTGTATTTCTCTGTGTTGGAGAATTACCAATGTTTTAAGCAAAGGATATTATTAGTTAGATCTCATTTATGGAAAACTAACTCTGGCAAAGAACACAAATGGAGCCATAACCTCTTGAAAGGCAAAAGGGCAAAAAAAGTGGTAACCAGGACAGTCAGTGGCAGTGGGGGAGATGGGCTCCAAATGAGTCAGTGTACTTAGAAAGAAGCTCAGTAAGGTGGGAAATTTTAAAATGGTTCCTAGGTTATCTGATATTAGATCTACCTAGGTTATCTGATATTAGATCTACTAACTAGCTCAGAGAATTAATTGATGAATTGAATTAATGCCCATGCATTAATTTATTCAGTGTTTATGCTGTGGGACAAAGACAGACCAGACATGGCAGTTGCAGAATAATTGGGTTAAAATGATGGTGGATCCCATGGAGGAACCCACAGCCAGGCTCTGGGAATAGTAACTGGGCTGGAATGATGCTCAGGCCCAGGGAAGGGTACATGGCCAGGATTCCAGGGTGGTGAAAGTGCCTCTGCTCATACTACCTCAAACCCAGAGCCCCTCTTCTCTGTAAGAATCACTTTGACTAAATCTTGCTTGTTCTGGTGCTTCTGGGATTGTCTTTAGAAATGTAAGATTAACAATTAACAGCCACTTCTACCCCCTCCTGTAGTAAGAGTTAGAGAACCCTGTTGAATGAATATCATTGATCAGTCAAATAAATAAAAGCTGAGTGTAATGGATTTTTTTTTAAAGATGACTATTTGATTGATTTGTTGTTGAGTTCTACAAAGTTCTTTCAAAGAA
>JANHMN010000011.1:7294190-7317352 GCA_030674055.1 Rhabdomys pumilio
TGTGTGTGTGTGTGTGTGTGTGTGTGTGTGTGTGTGTGTGTGTGTGTTCCTGTCCCTTTTCAGTGTGAGATCAAGCCTTGTGCATGCTTGGCAAGAATTCCATCTCTGTGCTACATCCCTAGCCATAAATAGACTTAAAAATCATATTCAAAACTATACTGTTCTTTTTGCTTGGAATGTCCCTTATTTGATAGAGAAGAAATTTGAATACATAATAAAAAATGTTCAGTTTTGCTTAGGCTTTGTAAGAATGTAGCAACTATATTCATGTGCTATAAGAAGCTTTATCTCATTTCATTGTCACTACTCTTCACAAAAGCAGAGAAGATACAGTTGGGGTTCAGTGGAGTGGGTGGAGTTGCTTTGTTTCCACATACGGAAGTGGAATACTAGGAATTACATGGTCATATTGTTAATAAGTGCTGGAGATAGCATCCAGACTTTGTGCTGATGGCTAACACTTTGCAGTTGTGGTTGATTCTGTTGCAGATAAAGCGTTGAGTCTTTGGAGGTAGTTGTGTTTTTGGACCTTAAGTATTCCCCAACTCTCCCTGCCATTAACTGTTTCACAGAAGGCCCTTGGGAGAGGCAGAGGACAGTTGAGTCAGCCTGAGACTCCCTCTGCAGCCCAGGTCCCCGATCAACAATGCAGATCCAAGCACCGGCCACTTGAGTAACACTTGTGCTAAGGCCAACTCTCCTGGGAAGGATCTTTTGCGATAACAGGGTATGTGTGCCCTTCTGCACTCAAAAGTGAAGGGTGTTGGAACTATTGAGAGTCTGCAGCACTGGGCTGAGTACAGAAGCCTCATGGAAACAGGAAACACAAACACCTGCATTTTGAAGGCCGGTCTAGACTAGTTCTTTAGCATTGCACAATTTTTAAAATTAGATATTTAATTGTGCTTTTTATTTTTCTATTCAGAACCAGCTTTTGCTTTTCAAGTTTTTGAGAAGTCTTCTTGATCCAAGGTACGTTAATAAACTTTGGCTTTCATAACACACTTGTGGAAGGATGGAAAGAAACTAGAGTTAAGATACTGACCCTTGGTAACCAAATGTAGATTAGCTCTTTGTATTTTTAATGTAAGAAGGAGTGATTGTTAAACAATAAATCATCCAAGCTCTGAAAGCAGGTGTGAGGTAGTACTTTTCTTTCCACTCAAACATAAGCATATCTGGTGAGTTCCCACTGGTGTAAATAACGAAGCCCTACATGCAGACTGTTCCCTTCAGGAAGGATCCCTTCTATCCAAGGGTCCCTTGGCCTAGTCCTGTGTAAATGAGGTAAACACCTACTTCCTAGCTCATCTCTCAATTTATTAACTCTCACTTGATATATTTAGTTTATATTAACTTTCTGGTAGTGTAGAAATGAGACTTACAGTTGCTGATCTAAAACTAACCAAACCACAATGAAGCAGACTCCAGGAGATGATGGAGTTAGCGGTGGATATGAGAGAAAATCGGGTCCACATGTGAGATCATGAAGTTTAGTTGTAACTACATGGAATGCCCTGGGAGTTGAATGTAATGACGCATAACATCCTCTAAATCGCTCTTTTTAGTTGTGTGCTGGGTTACATCAGGCATTTTATTCATACATAAAGCACTGTGAGCACACCCCTTGTACCTCCTTTCCTCCTCTCATTAGCTCTTCTGGCCCCAGGACAGTTTTGTTTCTACTTTCCTGTCATCTGTATGTATATGATTTTATGCGACTGTCTAAGCCTAGAACCTAGGAGTAAGAGAATGCATGCCGTATTTGTCTTTTCAAGACTTAATGTCTTTTTCAAAGACTTAAGCTTCATATAGTGCTCTCCAGTTGCATTTACTTTCCAGCCAACGACATGACATGTTTTTCTTTGTGCTGAGAAAATACCAGCGTATATATAAACCACACTTCCTTATGCAGTCTTCTCTTGATAGACACTGGGATTGGTTCCATCACATAGCTGTTGTGAATATGCTACAATAAACACTAACTACCCTCTTCCCTTCTCCCCAGAAAAGAGGAAGCCCCTCTCCTGGGTACCATCCTACCCTGTGACATCCAGTTCCAGCAGGACTAGGCACATCCTCTCCTGTAGGGGAAGGGGATCCAGTGGCAGGGAACAGAGTCAGAGACAGCTCCCACTCCAGTTGTTAGGGGACCCACATGAAGAAGCTACAGATGTGCAGGGGAGCCTGGGTCCAGCCCATGTATGCTCTTTGGCTGATGGTTCAGTCTCTGAGAGCCCCAGGTGTCCAGGTTAGGTGATTCTGTTGGTCTCACTGTGGAGTTCCTATCTCCTTTGGGGCCCACAATCCTTCTCCCAACTCTTCTATAAGACTACCCAATGTCCATCCAAAGTTTGGCTGTGGGTGTCTGCATTCATCTAAGTCAGCTGCTGGCTGGAGCCACTCAGAGGACAGCCATGCTAGACTCCTGTTTGCAAGCATAACAGAGTATCATTAATGGTGTCAGTGATTGGTGGCTGCCCATGGAATGGGTCTCAAGTTGGGCCAGTTATTGGTTGGCTGTTTCTCAGTCTCTGCTCCATCCCCCGTCCCTTTATTTTTTGTAAAGATAAGTTTTGTCTACAAAATTTGTTGAAAGTTTTGTGGGAGGGTTGGTGTCCCTATCACTCCACTGGGGTTCCTGCCTGGCTACAGGAGGTGGCCTCTTGAGGTTCCATATCCCCAATGTCGTGAGTCACAGCTATTTTCACCTCCATTGATTCTTGGGAGTCTCCCTTAGCCTAGGTCTCTGTGACATCCTGGTGATGCACACCACCTCCCCACCCCGTCAGTTCAGATTTCCATTCATTCTCGTGGCTGTCTTGCCCATCTTGCCTGTCTCTCCCCATACTTGATCCTGAGCCCCCCTCATTCCTTTACCCCCTCTCCCCCCAGAACCCTCCCTCTGTCTGACTCTTATGACTATTTTATTCTTCCTTCAAAGAGAGATTCAAGCATTCTTGATTGGGCCTTCTTTCTTGTTTAGTTTCTTTGGGTCTGTGTAGTATAGCATAGATATCTGTATTTTACGGCTGATACTCACTTATAAGTGAGTATATACCATACATGTCTTTTGGGTCTGGGTTACCTCACTTAGGATGCTATTCTCAACTTTGCCTGCAAAGTTCATGATGTCTTTGTTTTTAATAGCTGAATAGTATACCATTGTGTAGATGTACCACATTCTCTTTATCCATCCTTCAGTTGAGGGGCATCTAGGTTGTTTCCAGTTTCTGGTTATTAAGAATAAAGCTGCTATGAACATAGGTGAGTAAGTGTCTCTGTGGGATGTTGGAGCATCTTATGAATATATGCTCAGGAGTGGTATAGCTAGGTCTTGCGGTAGAACTATTGCCAGTCTTCAGAGAGACCACCAAATAATTTCCACAGTGGTTGTACAAGTTTGCACTCCCACCAGCAGTAGAGGAGTGTTCTTCTTGTTCTATATCCTCGACAGCATGTGCTATCACTTGAGTTTTTGATCTTAGCCATCTGACAGGTGTAAGATGGAGTCTCAGAGTTGTGTTGATTTGCATTCCCTGATGACTAAGGACTTTGAGCATTTCTTTAAGTGCTTCTTGGCCATTCAAAATTCCTCTGTTGAGAATTTTCTGTTTAGCTCTTTACTTCATTTTTTAATTGGATTATTTGGGTTATTGGAGTCTAACTTCTTTATAAATTTTGGATACTAGCTCTGTGTCAATTAGGGTTGCTAGAGATCCATTCCCAATCTCTGGGCTGCTGCTTTGTCTTACTGAGAACTGTTTAGTTCATTGGTCCATTTGTTGATTGGCAGTTTGGGGTTTTTTAATGTTTAATTTTGCAGTTTTAAGAATGTACATTTCACTATATTTTCTTCTTGCCTTGTCATGATTTCAGATTTTAAATGAAGTTCTTTGATTTACTTTGAATTGATTTTGTACAGAGTAAGAAATGTGGATTCAGTTTCATCTTTCTGCAGGTGGGCATCCAGTTTTGCCAGCAGCATTTGTTAAATAGGAAGGCTTTTGTCCAGTGTATGTGGGCCTGCTAGTACCAGTCCCACGCTGTGAGTGTCACTTCAGCTCTGAGGGATCCTTGGAGACAAGGGACTGTGAAATCTTGGCAGCACTTTCTGCTTAGCATTGCTTTGGATATCCACTGTCTGTGTTTCTTATGAGTCTTAGGGTTTAGGGGAAACCCTAAGTTCTGTGAGGAGATCTGTGGAGTTTTGATGGAATTCAATTGGATCTGCAGTACTTCTGACAAGACAGCCATTTTTATATTAGTTCTCTCGGGTCTTTCTCTCATCTAGTATTTTCTCCAGTGTGTTTTCTTAGAGCTGAAAAAGTGTTTGTTCTGATGCCTATTCCTTTAATCTTTATTTTATTTTTTAAAGCTATTGTGAATTGGGATTTTTTTAAAACTTCTTTCTTAGGAAACTTATTGGTATATATAAAGCCATTGTTTTTTTGTATGTTGATTTTGTGTATTGTAACTTTCCTGAAAAGTCTATCAGATCTGTATATGGAGGGAAAAGCTGTTAGTAGCTCTCTGTTTAGTATAATGTTAGATGTAGGTTTATTGTATGTAGCTTTTTGTTTGTGCGTATGACGTGTACATTCGTCCTTGTCTTGTTTTGCTGTCAGGGAAATAACAGCCTTGTAGAATGACTTTCGTTGTGTTTCTTCTCTTCCTGTTTATGGGACAGTTTCGGAGTCTGGGTAGGTGCTTGTTCCTTAGTAGCTTGGTGGGATTCAGACTGATGCCGTCTGGTCCCGGCTTCTCTGTGTGGAACTCTTCATCACTGCCTCAGTCACATTGTTAGGGGCCTGTGTAAACTGTTGGTATCATCTGGCTTTAGTTTTGGCAAATTACATAAATTAGAAATTAACATATTTATTCTGGGTTTTCAGCTTTAGAGAATCTAAGTTTTCAAAGCAGTTCCGTATGATTTCTGTATTCCACTGAGGTCTATTGTAACGTCTCTTATCCACTTCTGATGTGGGTCTCTCTTTATTTGGTTTAGTTTTGCTAGGGATTTGTTAATCTTCAAGAACCACCTCTTTTTAAAAGCTAACTCTGTGTGTTGTCCATTTAATGTCCATTTCATTGGTTTCTGCTCTGAGTTGTATTGCTTTTTTGCCTTTTGTTGAATGTGAATTTGTCTTCTCAAGCCTCTAGAGCAGTGGTTCTTAGCTTGTGGGTCAAGACCTGCGTATTGGATATTTATATTACAATTCATGACAGTAAGAAAATTACAGTTATGCAGTAGCAATAAGAATAATTTTATGGTTGGGGTTTGCTACAATATGAGGAACTATATAGAATTGTATTAAAGATTAAAATGTTGCAGCATTAGTAAGGTTGAAAGCCACTGGTCTAGAGTATTGAAGCACTTCATTAAGTTGGTCCAGTTCTCCCTCCCTCCCTCCCCTTCCCCCTTCTCCCTCCCTCCCTCCCCTTCCCCCTTCTCTCTCCCTCCCTCCCCTTCCCCCTTCTCTCTCCCTCTCCTTTCTCCCCTCTTCCTCTCCTTTCTCCCCTCTCCTTCTTCTCAAAATGAATTGTCTGTATATCCCTGCCTGTGCCAGGACTCACTCTGTAGATCAGGCTAGCTTTGAACTCAGATCCTCCTACCTCTGCCTCCCAAGTGTTGGGATTAAAAACATACATCACCACCGCCTGGCCAATCTCTCTTCTTTTTATGCAAGCATTATACCTATGAACTTTACTCTTAGATCTGTCTTGGCTGTTTTCCAGAGACTTTCAGTAGACTCTACTGGTATTTTCATGGATTGTAGAACTTGTTTAGTTTCCTCCCTAGTTTCCTCAATGAGTGCTCATTCAGAAGTATGTCACTCAGCCTGGACATACTTACGTTGTGGCTGAGGCTAGTCTTCATACTGAGTTCTAGTTGTACTCTACTCTAGCCAAATGAGATGCGAGAATTATTTGAGGCGGGGATGGGGACATTTTTTAAAATTTTAGATGTGTGTGGCATGTGAATACCATGGTACATGCCAGGAGGTCAGAGGACAACTTATGAGAATTAGTTTTTTCCTTCTACCATGTGAATTCCAAAGATCTAACTTGGGTCATTAGGCTTGGCAGCAAGCACCCTTTACCCATTGAGCCATCTTGCCAACCCTGCATCTTAAAAAAAAAAAAATGGTTAAGGTTTGCTTTGTGACCTGTAATGTGACTGTAAAGAAGGTTCCATGTGTCTGTAAGAAGAATGGATGCTTTCCATCTCTCAGTATCCTGTGCCACTAGTGGAATAACAGTGCCTATGTTAACTCTAGTTGGTCTATGCTGTCATTGAGAGAACCTGTCTAGATTATTACAGTGGGGCTCATTCAGCAGTGAGTCTGCTGCTCCTGGACTTTAATTGGAAGATTTTGTCACTACTGTTTCAGGCTCAATTCTTATTGTATCTGTTTAATTCATTTATGTCATCTTGGCTTAACTTTGGTAGATCATCGTCTCAGAACTAGTCTCAGATTTGCAAATTTTAGTAGAATACTACTTTTAAGTTATGTCCTAATGATTCTGAATCTTTTTTTGGTATTTTGTAGTGTTTCTTTTTTGCCTCTATTTTTTATTAATCTTTTTGTTAGTTTGACTTAAAAGTTTGTTGATTTTGTTTATCTTTTAAATATCCACTAACTCTTTGTTTCATTGATACTTTGTCTTTTTCCCTGTTTACTGCTCCTAAGGCTTTAAGATATATCATTATTTGAGATCTCTCTTGTTAGGAACTTCCTTATAAGCAAAACATTTTAGAAAAATTGTTCTTTGATAATTTTATACATGTGTTTTGTCATATCTCTCCCCCTTGGATCCCTCTCATACCTTCTCCACATGTATCTCTTCCTACCTCATGTTTCCTCCTTTGGTTTTTTTTTCATTTTTTTTAAAACTATAATTAATACTGCCTCCATATGCATGGGATATCCATCAACTGGAACACAGACAACAACATACCAGTGCCCACACCCCTGGACAGAACTGATTCTCCTTCTACCATCAGACATCAGACATTGGCTACCAGTAGCTCCTCAGCTGGGGGTGGGGCCTCATGAGCCCTTCCCCATCTGTGCTGAAACGTTGGCTGGCTTGATCTTTGCACGTCTTACTCCAGCACTGAGAGCTGCTGTGTGTTCCTGAGAGCAACAGTTCTGTTGTGTCCAGAAGACACTGCTTTGCAGCAGTCTGCCGTGGCCTCTGGCTTTGTGCTGTTCCAACTGCTCCTCTGCAGGTTTCCCCAGCCTTTGGGTGTGGTTCAGATGTCCGGTTTGCAGCTGTGCACTCTGCAGTCGATCATTCTCTGCTCTTTGGTGTGTTGGGAATCTGTATTAACCACCATCAAAAAACCAAAACCAAAAGTTCTCTGTTGAGGGACAAGAGCTGCACCAATCTGGGGATGAGCTTAGTATTTAGAAGGCAGTTGGATGCTATGTCCTATTAGTAAAACAGTAGTTGTTTTGTTTTCCTGGTGCCTATGACCTGTACAGGTAGTTGGCCAGACATGAGTCCCCTTCTGTGCCGTAGACCTTAAATCCAGTCTGAAAGCAGATGAACACCCTGAGACCACTGCTGCACCAATAAGCATTGTCTTACAGTGACTCTCATTATTGTAGCTCAAAGAATTCACCTGAGGGTAGCACCACTGATGCCGTTTCTCCCCAGTGGTCTGTACAGCACCTTCTGGCACTGTGAACCCTAGGCAGCAGGGAGGGAGCTTCCAGATCAGTGCCAGTTTGATTTCTCACTGTGACCAAAGTGTGTGCCAGCAGTCTTCGGCAGTAGGGTTTTCCAGGTGTTTTCCAAGGGCCTTGTACGGTTTGAAAGCAATTTCCCCTCTGTTATACATACGTTCTCTGGGATAAACCTGCAAAATTAATTAGGAGAAAGGGCATGGAAAATTGTCAACAACATTCCACAGCCTGGAAGCCAATCACAGTAATGGTCAACACTACATAGAAATATGTATACACCAATATCTGTAAAGAAGGAGACAATGAGAACTGCAGAGCACTTTTAAAGAGGTACTAAATTATTTGGGGGGAATTCAGTGGGGTTCAAGAATGTGTAGTGATCACAGACAAATTCTGATCTTTAGAATGGACAGTGGTTCATTATTGAACCTAATCAGACAGCAGCTTGTGACAAATGTCTGTCCAGTCTGTTCACGTTTTCTTCCCGTGATAAGCTAATG
Source organism: Rhabdomys pumilio (assembly GCA_030674055.1). Lineage (NCBI taxonomy): Eukaryota > Metazoa > Chordata > Mammalia > Rodentia > Muridae > Rhabdomys > Rhabdomys pumilio. The sequence goes on from JANHMN010000011.1 coordinate 7,302,388, forward strand.
CTGAGCTGGAAGGGTTGTTTCCTCTTTAGTATGCCAGCACTTCAGGGCGCCTGTCTTTGGATATTGTTCTCTGGGGGCCCCTACTGGCCTGATGACTAAACTAAGTATTAACTAGACTAGCCAGGAATGAGGAACCGCCAGTAGAAAACTAGGGAGATATGGGGATGCCAGGAACAAGAGTTTTACAAATATGCAGACCAGCCCTCCCTCCAACTCTCTGAGAGCCAAGTGCAGAATGTTTCTGCTTTTGTTTCTCCCTTTTCTGTTTTCAAGAAAACCCGTGGGCTGGAGAGATGGCCCAGTGGTTAAGAGCACTAACTCAGAGGTCCTGAGTTCAATTCCCAGCAACCACATGGTGGCTCACAACCATCTGTAATGGGATCTGATGCCCTCTTCAGGTGTGTCTGAAGACAGCTACAGTGTACTCATATAAATAAAATAAATAAATCTGAGAGAGAGGGGGGGAGCCTTTAAAAAACACTCCAGCCCTCCCATTCCTTCATGAAATAACTATACAAGCATTCTGGAGAACGGGGAAATAAAACATTTGAGATGAAGGCAGCTTGCTTGTATATATCACAATAGAATGGCCTTTGGCCCAATTAATTAGATCTTTACTCACATATACATATATTTTTCATATATATCTATTATCTATATCATATTCATTTATATATATCTTATGCATATTTGACTTAACACTGCTTTTAATTGTAGTATACTATAAACAGCATTTTAAAGGAACACATGATCTAGCTGAATTTTTATATCTTTCTTTTTTTAACCCAAACCCTTAAGTTATCTTTATTATATAATAATTTTGTCAGATTTAAATGACCCACCAGGAGTGTCACGTGCCACCTATACTTGGAAAGATTAGATAATTGAAGGGGTTAACCTTCCCAAAACAGGTACTTTTCTGCATGGAGGCACCAGCTTAGGAGAGAAAAGACCTGTATCCTCTTCCATTTCTCTTCCCACCAGCTGCACCCCAGAACCTGCCCCACCCCTCCTCCTGACTTCTGTTGTCCACCAGTTCCTGCAGGACTCCTGACGGGCTGGCATCTATATAAAAGGCATACTTGAAGGACACCACAAAAGGACACTGGTGGCCTTTGTGAGGCATGAGCTGAGTGGGGTCCAGAGAGCATGCAAGAGAACGTATATTCACAGCTCTTCCCCAGTGTGGTTTCCTGTAGTTGTTGACTTGGCTTTTGTTAATATCTTTGAGGGCTCTGAAATATATAATAGGGCTTTTCTTTTAAGAAAACTCTCACATCAAATGGCATGTTGTATTTTTAAGTCTTCAATCAAGATAAAGTAAAAACTGAACATGGGTAACTGCCAAGAAGCAAATACAGATGATGGGAATGCTTCTGGGTTGCCATGGGAACTGCCAGTAATTCTGTGGCCATCTTTGAAGGGACATCTGAAGATACCAATTCCCAATGTTGAAATGGGGCAGGTCAAAATTAAAATAAAAGTTGGCACATGATAGATGCTCTTAAACTTCTCCATGCAAAATACAGTCCTCTGTAGTGAGTCCCCAGTGGGGAAATGGATGTCAGTGTGGTCAGCCTTGTCTCCCTTAGCTAGTATGTTGCCAAAGCCCAGAATCAACATTTTAAGTCTCTCTCTCTCTCTCTCTCTCTCTCTCTCTCTCTCTCTCTCTCTCTCCCTCTCTCTCTCTCCCCTCTCCCCTCTCCTTCTCCCTCTCCTTTCTCCCTCCCTCCTCCTCTCCTTTTCCCTCTCTCTTCCCCTCTCCCTCCCTCCTCTCCCTCCTCTCCTCCCATGCATGTAGCCTATGTACACTTATTTCTGTATTCAGTACTTTGAGGGAAATTGCTATGGTTACTCTTTTTCTAACTCAAACCTTTCCCTTCACTTTGTTTCTTAGCAAATAGCTTTATCAACTTACTATAATTCATTTAGTAATGTCAGCTGAAGCTGGTTGAGCCTGGTGACTGGCATGGAAGATTGAGTAATGACTCTCAACAGAGCCCTGGCATCAAAGAACTTACTCTCTTTCAGTAGGGACAGACTGAAGTGCAGGCACGTGCTCCATCAGGGCCTGAGAGGTTACCTGCTTTCATTTTCTGACCAACTGCCATTCCATCTCAGTTATACCTCACAGAATCAAGCAGTCCTTAAGATGTACAAAGCCAGGCATGAGGGTACCTATCTGCAGGTACCTTGGGGGCCAGGTCAGGAGGCTAACTTGATCCCACAAATTTGAGACCAGCCTGGGCAACCTGATAAGAGAACATCAAAATAAGTGATCAAAATCTAAACTCCCCTGTCCCAGCATTTCTCTTAACTATGAGACTTCCTTATGTGCACCCTCTCCCATGCGGCCTTCTTAATTCCCGTTTCCACCCTCAGCAAGCAAAGCTTGACAACTGTCACCCTCCTCTCATAGCTCTTTCTGCTCCCACCACCCACAGCAACATCCCAGCTTTCATCTACAGGGTGTTCTTGATCTGATCTGGTCCATCTGTCCAGCCAGCATCCTGGGCATCCTTTCATTTGTTCCTCCTTCCTTTTGAACAGTTCTTCCCTTCCCAACACCGGGCAGTTCAAAGGATGCACTGTTTCCATCCCTCTCTTTGAGTGTGCATCTGCTTTCTTCACACTGTTTTCTTGAACACAGCTCACCCACATGTAGGTAAACGCCATAAAGATGGCTCTATATACATGTGTTTTCATTTTGTTTCTGTTTTAGAAAATATTTTAAAAATAATTGATAGAAAACTCTCCCTCCTACCATTCATAATAGAAAAAGCCATTCTAAACAGGGAGCAGAGAAGATGCCAATGAAACACTTGCAAGTCTAAACGAAGACAGGAAGATGTGCACGTTGAGCAGAGGAGAACGTGGGCGTGGCTAACCAGCTGCCCTTTGCCCTCATGAGTTAAGAGTTGGAGCTTGCTCTGCACCCTTGGAGGCTTTGCCCTTTGTGCTGCACAGGTCTGACATGGTGACAGCTGGCATGTTAGTGCCACATACTGAAGTTCTGTAAATTTTGCTGATTTTAACCCTCCTTGCAAATACTCATGTTTCTCCACTTTGCAAAGAAAAGGGCTCGTTAAGATTCTACTCTTTGGCTGTGAGAAGACTCAGCTATCTTTGCTCTTATTCCTCTTCTGCCTGCCCATCACTTATTTTCCACTTTCCCTGGTTTTAATTAGATAGTTTATATCAATCCATAAAACAAAAACAAAACTGGTTGTATGACTTGACTCTACAAGTAAAGGCATCTGCTCCCAAGACTGACAACCGGAATTCAGTCCCTAGAACTCATACATGAAAGGGGAGATTTCCACAGGTCATCTTCTGACCACTCCTCCCAAATACACACACACGTAGAAATAGGTAAATAAATATAAAACATGTTTAAAAAAGAAAAGCCCTTTCTAATGGCTGCCCTTTATTTAGCAAGATCTGCTTATAGTGATTGAGGTCTGATTACAAACAGCACCACAAGAGCCTGTGGGCATCATTAGTCGGCCGCTCCTTCCTACGCCTAATCTGACCACACCGTGCTCACTGACGTGGGCTGTCTGTGCTGCTGCTCTTCTGAGTCGGACAGTGTCTGATAGAACGTGTCCTGTCCTTAGTGCTCCATCTTTAGAGATCCAGGCTCTGACCTGTGTCCACCTGCTTTCTGAAGAGCTTCCTTCAGCATTTCCTGTAGAGCAGACGTGTCAGCAACATATTCCCTCAATTTTTCTTTGTCTAGGAAAATATTTCCCTTTCAGCCTTTAAGAGCCAATTTTGCTGAATTACAGAATTTCCAGTTGGTTTTGCTTTTCCCTTCAGCACTTTCAACACTGTTCCTCTGGCTTGCAGTGCTTGAAGAAATCTGATGAGCTTTCTCTCCCACCTGCATCTCTCAGGTTTCCCCTCTGGCCTCCCCATGCTACGTAGGGTCTGGTGCTCCATGCTTTACCACGTATTATTAATTTTGGAAAATTCAGTTACTATTTATTTTTTCCTTCGTTCCTTTACCTTCTCACAGTTCCATTATGTGTCTTTATTCTTTGGGGTTTTACTATAATTCTTGGATATTTTGTTCTTCTTTTTCTTCATTTACCTTTTAGCAGATGAAGTTTGGAGATATCCGTGGACATCTAGAGAAGCTTGCCAGACTCTGCCCTCAACGGCGTCTAAGCACACCAAAGACTGTCTTCATTTCTGTATTACGTCTCTCTCAGTTTTCATTTTGAGAGTTCATCTGCCTGCATTATTCTTTTCTTGCTTATCTACGTTTCGTCTCAGAGCTCTCAGTGTGTTAGTTAGTTCACACCCCAGCATCTCTGTTGTCTGCTTCTGCTACTTTCTGCATCTTTTCAACCACATTGCTTCGTATCCTCTTATGTCTCGTAATTTTGGGATGAAAGCTAGACGTTTCTGTGTAAAAGAAACTAGAGTAAATAGACCTTCAAATTTGGGGTTTTATGTCCATCAGGCTAAGAGTCTGTATTTACTGTTTGCTGTAATGCCCAAGACTGGAATCTTTCCTCAGCCCCAGCCCCCTACGTTTGCATTTCCCCAGAGACTGCTTCTTCAGTAAAGTTGGAGACACTGGCTTCACCATTATATTACCTTGTTTCTGTGAAAGGGTCTGCAGATGTGGTGGGAAAGTGTGTGGCAGGTACAGTGATCCTCAGTTAGCTTTTAGCCTTTGAGCTCCTGTCCTCAGTGACCTCACAGAGTGCCAGCCCTTCTCTCCCAGAGCCATCGGCGAGACAGGAAGGCTGGATTGGCATCAGTTAAGCGCTGGGGAAGCCCCAGTCCATGCACCACTCAGGAGCAGGTGTGCCAGGTTCCTAGCAGTGTTAACAAATCCAGAACCCAGCTGCAGACACTCACTGTCTCACAGCTTGAGGTATTAGGACTCACATGCCATGAGGTAGTGAGTGTGATGCAGTCCTGTCCATCATAGCGGGCCTGTTGAGAAGAGCGAACTGTGTATATTTAGAAGCATCTGCTTCTCTCCTTCTCCCGCTGGAAGCAGGAGGAGAGTTTTCAGTGTCCTTCATGGTGAGAACCAGTGAACCTCCTGCAGGTAAACTTGATGCTTGAACCCCCGCACTTGTCCACAATACTCCTCCAGCAGTTGTCACTTTACAGTGTGATGTTTTCCTGAGCTCTTTGCATTGTGTCCATTTGTGGGTTTCTGTGGTGGTCTCCATTTGCTATAAAGAGAAGCTTTTTCGGTGAGGTGTGGAAGCTACACTTACCTGAAATGTAGAATGCAGTAGGAGTCAGGCTGTCTTGCAGAGTGTCTGCTTGCTTTCTTGTATGATCCAGGGTGACACTGCCCCTATGGGATGGGACCACCATATGAATCATTATTCAAAAAAAAAAAATGCCCCACAGGCTTCCCACAGGCCAGTCTGGTGGAGGCATTTTCTCAACTTCCTTCCCAGAGGACCATAGCCTGTGTTAAATTAATGAAAAAGTAGCAACTGAGTGGTGTCATTGGAACTGGAAGGGGATGCATACCAGGGACTCTCGCTAAGACTAGAGATCATTCATTACTATAGCTTCTCATAGTCCTCATTGTTTAAACTGAGTTAAGTCTTACTTCTTTTAGGACAAAGTATAACTTTTGCTAGTTATTCCATGTGAGCTGAGGCCTATTCCATGCCTCTAATGTAATGTTCAGTTGAGTACTTGAAACACAATAGGCATTTTTATCTCTTAAAGGTGGTCGTGTTTCAGCATGATGTGCCCGTTACCTGTACCCTTTGAGTATCGGTGTGCTCAGTGGGGCTTTGTTCAGGAGTCTCCTGCCTTCTGCTTTCAGGGAAGGTGTTCATATAAATCAGGAGTCGCTGCAGATCCCGCCTTGCGTTACAGAACAGTTCATTGAGCTGCTGTGTCAGTTTAGTCCTGACCAAGTCATAGAGACACTGCAAGTCCTTGAGTGCTACCGTCTGGAGGAAACTATTCAGGTAAGGCCACCTGCACGTACAGACAAGTGTGACTTTTCCTGCAGTCTCCTCTTCTTCGTGGGCACAGGGAGACCCAGCTGTGAAGTTCCCTGCAGAAGCTGGGAGTGGTGAGTGCTGGTACCCATCTGTAGATTGATGAAGAGAAAGGCTTATCTCTTCCTCCATGCATGATGCTAAATGGCTGGTATTTATGATATTTTATCATCTTTTCCTCACTGGTTATGAAAAATATTTATTAGCATCATATATGTGTTTGTGTATATATGTATATATGTATATTTATGTATACACATACACACATATTTATATATGTATATACACACACTAATGTGCTCCAGTGCCCAGGTAGATGTCAGGAGTTGCTTCTCTCCTTCCACTGTGGGATCTAGGAATTGAACTTGGGTCATCAGCTTTCAGGCAGCACTTTTACCACTGAACCATCTCCCTGGCTCTCTGAGTTAGGGTTACTGTTACTCTGATGAAACACCATGACCAAAGGAACTCTGGGAGGAAAGGGTTTATTCAGATTGTGCTTTCTCATTCCTGTTTGTCACTGAAGTCAGGACAGGACCTCAAACAGGACAGGACAGGAACCTGGAGGCAGGAGCTAATGCAGTGGCTGTGGAGGGGTGCTGCTTACTTATGGCTTGCTCAGCCTGCTTTCTTATAGACTCTAGGACCACCAACTGATGGATGGCACCACCCACAATGGGCTGGACCCTCCACCATCAATCACTAAAAAAATGCCCATGGGTTTGCCTACAGCTGAATCTTACGATTCTCCTCTCAGTGACTGCAGCTTGTGTCAAGTTGACATAAAACTATCCAGCACACCATCTTCACTGACTGAACACAAGGCTTCGTTCTGTTAAACTCTGTACATGCAGATCTGTTTGTGCGTTTCTTCTTTCCTTTGGTAGTCTTTCCCTATATGCCCACCACATATTTTCATCCATGCAGCTTTACAGGAAGGCTTATAATTTGGGGAAAGCCTTGTCTTCTCCCTTTCTTGATAAGACTCCACCAGCTTCCCTTCTCCACCAGCTCTGTGTCACTCAGGGATCGCAGTACCAAGTTTCTTTGAAACCTGCTGCAGCTTTAATTGTAAAATGCGTTGAGCTGCATCAATGAGAAAGAATGGACAGCTCTGTTGTATTGACGCTTCGCATTCAGAAATTTGCCTTTTTAAAATGACTCTGTCTTTTGTATAACATTTCTATAAGGGTTGTTTTGTTTTGTTAAGATGAGTCTCACTGTGTAGCCCTGGCTAGCCTGGAATTGGATATGTAGAACAGGCTGGTCTTAGAGTCACAGAGATTCTGCCTGTCTGATCATAAAGGCATGCACCACCATGCCCTGGCTCTCTAAGGACATACTTCATGTTTGCTACTGTGACATTAAAATATGAGAGATTATTTAAGTTACTTCCTACTTAGCAACCAACTAAAGTATTTTTCAATTGCAAATTGTTCCTATGTATTTTATGACAGTAATTCTTTCTAGGAATAATAACAGTTTGGGTTTCTACAGCCCAGTCTTATACCTTATTCTTAAGCATCTAGGTGCTCTAGAACCCTGTACTTCTAGAGTACAACAGAAGCCATGTTGGTGTGCCTTCCATCCTGCTTCTGATTTAAGGGGAGGGACATGGCAGATACTTTGCAGTAAATATGGTGTTTATTGTAGATATTCTCTTAAGAAAGTTCTGTTCACGTTGACTGGTTGGCTATGAAAGGGTGTTGGGTTTTACCAAATCATTTCACCAAATGGTTTTCTACATTTATTGAGATATTCACAGTTTTCATTGTTGATCTGTGTGACGGTCAGTATTAATTGTAGTTTTGCTGGATTTCAAATTACCTGGGAAATAAGTCTCTAGGCACACCTGTGAGGAACGCTTTAGCCTCTGGGCACCTGTGAGGATTTCCTTGATTAGGTTAGTTGACTTTAGAAAGAACTATCTGTTCAGGACCATGCATCCTGGAGTGTGTAAGTGGAGAGAGTGAGCCTTGCACAGCAGGCTGTCCTGGAGAGTGAGCCTTGCACTAGCAGGCCATCCTGGAAAGTGAGCCTTGCACAGCAGGCCGTCCTTCTAGTGGATAAGATATTATCAGCTGCTTTCAGACTGCTGCTGTCTCTTCACCACCATGAGGACTGTGTCTCTAGCTGTGAGCCCATGTGAACCCTGGGGACTGTGTCTCTGAGCTGTGAGCCCATGTGAACCCTGGGGACTGTGTCTCTGAGCTGTGAGCCCATGTGAACGCTTTCCCTGAAGCTGCTTCTGTTGGGTATTTTATCACAGCAGTGGAAGAAGAAACCAAGCTGATCTATAAGACCGCCCTTCATACGGAAACATCAGTATTTCTCCAGTTTTGCTCGCTTTTGTTTTCTGTACATTCCTCTTGTATCTGAACATACTTAATATTTTTATTGACTTAGGTATTTTATTAATTTTTACTGAAACCCCATAAGTTAATATGTACTCATTTCAGTCATTTTGTTCTAAATGCTTTATGTAGAATTATAGCTGACACTGTCTACTTTTTGTCATTATTGTTTGTTTATGTGTGTTGGCTTTTCTTGAGTGGATGAGCCTCATTCAGATGTGTGATTAACTTGAAAAATCAAGTAACAACAGAATGGATCTGTTCCAAATGTAACTGCAGGATTAGGCAGGCTGCACAGAGTGTACTGTACCGGTAGCATTCCTCGAAGACGCGGGTTCACTAATGACTGGCCCAGGGCTTGTATGCTGTGCTCTCCGTACTGTGACCCAAACTTACAGAAGCCCTTCCTGTTTTTCCTAGATTACACAAAAGTATCAGCTCCATGAAGTCACTGCGTATCTGTTGGAGAAGAAGGGGGATGTTCACGGCGCCTTCCTGCTGCTGCTGGAGGTAGCGTATGACTGTGTTCCCTGTCCCTCTATCCCTCTGTCACTCCTCAGTCTGTCTTTGTCTCTTGGTTTTTGAGGTGAGCTGCAGACAGAAGTATTTAACTATGGGGCTCCCTGAGAACAGCACCATATTTATTTAATAAATAAATTTATTTGGCACAATTTTAAAGTTAAAATGTATATACATGAAAAGGCTCCACAGAACATCTGGAGGCTAGAGAATATTCAGATGCAAAGCTGTGTATACCCTGTGCCCTGTGCCCTGAGGGTAGGCATGGCATGACCTTTGCTTAGTACCTGCCCAGTGCACCTGTTTTTCTTATGACCTGGTAAGAATTTCATACCCTCATCCAAAACATAGGTAAATCTTGGCCCTCAGTACTGCTCTAAAAGACATCAGTGATGACTACGTAGTGGCACTGAAAGCACACGTGGGCAGAGCTGCTGACACCTGATTCCCTGCAGCCATTCCCACACTGTGAGCCTTAGGGACAGGGAGGAGTCCCTGCTGAATGACAACAAAAGAACATTTTATGTGTTCACTTCCTAACTTATATGTGTATCTGTGTGGGCATGAGCAAGCACAGCGTGCGTGTGGAGGTCCGAGGACAAGCTGCAGAATCCTTCCTCCTTCCACCGTGGGGGCCCAGGGATGCAACTCAGGTCAACTCAAGGCTTGGTGCAGGAACTGAGCCTTCTCACAGCTGTTTCTTGGGGCTTTACCTCTAAAGTTGGTTAGTTCAGATATGTGGTGGGTAGAAATACAAAGTGTTTTCTCACCCCTGTGTTTTTGCCTCCTAGAGACTGCAGAGCAGACTGCAAGAGATGACACGGCAGGATGAAAGTAAGTTCTTACATGAAATGTTATATAATATATTGCCTTAACTTAGTAATAATTACACCAAGTCATTTTTATGTGTTCTCTTTATCTACTCTAATGTAGAGTGAAGTTTCAGTGGTTTCCAAGGACGCTTGAAAGTCACATGCACTGTAGTGGGATGAGGGCAGCCAGGCAAGGGAGTACAGCGCCCTGACTGCCCTGTCATCTCTAGTTGCTCTGTGGGTCCCTCCACTAACGTGCTGAAACTGTGCCAAACAGCAGCAGATCAGAGCTGCAGGTGAACTGAAGCTTCAAGCAGTGAACCTTAACCTCTTGGAATCTTGAGTGACTTTGACACAGAGATGATTTGCTATATTCATTGACATTTCTTTAATTTTTTTGTAAAATAAGAAACTACAAAGTGTACCAACAGCAATAAATATTAATATGCTGCAGTACATATGTCACCACCATCTAGTTTCAATTTTTTTAATCTCCCTAGATAGGGAGTTGTGGTCCCCCCAGCCCCCCCTGCCTATCTTCTGTTCGGCCTTCTAGTTCTAGAATTTCTGAATTTGATTGACTCATAAGAGTGAAATCCTACTGTTTTGAGTTTATGGTTGAGTTATTTCCCCTAGTGTACCATCCTTACGGCTCTTAGATGTTGGAACGTGTCAGATGGTCTTCTAGAGCTATTTACATTTTAACAGACACATGGGCTGTCCCACCTCTAGTCTGCTAAACAGTGCTGCTATGAACATCCTTGGCATGCAGATATTTTTGGGGTTCTTGCTTTCTTTTGGTTGTAAGAACAAAAGTGGGATTGCTGGATAAATTAGTAATTTACAACTTACTCTGTTCTGGGATGTGGACGGAGATCCTCGATCATGTGTGCCAGGCCGGCACTCTCATGCTGGTTTTAAGGTTCTCCACAGTCCTTGCACAGCCCACCTCCTCCACAGTGTGGGGCTGCACCATGGTCTTACTGAAGCTCTCATCCTTGCCTCCTCTGCCCTCCACTGCCTCCCTCCCCTTCTCTATCATGGTGGGTTTCAGGGGCCCCTTCCACTCTACTGTCTCTCCCTTAGCATCTCCTCTTCTGTCTTCTCACTTCTCTTCTCTCCTATGGTGCTGCCTGGCATCCGGTGGTTCTGATCCGCCGGACATCGTTTGATGTACTTGTTTTGACCATTTAAGTATTTTTTTCTCTTCTTCTCCTCTGTCCGTTTTTAGTCAGGTATTTGCTTTTATATTCCTTAACAGTTTACTCTGTCTTGCCATAAAGTCAGGGACTCCTTCCTAGCTGCGTTTTATCTCGTCTCACCTCTTACGACATGTCTCTTGTGCTCACACATTCCTCTAGCACATTTTTTGATGCTGAGGTCCTAGGCGACACAGTTTGTGTTGTATCTTGGCCATGTTGTATTACACTCTGGCTTTTTAGAACCTATGGAAATACTTGATTTACTTTTGTTATTGATGCTCAAACTAGAAATTTAATTATTACTTTTGAATTGTCATTATCTTTAATCAATTTGATTTTGTTGTATTTGGTGCATTTCGTGATGTTTTTCTTAAATTTAGTGTTACAAGAATAATTTTGCAAATATATGAATGGCTAAGAAGGGTGTTTCCTACTTGCTGTGGGAATTTGTCAGTGACACATCCCAGAAGCCAGTTCATAGTCTTATAGCCAGTCCAGTAGCAACATCCTGCCTTCAGATTCACTGCTGACCGTGTGCGAGAGACATTGTGTTTAGTCTTCACAGCTAGCACACAGCTGACAAAACTACAGCCCTCCCTCCTCTGAAGCCTTAGACCCATGAAGGAGACATAGGAGATAAACTTGTACTCTCTGTTGAACAGAGTGTGTCAGAGGTGCCATGGGAAGAGTAAGGGAGTTGAGAAAGCTCAGAGACTAGTGGTTCAGGAGTCACTGTGCGTAGTGGAAGACATTATAAAAGTGTGCACACAGAGCCTGGAAGGAGCTTGGGGCCTGGCATGGGAATGCGTAGAAGTGGCCAGCCAGTAACCTCGGGAGAGCACAGAGAGATGAACCTGCCCCTGTCGCCTCTGTCACTGTGTTGTTAAGGCTTAGGGGTCTTTAGTGGTTTCTTTGAGAGGGGATTTGAGTAGACTTATTTGAAAGAACAGAAAGGCAGGGGTTTGCAGTCAGAAATTCAGTGAAGAGCCAGTTCTCCATCAGGGGACAAGTGGAGGCACAGCAGGTGTGCAGATAGAGTGAATGAACTAATGGGGCAGATTCAGGAGCCAGACAACTGGAGATGATGAGGCTTTAATTCCCTCTGGAAGTTAGTGGGGAAGCCGTTTTGAGATGAGAAAAATAAGTTGGGTTTGGCATGGGTACTAGTTACCTTTCTTAAGCTGTGACAAGATAGTTGAACAAAGTGACTGAGGAAGGAACATTTCTTTGGCTCCTAGTTTGTAGGCACAGTCCTTCAGAGTGGGGAGGGTGTGGGGCAAGAGCAGGCAGGAGCCTGAGGCAGCAGGTCAGGTGAGTTTCAGTCAGGAAGAGAGAGGTCACTGACCACAGCCAGCCTGCGACAGCTGCCGCCACCACCTTTGCCTTTGCCTTTGCCTCCTCTTCCTTTTTCTTTTCCCCCTCCTCCTCTTCCTCTTTCTCCTCCTCTTCTTTCTTCTCTTCTTCCTCCTCCTCTTCTTCCTCTTCCTCCTCCTCTTCTTCCTCTTCTTCTTCTTCCTCCTCTTCTTCCTCCTCCTCTTCTTATTCTTCCTCTTCCTCCTCTTCTTCCTCCTCCTTTCTCCTCCCCCTCCCCCACTTGTTGTCTGGATTCCAGCCCTTGGGGTGGTGACACTCATGTTCAGGGTGTGTCTCTCAACTCTTTGGTTAAAACTTTTTGGAACACACACAGAGAGGTATGTTTCCATGTTGATTCTGAATTCAGTTGAGTTAATGATGAACCAACTAAAGCCACATGCACTTGCACACACACACAGGATGGAGTGCACACACACATGCACACACATATGGGATGGAGTGTGGTTTTTCACAGAGGCTCTGAGGTAATCGTAGCATATCTTTAAATGACATTTATCCTCTTCCCAAATCTAGATACAAAGGAGGACATACTGCTGAAAGGTGTTGAAGATACCATGGTAGAGACAATTGCTCTTTGCCAGAGAAATTCACAGAATTTGAATCAGCAGCAGCGAGAGGTAGGTAGGCTGATATATGCATAACCCTTTAAAAACTTGTTCTGTGTAGAAACTGGGAGTCAGTTCTGTTTCCACTGCCCTCCTAGACACTTGAATTTAATTCGTTTGGGCTTTAATCACTCTTTGGTGTTCCCAGGGCTGCAAGGCTCCTGGTACTCCTGTCAGGAGTGTCTGCCTTCTTTCCTTCCACAGAGGCCTCATGTCCATAGATTGAGCTGCAGAGTGTTAGTTGTGGGAACGCTGGGCACCTGCTGTGTCTGTGCGGTGGGAGTTTCTGTTTGTGCCAGGTGGTGGAACCATGTCCTTGTAGTCAGATGTCATCACTTCTGTCCGCCCACAGTGCATGAGAGTGAGAGCCAAGCAGGTTCCCAGAGTGCATCAGACAGTAAAGAGCAGCTGTAATATGGTGGGTGATCCTCAGCCTTGGCTGCGTGGAGTGGCCTGGAGGCTTTGAAATATTCATTCCTTGTGCTGCACCCCATATAATTAACTGACCCAGCCATCAGTATGTCCTATTGCTGTGTACTGATTCTAGCGGTAGCCAAAGTTAGGGAGCTCTGCTGCGAACAGTGGACCGAGCAAACTGAAAGCATAGGCCCAAGGGAGGTCCGGCTGAGCATTGGGTGCAGGTGGTACTTACCGCAGTGAACTAGCAGCTACAAGCGGCTTAGGATGCACAGCTGCTGAGTTCCTTGGTGATTCTAGAAGCAACGCTGGTGGTAGTTCAGAGACACAGCCCCACTCTCAGTGCTTGTCCTCCAGTGCTCCTGACTCTAGCTCTATGCTGGTAGCAGGGCCTAATTTCCACATCCTACGTTTCTGAAATGGGAAACTAAGTTTAAGTTTTTTCATATATATTATTGTAAATATTAAAATAAAAAGTACATCTTCAGTATGTTTGCTGTTTTTTTAATTTTATAATTTATTATGTTTTTGTCAGGGATTGTAAAAAGTATGCATAAGAAACATATTTACACATAGATGCAATTTTTCCTCATTAAAAACTTTTTTTTTTTTTTTTTTTTGTTTTTGAGACAAGGTTTCTCTGTGTAGCCCTGGCTGTCCTAGAACTCACTCTGTAGACCAGGCTGGCCTCGAACTCAGAAATTAAAAACTTTTTGATAAAACGATACAAATGCATTTTAAACATCATGCAGTAATGCAGACTGGGAGCTGACACAGCCGTTGAAGTACTTGCCGTGAGCAGGAGGGGTTGAGACCCCAGAGTCCGTGTAGATCCCAGCAGGGTGTGCTGACTTCTGGAGGACTAGCCTTTATACACTGTGGCTTTGACTGAGCACGTGCAGGCACACATACCCATACACATGTATGCACCTATACATATGCAAACACACATACGTGCACACACATACACACCACAGATCATACGCACAAGAAGAAGAAAAAAGGAAACCCATACAGTATAGAAAGTTCACAGAGAGATTTAAGAAAAGTATTGCAGTAGAGTCGTATGATAACCCAGAGATAGCCATCATCACCATTTGGGGAATATCACCCTGGATGTATTTGTCTGCTCAGGCTGATAAGTTTTGGAAAAAAGTGAACCAAAGGACACTTTCTCTTAAAAATACTGTGTTCTATCTTTTCTAAGAGCTATGGAATTTCTAAACTGCATATAATTTTTTTTAACTTTATTAGCTCCCAGTAAACGAACATCAAAAGATCTGGATATCTGCACTAGGTTAGAATTATGTTCTGTGCTTACTATTACAGTTTAGTTTTAGATCCTGTGAGGAAGTCGTGCAAACTCATTCCATAGTTTTTCTATTCCCAAGTCTTTGTTTTTAGTCATCATTTAGTTAGTTGATTATATTGGGGTACAGTTTTGAAAACAAAGCAGTTTTAATTTTGAACCTGTAGGTTGGGGACCAACCATGACTGAATGGTGAGCCTGACACCTGAACTCAAAGCGGCCACTCTTATGTCCTGATGCAAGAGCGTTCTCTATTTTGCTGATTTAATACCCAAGACGTTAGAACCTCACACCGTCCCCTCCACCCAGATCTCCCGGTTTTGTTCGTTCATCTTTTAGTTCCACGGTTTTAAAACCACATTCTGCAGTCTGATCCTCCA
>JANHMN010000011.1:7323198-7370434 GCA_030674055.1 Rhabdomys pumilio
AGGGAAAGTACAGTGTGCCACCTCGGTGTGTTGGTACAGAGTCTGCTTTTTGTTAAGAATTTAGGAGTGAGAAGAAAATTTGAGAGGCAGTTTTTCTTAAATATTTTCCGTAAGAATTCAAGTTTTGCTTCAAACAGGGGACTCAATGCCCCCACAGACACAGACCCTGGGAGGTGGGAGGGAGGCTGAGCACAGCTGGGGAGGTGCTGCTGCTGCAGATCTGAGGAGGGGAGAGGAGTAAGACTAGGAAGAAATTAGCATATCTTGACAATTAAGTCAAAGTTTTGCATTTCAGGTGAAGGTAAAGAATTAGACTGTGTAGCAAAGCGGTGGGCTACCCCCAGTCTGTCTTTCCCTGACTACACGGCTCAGCGATGGAGGGGTGTGAACGTGAAAGTTGAAGCACTTTACAAGCAGAGGCAGCCCTACAGTGACCTGACGTGCTAGCTGCGGAATGTCTCAGTGACAGATGGCAGGGTCCTGAGCAGCTTCAAATGACTTTTAAGTGCTGATCAGAAATGAGATCTCTGCCCAAGGGACAGGAGCACTGAATAATGACCATTATTAGCTTTCCAGTGAGCGTATTTGAAGCACTGTCATGCAGCCTTCTCAGTAAGAGGCCAGGGAGCAGGGCTGTTCTTACCCAGGCTGTCAGCCATCAAGAGAGGAGTTTTAAATGCACTGAGTAGGTTTGGCCTTATTGAGTCATCTGAAAGCCATCCGGACTGAGTTAGGCCACAAAAGAGCAGAGCACACATTGCTTAGGAGCTAGTGGCAGTCTTGAACATCTTAGTGTCTGCATTCGCCATCCCTGCACACGAAGGGTCCCTGCGGGGCCTGTGGATCTGAGTGTTTGGTTGTCTTGTCTTCTATAGAATGTTCCAGTTCCAGTTGTGTTGCTCTTTATCAATCCCTGTCTTTTATTTTCACCCTTTCTTTTATTTTGACCTATCATAGACCTTGCTAGAAACAACAGCCAGCCTCCTGAACCAGGATCTCCACTGGTCACTGTGTAACCTGAGAGCATCAGTATGCAGAGGCCTCAATCCCAAACAGGATTACTGTTCTATTTGCTTACAGCAGTACAAAAGACGCCAAGAAATGGCTGATGAAATTATTGTCTTTAGGTAAGAGAGGGAGGGAATGTTAACTCTCGTGGCCATAGTAGCCAAGTGGGAGTCAATGTGACCATGCAGCCCTAGTCAGCCACTGAAGCAGTGGGCACAGTTGGCAGAGTCCCTTCTCCACTGCCCTTACAGTCTGCTTGGGAGAGGGGAGGGGAATTAAGGGTCTCAGTCTGTAAGTAAGTATGTGAGTCCTGTAAGTCAGAGTCAGGATGAGACGTGCACACAGCTGTAGCATGGGCAAGCGCAGTGTTGCCAAGGAACAGTATGTTAAGAAAGCACAGTAAGGAATGCGTCTCTCTCTCTCAGGGATGACCCGTGAGCAGGACAAGACTGGGTCACATAGACTCTGAAAGCTGTGACCATCTTAGTGCATTGGATGTGGAGGTGGAAACCAGGCCTTTGGCTTGAAAAACTGAGTGAACATGGCACCTTAGTCTGAGGAGAGACCAGTGTAAGAAACTGGGACAACAGGAACCTTGTCCTGCAGGTCTGGGGCTTGAGGTGGTTTCTAGATTGTTCGCAGGTTTATCTAACATACATACTCTCATCAGAAATTGAGAACCATGTTGAGGGGAAATAAGACATTTAGGAATCATCAAACACATTGATTGTCTTTAAATCCCATTACCAAGAGAGGAGATATCCCGTACACAGGTGACACAGAGGAGAGCTTAGCACCAGGATCAGACAGTTTATCCAAAATAATGTGAGGAGAGATAACACAGTATGGCTCAGAGTCAAACTTCCTGAGTTCAGATATCTTAGTTTCCTTATGTAGATTGAGATAGTAACAGTACCTACAGCCTAGGGTTTTGTAACCAGCCAATGGGTGCTGGTATAACTAAGCACTTAGGGAACACCAGCTGTGCAGGAAGACTGGCTGCTCTGGAGGTGACCGAGGAAAGTGTTCTCATCATATGAAGAACCCATTCCTGTTAAAGATGTTCATTAGAACCTACTTGTCTTGTTTTTGTTTTACTGTTTGTTTCTTCAGTTTAACACAAATTAAAATTTGTGAGAAAAAGGAACCTAGTTGAAAAATATAAAATACCTTCATAAGATTAGCCTGTAGTCAAACCTGTGAGGGCCCAGACCACTGTGGTTGGTAACACACACATACACATATACACGCTGGTGCCTGCCCTGTTTTACCTGAGTGAAGAATGCGACCTGAGTTATAAACTGAAATAATTTTTTTTTAAGTTACTTTTCTATTGCTGTGATAAGACACCACAACCACAAGGCAATTTATAGAAGAAAGACTTTACTGGGGAATTACAGTTCCACCAACTGGGGACCAAAGCATTCAGATATGTGAGCCTATGGGGCTATTTCATTCAAATCACCACAGCCATGGTGTTTAATCACAGCAGTAGAAACCTTAACAAAGACACTACTGTGCACCAGAGCTATTCATCAGGATACAGAACAGCATGAACACAGGAGTGAGATGTGAGCCAGTGATAGCTACTATAAAAAAAGAAAAAGCCTGCAGAGAAGTGTGTAGAAGTTTAGGGGGTTGGTGTTTTATACAGCATTATTAGGAATGCCTCACATTTAACAGTCATCTTTGAAACTTTATGTAATTGGCTATTACATTAATAAAAATGAAACAGTATAGAGGAAAGGATGTTGGTAGCTGCTGAAGTTTAGAGAACAGATAGGGATTGTCTCCCCGTTTAAATGACGTTTGAGAGATTTTAAGATGCAAGGAAGTGGCTGTCTCATTTATAGAGCATGTTAAGCTGGGGGTGGGAATATGGAGGCTGTCAGGCAGTGCCCTTCCTGGTATACTTCAAGGACAGTGAGTGGGTGGCACAGCAGGTCTGGACAGAGTGAGGAGACAATGACAAGAGGGATGGTGGAGGAAGAACAAAGGCTAACCAGGCAGGAACTGGTTCCTGTACAAAGTTGGACTTTCTTCTTAGAAGGCGCTGGGTAGTTTTGAGAGTGGGAGGGCTGTGTTAATGGTCAGTCATTGCTGAGTTGCTATGGAGGGTCAAGGAAAGATGAAAAATGCCAGTAAGGCTACTTCAGAGCCCATGTGAGAGACGGCCCAGCACAGTCAGCAGCAAAGAACTAAGAAGCGAAAATTCTGGGGATCATGTAGAGGCAGAATCATAGAATTTGCTTATAGAAATGTTTACCATTCATGAAGCAAGAAGCAGTCAGGGACGGCTCCAGAGTCTCACCTGAGAAACAGGAGGAATATAGTTCCTATTATTGAGATGTAGAGGGTCAGATGAAAGTGTGCAGGTAGTGGAGGTAGTGAAGTTAGGAACTTGTATTTGGATGTGTTAAAATAAGACTCATGTTGGGTATCAAGGGTAGAGTTGCCAAGGAGACAGATAGGACTGAAGGGAGAGGCCTGGGCTGGTGGTATACATCTGCGAGTCAGGAGCCTGCAGCGTCTTAAAGGTTTGGAACTAGAAGTAATCACTGAAGGAGCAGGGCTAGGTAGGGGAAAGACAGGCCTATGAGACACAGGTTCTGTACAGGAGGAAGCAGCATTGAGAAGTGGAAGGACAACAGGACAGAAAAGGACCGCCTTCTAATCCAGTGTTTCCAATTAGAGACGGGGTTCCAGAACCAGCCACCAGGGATGCCCTCTTAGGAGCAGTGTTAAGCTGTAGAGTGTGGCACCTTTATCATTGTTTGAAGCCATAGTCTGCCTTGAATATGGTGAGGGCTCTCATGTTATTACCAAGCTACTTACATAATTCTTTTTCCCAATTGCTTTTTTAAACAATGACCCCAAAAAAGAATGATCAGAACACTACAGTTAGAGTAAACGTAGGCTCTGCCCAGCTTCTGCAGTGTGGAGGCATGCCACTCACAACTTAAGAATTCAAGTAAGGCAAGACTGGATCCCTAAAGGGGGAGGATATCATTAGATACATGTCCCCTCTTGGTACTTGTCCCTGAGTATCCGGCCACTAGTTATTTGAGATTTTTCTTACCACATATAAGTGTATTCTATAGTTCATGTGTGTGAATTTTATGCTAAGTATAATTTGTTTGTCTTCATTTTATAGCTGTGGCCATTTGTATCATTCATTCTGTCTCCAAAGTAAGGAATGTACTCTAGAAGTTGAGGGTCGGACAAGATGGACGTGTTACAAATGCAGCTCAAGTAATAGAGCGGGCAAACTCAGTGAAAATCCTTCAGAAAACAAGAAGGGACGGATAGCCTCGTCACAGGTAAGGCTTGCTTCAGCTGGCATGTGCTTTTCTTGGCAGTCTCTTAGGCCTGGCCGATTTTGTCAGGTCCCATAAGCCTCCAGTTTCCCTGATGGATACTGAATGCTCAGCTCTCCTGCTCAGTCATGTTTAGTGTTGAAGAGCCTGTTCTTTCTGCGCAGCACTGACAAACTGATGAAACCTGCTCAGCCATTGAGAAGCGTCGAGCCCAGGTCAGCAGCAGAGAAGATAGATAGGCACATTCTCAGGGACAGTGGGACAGCAAGGACAGATGAGCAGTGCTGATTATCACCCACATGGCAAGAAAGGGGAATCACTACTCTCTCGGAGCTGGTGATGGGCCAGGCGCTGCTCATATGCTCCATGTATGTCCTTTTCCCTTAAAGAACTTGGTGCAGAGTGTTCACTTCAGAAACTCTTCATTGCCATGGAGACGAGGGACTGTATCAATTATATTTGTTTTGCAGCATTTCTTAAAGAGGCAGCAGAGCAGAGTGCTCTCTGCTGCTGTTCTGTAGTCTGAGGAGAACAGTGTGACAACAGAGGGAGAAGTCTGTAGGACTGTGGCTTGACCACTGAACTGACACAGTCGCTGCTTCTTGCTCAGTATCACACAGCCCCCAGCCGACCTCCATCTCTAATAGAGGAAACTCAGGCCTGTTACATTACTTTATGTTTTCTCTGAAGGACTGAACCAAACCAGGTACAGTTTCATCATTGGCATCTCTTCCAGATAACGGTTTAACATATCTATACTCCAGTGATAGGAATTCCTTTTTGTCATTAATATTCATATTTGCCCAGTTTTTTCATTTATTTATTCACTTTACATCCTGATTGCAGCCTCTGCCCAACCCTCCTTCCCTCCCAGCCCCACCCTTAAAGTCCCTTTACCCATTACCCTGACCCCTTCTCTGAGGAGAAGGGGAAGCCCAACCCTTGGGCATGAGCCCACCCTAGGACATCCAGTCCCAGCAGGACTAAGTGCATCCACTCCCACTGAGGCCCAAGCTAGCAGTCTACTCAGGGGAAGTAGATCCATTGGCAGACAACAGAGTCAGATCAGCCCCTGCTCCAGTTGTTAGGGGACTCACATGAAGACCAAGCTGCACATCTGCTACAAATAGCTAAGGGGGCTAGGTCCTTGTGGTATAGTGAGACATCTTTTGGGTGTTTGCCCAGGAGTGGCCTAGCTGGGTCTTGGAATATAACTATTCCTAACTTTCTGAGAAACTGCCACCTTGATTTCCAAAGTGGTTACGTGGTTTGCACCCACCAGCAGTGGAGGAGTGTGCTCCATGCTCACATCCTCACCAGCAGTGGGGGAGTGTGCTCCGTGCTCACATCCTCACCAGCAGTGGGGGAGTGTGCTCCCTGCTCACATCCTCACCTGCAGTGGAGGAGTGTGCTCCATGCTCACATCCTCACCAGCAGTGGGGGAGTGTGCTCCGTGCTCACATCCTCACCCGCAGTGGGGGAGTGTGCTCCGTGCTCACATCCTCACCAGTGTCACTTTTGGTTTTGATCTTAGCCTTTCTGACAGGTGTAAGACAGAATCTCAGAGTCATTTTGGTTTGCATTTCCCTGATGACTAAGGACATTGAACATTTTTTAAGTGCTTCTTGGCCATTCTAGATTCCTTTGTTGAGAGTTCTCTGTAGTCCTGTACCACATTTTTAATTGGGTTGTTTGGTTTCTTGGTGTCTAATTTCTTACATTCTTTATATATTTTGATTATTAGTCCTTTGTCAGATGTAGGGCTGGTAAAGATCTTTTCCCATTCTGTAGGCTGCCATTTTCTCCTATCAGTGATGTCCTTTGCAAAAGCTTTTCAGTGTCATGCATTCCCATTTATTAATAGTTGATCTTAGTGCCTTTGTATCCTCTTGATTGCCTTAAGTTGTCTTATTGCTCTAACTACATCAAATACTATGTTGAATATATAAAAAGAAGGTGGACACGCTGTCTCCTCCCTGATTTTGGTGGAATTGCTTTAAGTTTCTCTTTATTTAATTTGATGTTAGCTATAGGCTTGCTGTATATCGATTGCCTTTATTGTGTTTGGGTATGTGCCTGTGTTCCTGATCTCTCTAAGACTTTTTACCTGAAGGAGTGTTATCTTTTGTCAAAGGCTTTTTCAGCATCTAATGAGATGCTCAAATGACTGTTTTCTTTGAGTTTGTTTATATGATAAATTATGTTGCTAGATTCTGTATATTGAACCATCCCTGCATCCCTGGGATGAAGCCTACTTGATCATGGTGGATGAGATTTTTGATATGTTCTTGGATTTGGATTGAGAGTATTTTATTGAGTGTTTTTGAAATGTCTGTTGTTATCTTTCCATTTTCATTTGTGATTTTCTTAGGATTTTCTTAATTAGGATATTTCCCCAGTGCCTTTTAGTTTTGCTAAGGGTTTGTCTATGTTGTTGATTTTTCTCAAAAAAAAAAAAAAAAAAAAAAAAACAGCTCTTAATTTCATAGATTCTTTGTATTGTTCTTTATGTTTTTACTTTACTGATTTCAGCCCTAAGTTTGATTATTTCCTGCCTTCTACTCCTCTTATGTCTGTTCACTTCCTTTTGTTATGTAGCTTTCAGGTGTACTTTTAAATTGCTCGTATGAGAACTCTCCAATTTCTTTATGAAAGTACTTAGTGATATGAACTTTTCTGTTAGCACTGATTTCAATGTGTCCCATAAGTTTGGATATGTTGTGCCTTTATTTTCATTGGATTCCAGAAGGTCTTTAATTTCCTTATTTCTTCCCCGACCCAGTGATCACTGAGTAGAGTTGTTCAGTTTCCATGAGTTTGTAGGCTTTCTGGTGTTTCTGGTGCCGTTGAATTCCAGCTTTACTCCT
The DNA here is from genome assembly GCA_030674055.1 of Rhabdomys pumilio. NCBI lineage: Eukaryota > Metazoa > Chordata > Mammalia > Rodentia > Muridae > Rhabdomys > Rhabdomys pumilio. The sequence goes on from JANHMN010000011.1 coordinate 7,330,391, forward strand.
TGGCTGTCTAATAAGATCTAAGAGATTATCTCAATTTTCTTGTTTCTGTTGAGGCTTGCTTTGTGACCGACTATATGGTCAGTTTTGGAGAAGGTTCCATGAGGTGCTGAGAAGAAGGTATATTTTTTTGTGTTTGGGGAAATGTTCTGTAGATATCTGTGTGATGGTTTGTACATGCTTGGCCCAGGGAGTGGCACTATTTGGAGGTGTGACCCTGTTGGAATAGGTGTGTCACTGTGAGCGTGGGCTTTAAGACCGTCACTATAGCTGCCTGGAAGCCAGTCTTCCACTAGCAGCTTTCAAATAAAGATGTTGAACTCTCAGCTCTGCCTGCACCATGCCTGCCTGGATGCTGCCATGCTCTTACCTTGATGATAATGAACTGAACCTCTGAACCTGTAAACCAGCTCCAGTTAAACGTTGTCCTTTATAAGATTTGCCATGGTCATGGTGTCTGTTCACAGCGGTGACCATAACTAAGACAATCTGATAGGTCCTTTTGATTCATAACATTGGTTCATTTCATTAATTCTGTTTAGTTTCTGTCTGGATCTATCCATTGGTGGGATGTTGAAGTCTCCCACTGTTATGCATGCGTTCAATAAGCAATTTAAGCTGTAGTAATGTTTCTTTTACGAATGAGGGTCTCCTTACATTTGGGCATTGATGTTCATCTTCATGGATTTTTCCTTTGATGAATATGAAGTGTTCTTCCCCATCTCTTTTGATTAATTTCAGTTGAGAGTCTATTTTATTAGATATTAGATTGGCTATGCAGCTTGCCTCTTGGGTCCGTTTCCTTGGAAACCTTTTTCCAACCCTTTACTTTGAGGTAACATCTATCTTTGTTGCTGAGGTGTGTTTCCTGTATTTAACAGAGTGATAGATCATGGTTATGTATCCATCCTGTTAGCCTATGCCTTTTTTATTAGAGAATTGAGTCCATTGATGTTGAGAGATATTAATGACCAATGATTCTTAATTCCTGTTATTTTGTTGTTGGTGGTGAGAGAGAGAGAGAGAGAGAGAGAGAGAGAGAGAGAGAGAGAGAGAGAATATATTATGTGTGTGCTTCCATTATTTAGTTTTTACTGGTATAGAATTATTTTCTTTCCTGTCTTTTCTTGTGTCTAGTTATCCTCCTTAGGTTGGAGTTTTCCTTCAAGTATGTTCTTTAGGACTGGATTTGTGGATAGAGTTTAAATTTGGTTTTGTCTTGGAATATCTTTTTTTCTCCATCTATGGTGATTGAGGGTTTTGCTGGGTATAGTCTGGGCTGACACCTGTGGTCTCTTAGAGACATCCACCCAGGACCTTCTGGCTTTAGAGTCTCTGTTAAGAAGCTGGGTATAAATCTGATATGTCTGCCTCTGTATGTTATGTGGCCTTTTTCCCTTGCCACCTTTAATAGTCATTCTTTGTTATGTTCGTTTAACGTTTTATTATGTGGTGGGAGGATTTTCTTCTTTGGTCTAGTGTAATTGGTGTTCTGTAAGCTCTATTGTTTATAGGCATCTCTTTCTTTAGGCTAAGATGGTTTTCTGTGATTTTATTGGAAATATTTTCCAGTCCTTGGGTCTGGGATGCTTCACCTTCTTCTATTCCTATTATTCTTAGGTTAGGACTTTTCATAGTATCCCAGATTTCCTGTTTTGTTTGTGTCAGGAATTTTTTAGATTTAACATTTTCTTTGACAGATATATTAATTTCTTCTATTTTCTATGCCTGAGATTCTCTTTCATCTCTTATATTCTCTTGTTGATGTTTGCTTCTGGTGTTCCTGTTCTCTTCCGCGGCTTTTCTATCTCTAGGATTCCTTCAGAATATTCTTATTTCCATTTTCAAGTCTTGAACAGTTTTATTCATTTCCTTCACCTCTTTTATTGGGTTTTCCTGTATTTCTTTAAGAGTTCCGTTTGTTTCCTCTTTAAAGGCCTCTGCCTCTTTTATTGTGTTTTCCTGTATTTCTGATGGATATATTCATTTCCTCTTTAAAGCCATCCATCATCTTTATAAGGTTGGATTTTAGGTCGTTTGCTTGTTCTTCAGTTGTGTTAGGATATCCAGGACTTGTTGTCATGGAATAGCTTTGCTCTAAAGGTGCCATATTGCCCTGGCTCTTGTTGATTGTGTTTTTCTGCTGGTCTTTTGCTGTCTGGTTGTTCCTGGATATTCCTGTTGCAACAGGCCTCCAGTGCCAACCTTGGAGTCTCTGGGCACCTCCCCTCTCCAAGGTTGAGGAGACAGAGCTGAAAATTTGAAACCTTGACCCCTGGCTTAATCTTCCAGGCAACCAGCCCTCATACCTCATCCCTCATCCTCAAACTATACAGGGATTCCCAGCTCCCAGTCATCTCATTAGCATTCAAGAAGTGCTCTTCTTGCAGAGGAGCAAGCTTCCAAGGTGGGATTGGCCTTTTGTTTACTGCTTAGATTTATTTATGTTTACTTTATGTATATGAGTGTTTTGCCTGCATGTATGTCTGTGTACTATGCAGTGCCCTTGGAAGCCAGAAAGAAGGCATTAGATTTCTTGGAATGGGAGTTACAGAAGGCTTTTAGCCACCCTGTGGGTACTGGGAATTGAACATGGGTCCTCTGGAAGAACAGTTAGTGCTCTTAACTACTGAACCGCAGTTCTAAGATTTTTAAAGAGCTCTTTGCCAGGAACCAGGGACAAAGGCCAGTTATTCTTATTGTATGAAAAGCACTTATAGATGAACCGTGCTGAAAGAACAGAAAATGAGTGTACTTGCATCCGACATAAAGAATGGTGGAAGATCTTGTTAGCTGCTCCTGCAGGGGAAGATGGGGAGGGGAATAAGATAGGCAAGTTTAGATACAAAGGTCAGATAGAGGAGGGATGAAGACATGGAGAACAAACCTCTGCTCTCAACAGAAGAGGGTGTGTATTAGATATGGAGGGCATAGTTAGATATAGAGGTGAAAGATCATCCTTCACAAATGTCACCGCCTCACAGGTGTCACCTCCTCACAGATATTATTTCCTCACAGGTATCACCTCTTCCTAGGTGTCACCTCCTACAGGTGTCAACTCCTCACAGGTGTCACCTCCTTACAGGTGTCACTTCCCTTACAGGTGTCAACCTCCCTCACAGGTGTCACCTCCCTCACAAGTGTCACCTCTCTCAGTAATGTCACCACCCTTAGAAGTGTCACATTCTTCAGTAAGTGTTACTTCCCTCAAAAAGTGTCATCTCCCTCACAGGTGTCACCTCCCTCAGAAGTGTCACCTCCTTACAGGTGTCACCTCCCTCACAGGTGTCAACTCCTCACAAGTGTCACCTCCTTCACAGGTGTCACTCCCCTTACAGGTGTCAACCTCCCTCACAGGTGTCACCTCCTCACAGTTGTCACCTTCCTCATGGGTGTCAACTCTCTCACAAGTGTCACCTCTCTCAGTAGTGTCACCACCCTCAGAAGTGTCACCTCCTTCAATAAGTTTTACCTTCCTCAAAAAGTGTCATCTCCCTCACAGGTGTCACCTTCTCACAAGTGTCACCTCAGGAGTGTCACCAGCCTCAGGAGTGTCTACTCCCTCAATAAGTGTTATATCCTCACAGGTGTCATCTCCTTCAGGAGTATCACCTCCCTCAGGAGTGTCATCTCCTCACAAGTGTTACCTCCTTCAAAAGTGCCACCTCCTTCATGGGAGTCACCTCCCTCAGGAGTGTCACTGCCCTCACAGGTGTTACCTCCCTTGTAAATGTCACCTCCATCTCTCCTGGAACCCAGTCACTATTTGCCACCCCGAAGCCCAGAAGTTCCTGCTTCTCTTTGATGGATTTTACATATAAGATGTGAACAGGAGTAGGACTCACTCTTCTGAATGTTGCTAGTCACTGAGTGGTCTTCACACCTTAGTAAAAAGTTAGTTGGCACATACTCTATGCTTTCATTTTGTTGTAGTAACGTATGTATCATCAGCTTTCTAGTTCTGTCATTTTATAGGAAATGTGGGCTTTGCTCTGATTACTATATTTGACCATTCTACTTCTGCTAGGATTCATTACAGTTTTCTTAAAACAGATGAGGTAGCCTATGGTAGGAAAACACATCTGTAAGGGAAAGAGACCCTGTATATAAACATAATGCTAGCTAGTTACAGTCTGACCAAAAGGATTGCATGGAAAAGAGCAGTAAAGCCTTGTTACCAGCAGTCCATATGGTGTAAACTCAGCGTCCCATCACCCTTGGCAGAGAGCTGCTGAGGCAGATGTGTCTCTTGAGCTTAGAGCGGATGGTGTGCTGGGTTTTACTACATGAATGGTAAACAAGAATTAGTCCAAGGCATCACACAGTACGTACTGTGAATAAGGAATTGCATCAGCAACCCAGTTTTCAAAATGTATGTAAGTAAAAGGAGCAAAGTGAAGATCTTAAAATACTGCTTACCACTGGAAATATGTTCCAAGGGCAATGGAACAAAGCTAAGTAATAACCATCCGTTCCATAGTATGTTGGGCTTCATTTACTTTCCGCTGAAGATCCGTCTGTCCTGATTAAGTCTGTCCAGAGAGCATGGCAGGAGTCACTCAGCCCTCACCTGCTTCTATCTGAACACAGATGGAACACTGTCTTATCAAATAGCATTTTTGTTTATCTTTTTGGGAAACATGATAATATTTAATTCTCCAGCTTTTGACTCCAACATAACTTACTCCCAAGCCTGTGGTCCTGGCAGGTCAGGTGCTGTCTCCAGTCATTCTCACCTCACTTCATGTGTTAAAATCACTAGTGAACCAATATGTACAGTCAGTGACACTTACACACTGGTTATCTATCACAAATCAACATGAACATGACTGGAGTTATTCCACAGAACACCTGCTTTCTCCTTTGATCCTGAATAAGCCAGAGAAAGGATCCAAATGAGTTTCCTGCCTTAGTCCCAACAGGTTTATAGCCTCGGGCATATGTCAGCCGGCAGGTCTGTCTCATTTAATCTTTATCTCTACACACAGAGGTAAACTGTTCAGAAGACACTATCGTTGCCGTTGAAGTACTCAGCGCCCTACTCTACTGTATAATGTATTTATTCTTTATTAACATCAAATAATTTCAGTTTAATCTTAATTTATTCACTTATTAAGTTTAAAGTAACAGAAGTACAAGTTCAATGGGAAAAAACAATTTAAATTAAATTTAAATATCAAACATTATTAACAAGGCTCAGAGTTCTATTTTGTTTTTCTTTATCCTTTGTCTTTTTGTCTTCTTGTTGTTATTTGTCTCTCTGTCCTGCTTTTCTTACATGTTTGTGGTGTGTGTATTCCACTCATGTATGTTAGGGTGGGTGCCTGCCTGTCAGGTGGGTGTCATGGTGCTCACAAAACAGAGAACAACCTGGGCATTGACTGTGTGCCTTCTGCTTTGCTTGAGACACTGTTTCTCATGCTTCATCTTCTGTGTATGCAGGGCATCAGGCTGGTGAATTTACAGGGATTCTCCTGTCTCTGCTCTCCATCTCCTCATGGGGTTGCTAGGATTACAGACACTCACAATACATGGCCAGAGTTTATGTGGGTTCAGGGGATAGATTCAGCTTGCCATGCTTGGTTGCCCATCACACTTTATGTTTTTACCCACAGATCTGTCTCTGTAGCCAAGGTCTGACTTCCTTCAGAACAGATACCAGAAACATTAAAGTTTTTATTTCTTTTAAAATTTCAAAAAATAGGACATTTAGATATTCATAGTTAGAGATTCATTAAGAGTTTTATAATATATTTTTCAAAATTGGCCCTTGCTGTAGAGAGCCCAGCATCTAAGTACCCAAAACTTCCTATTCACTAACACAGAGATGATGTGTGTATCACAGGGGAGAACACACAAGATTCCTGCTCACTGACAGGAAGATGGCTGCGTGTCTCGAAGGAGAACACCTAGGCTTCCCCTTGGTATTGAGCTTAGCCTCATGTCTCTGCTCTCAGAGCTGAGAGCACATCTTATCTTGGAGGATGCATTCACAAACAGTGTTAGTAGGCAGAGTTTATATCCTCCAAATAATTACTCAGTAGTGATGTTTGTGTTTCTCACACATTACACTCTGATCATTTATTTTGAATTCCCACAACACTGTAGAAGCATAAACCAAGTTGCTACATAATAAAATCAGAAGCTTGTTTTTATTTGTCCATTTTTAAGGATTATTAGTTCTCCACTGTAAAAAGGTTAGATTCAAGACACATACTGATAGATAGACAGATACAGTTAGACTAAAAATGAGATCTTAGTGTTTAATAATAGTAACATTTCTCAAGAGTAACTTCTGAGTGAAGCTTACAAATTAAATGAGGGTTAATATGGCTCAGAAATTCATGGAGATGATTGGTGATTCTAATGGAAGTGAGACTTCATTAACAGAGCTGACATTTGCCAATGCTCTTGTTATACCAAAGCATAAGTGACACTACTCCAGCTCCAGCCAATTTAACATGCATCTACCTGGGGCCAAATGTCTTTATTAGTACTATAATATACACTGGTTTGGGGTTCTGTTTGGTTTTTATTGTTGTTTGAGACAAGGTCTCACCAAGCCCAGGCTGACCTTGAACCTGCTGTGCAACTCAGGGCCTTGAACTCAGGGAAGATGGATGGATGGATGGATGGATGAGGCTGGGCACAGTGCCACATACTGTAGGCCTAGCTGCTTGGAAAGCTGAGACAGGAAGGTACCTGGAGTTTGAGACTAACCTGGTGAACACAACGAGCTATGGGGGAGGCAGGCATAGCTGTAAATGTGAAAACTGGGAAGGAAGGAGCTGGGACAAGCACGCCTGGTTTCATCCTCGTGAGACGAAGCAAAGTAGATGATATGACCCAGACTTTAGGCTGTGGGTAGACAGCCAATCTATTACCTGCCTGGTCTTCACCTCTTTTCCAAATCTGTCATACTGAATGATGTAACATTCCTACCAGTCAGCAAAGATCTGTGTCCAAGACACCTAAGAATAACATTAATACAGGAAGAATTTTCACCCATTGTGAATAGCCAAATTTTTGATGAAAATATAAAATAAGAACTTAAAAAAACCTACTTCCCAACAATGTAAAAATACTTATCTTACCAATGTTCAAAGTAATGTACACTGACTTAGCAGTAATGCACTAAGCTAGCAGGTCCTTAGAAATACTAAACTTGTGCCCACTTAGGAAAACATTGTGTGTGTGTTTGCATGTGTCACATGTATTTGCGTGTGTATGGACTGATTTGTAGGATATGGGTGTACTTGTGTGTGGAGTCCTGTCTGGTGTCTCCCTCATCTTTCACTGCGGCAGCATCATGTGCTGAGCTGGAGCTCACAGTTCAGCTGCTCCAGCTAGCCAGCCCTGCTATCTCCCATCTCTGTCACCTGTAATCTGGCTGAGATTACAGTCAAGCCTCCACAACTACCCAGCTGGATCTGAACTCCCGTTATCTATCCCAGCTGCTTGGCAAGTGCTTTATTCTGTTGAAGCGCTTGGCTTTACTAGACCATGTATGTATTCATGTCTGTAAGTGGCATTATTTGAATGTGTTCCCCAAGTCAGTGTGTTAAAAGCTAAATACCCAGGTTCATATGCTGGAGGTAGTTAGGGATTCATAAAGTCATGAGATTGGGGTCCTATTGTTGGGATTAAGATTTTCTAAGGAAAGAAAGGGTCCTGGGCTAGCATGCTTTCACTTTCAGTATGTTAGGCACAACAGGAAGGCTCTCAGAACCATAAAACAAATTAACTTCTATTGTTTATAACTTACTCAGCCTGTGTCAGCTTGTCACAGCAGCCAGAAGTGTGTTAGACAGTGTGGGTGCCAGGCAGCAAACACTATTGTCTCTCATTAATGTGCACGTGTGTGTAAAAGTTCATAGCACCGATTTAAGTCCTGTAGCCAGAAATGTTTCAAGTTTCTTTGGGTTTTCTGTGGGAAACTCGGAGATTTCCACTTCTAGATAGAATATCTTTGGGGGCTCCTGGGGGGAGATGATGAGCAAAATATATTAAAGAATCATTCATAAGACATTAGACATTTGAACACAGAGAACTCTTATAAAGTGACAAAGAGCATAAAAGGTAGGATTGCCCATAAGCTACTTGAAGAAACTTGCTAAGTCATTAGTTAGAAAAGTGGACCTGAGGCAGAGCATGAGATTCAGTCAAGAGAGTCCGGGAAAGCCAAGGTGGTAAGGGTTTGCAAGGCACTCATGGGACAGGAGTGGCTCCAAGAGAGGCGAGAAAACTACTTGAAGTGTAAGAGAAAATAAAGCAAACATCTGAAAGAATTAGATGGGGCAGTGGCAGCCAGGAGTAAGGTCTGCTCCCAGCAGTGCATGTGCAAAGCTTTGCCACCAGACAGAGCGTTAGGATTCTAAGAGATGCTCTCACTGTGAAGGAGCAGGAGAGAACTTTGACTCACTGCTGCACTGATCCCACCAACAGAGCTTAACAGAAACGCGGAACTGAGCTACTTACAGCTGCTAGAACAAAGTGTGGTCCACTATGAATTTAGAAGAGAGACAACACCTAACAAGGTAGAATTCTACTCTCTGGCAAGCAAAGAGGGAGCAGAATCCATGAACAGTTTTTGATGTCATGATCCAGGGATAGAATTAGTAGGGATGTTTAAAGTTACCATAATTTATTACACATACTCAAGAAATTACAGGAAAGATTAGACAATGTCAGAGCATCTGGAGATTAAAACGGCAGCATCTAAACTGAAGATGAAATCACTAGAATGGACCCTTTCGGAAGAAATGGTTAGTGAACAGTGTGGCAAAAGAAAGGAGAAAGTCAGGCATATGGACTGATAATATGAGAACATTAGCACAGATTGTATGCTAGGCAGTCCCAGTGTGAACTCGGCAGCATCCCCTAACCGCAAGGTCATTGAGATTAATTAAGTTATTCATCCCTTGCTGTGGCTCAGGTTGGATTTTGCTGTAAGATGAGGTTTGACACCAAACCATGGTGTTTCGTTTTGTACTATGTTACTGGATAGCAATCCTTTTGGCTTCAGATCTTGTGGGTTTTGAGGAAAAGGTTTGTGGGCTCATTTTGTAGAAAACTTTACAGCCAATTTTGCTATATGCTCTTGAGGCCTGGAGCTGCAGAGGCCTCAGAGGTAATGAAGCTTGAGTGCCAAGTGTCACATACTTGGATGCTTATGACAGTGTTTTTAATATTTAAAAAATTAAAAGGAGACCAGGTGGTGGTGGTGCAGGCCTTTAGTCCCAACATATGGGAGGGAGCCAGGCAGGTAGGTATATTTCTGAGTTTGAGGCCAGTGTGGTCTACAGAATGAGTTCCAGGACAGCCAGGGCTACACAGAGAAACCCTGTCTTAGAAAAAAAGAAAAACTGAAAGGAACCAAAATATTCCAGTAGTCCACAGTTGGTTAAATTAGTTGTAGTAACTCCATACAATGAATAAACTTTGTACCAATGAAAATATACCACACTGTAGAAAATATTAATGTAGCCAACTATTGTTTAATGAACAATACATTTTGGCTGTATGGGCATCACAGGAGTGTGACTGCAGGTGCTCACAGGAGTCACTGCTGTGGGTGACTGTGGCTGCTGCTTCCTGTGTCTGCTCTGGGTTCTAGATTTCTGTCAGTGCATATATTCCTTCTAATATGGTCAGAAAAGATAAGGCTTCTTACAGAAAGCACTGATAACAGTCCTCTTTCACGTGAGCCTCAGATTACCTGAGTCAGGAGTAGCTTTTTAACAGAGCTCACAGAGGCATGTTCGGCATGCTCGGCGTTATTAAGGCCATCCCTCAGCTGTCATCTGCATCCCCAGATCTGCTGTCTGTACACCTGGATTTATAGCCGCAGTGCCTGAGGCATTTCCAGAGGATCCTTTAAAACAAAAGTAAGACCTTTTTCTGGGGCTACTGAACCTCTTCTGTTGTCCATCAGAGGCTCCCAGACTTAGTCTCAGGAGAGCAGCCTTCTCTGGTGAGTCATCCACCACATCCAGTTCCAGACTTGCTCTAAAACGTCTGCAGATCCTTTTATGAGGTCATTTTTTTAAGCTTAAACTTCTACTTTCCTTTGGAAATCTATTTCTCCCTTTTGAAAAAGAACATAGCATAAGTTAAAAATGGATTGCTTTTTGCAAGCTACACTGTACATCTGGTGTGATTTCCGGAGCATTGATGTCATAGTGTGTCACACCAAGGACGGTCAAGTCCTGTTCTTGCAGACTTTTTGAACCTGACAGTCTGGACAGCTAGCAGTTTTTACCTTTAATCTGAGTCATGCTTTCTGAAGTTTCTGAAAGTCACATCATGTCACCACTCTAAAGATGGTGGGACCTGGGAGAATGGAGCCAATAAATGAGGCAGGCCAAAGTCTCACGATATAGCCAGCTTTATTCAGAGCATCAGACAGTTTATACCAGAGGGTTAAGGTTGGTCACCTGAGTAAGGTTCTCATGAGGTCAAGCTGTACGCAATCATGGGGATATGGCAAAAATGTTTTCCATACAGACATATAAAGGAGAGTTGAAGCATTTAATTGACTAACAAGAGGAAGCAATAATGAGTAATCTGAAGTAAACTCACTCTTGTCAGCTATACCTGAGAGGAACACAAGAACAATTCTGCCTTTTAAAGAAATGGGGGTGGGGGGAGCTCTAGACTCTTTGTTTTCTTTGCCTTGTTTTCTTGATGTGTTCTCACAAGCACTCAGAATTCTCCTCACAACTGACTTCATCCTGGACCATGTTCCAACAACATGAAAGCAAGAAAGCTTCATGTTCCTACTTACATGGTCATGTGACAGTGATGGGAAGCATTGTCATCGTTACAGTCTGTTTTACAGCTTCCTCAGCTGAGGAATGAGCTATGTTGAGCCTGAGGACTTGGTGCAGTTCCTTAGAGCCCTTCCCCATCATTCTAGATGCAGAAATTAGGATCAGCCAGCCAGCCTACAGCTATTGTTATGTCTTATTTATAATCGATAAGCATATATTCTGGCTTTATAGGCCAGATATTAATAATATGTGTTGGAATTCACTACTGGATTTGGAATTTTCTATAAGAAACGGAATGTCTTTCATAGGTACAAGCTGTTCTGCGCCATCATACTGTGTCCACACTTACAAGTTCTGTATTCGAGGAGCTGTGTCCTTTAGACTTAGTTTGCTATCACCTTTGTTGAAGTTTCCTTTTGGGGTGGGGGGAGATTGCATAATTCATTTAATTAAGTTTCTCAAAAGATGTTACCACATAAATCTATAAATAATTTTTCACTAGCTTCTAGAATATTAAGTTCACTATTATTAGAAATAATTGTATATTTATAGATATAGAGCAGCAAAGACAATTCTACTTTGAATACTTAATGGTCTAGACTTAAAGAATATTTTATCTTTTAAGAGTTTAAAATGATTTTGTATGTGTCAGATCCATAAAGGAAGAGATATATTATCAAACTACATTTATGAAATTGTCAGTGAAAATAAGAAGGGAAAAGAAAGAGCAAACAAAACACAAATCCAACTCAGGCAGTATTCATTGGTTTGTTTTTTTCCCAGTTGTCCTTGTTGAAATAAAAAGAAACCACTGAAATTTGTAGAATTTCCATTGTAAACCATGAAGAAACTGACAAAACTATAATTTTGTCCTTTTTGGTATCTCTGATATGAGATGCCCCCACCATGTTGCCAATACCCTTGTAATATTGGCAAACACGGAGCAGTGTATCTCAGTGACTGCTCAAAGGCTGCGGCACAGTAACCCTCAGCACAGGCCAGCCGAAGGTGAAAGTCTGAAGAAAATCAGCAGGGTTGCACTTGTATTAGAAATCGGGAGTGTACTCAAAGTTCTTAGTAGGTATGATTCTGTGTTAGGAGCTTTTGGGGTACTCATAAAAGGTAACTGAAGAAAACTCATCTGTCATTGACTTCCCTAGAAACTTCACAACATGTTTTAAGAGGTTCATTTTCCTGTGAGCCTTCCTGTTGTTTTCTGTTTGCCAAGTCACACTCAGCACTGAGTGAAGTCAGGGCAGGAATGCAGCCATGGAGGAATGCATCTCAGTGGCTCGCTCCTCATGGCATGCTCAACCTGCTTTCTTATACAACCTAGGGCCACCAGACCAGGGGTGGCACCACCCGCAGTAATCTGGGCCCTCTCACATCAATTGTTAATCAAGGAAATGCCTGACAGACTTGTCTACAGGCCAGTCTTACAGAGGCATTTTCTCATTTGAGATTCCCTCTTCCCAGATATGTCTCATTTGTGTCAAGTTGACAAAAAAAAAAGTACAAATATGTAAGTATTAAGACATAATTGTAGATACATCCCATATGTCTGGTGAAGTAAAACTGCTCACTTTTTAAAAACTTTTTATTGGTTCTCTGTGAATTTCACATCATTTACCCCAATCCCACTCATCTGCCCCTCCCCTCATACCTGCTCTCCACCCTCGCAACCTCCCATGTAGCAGAGGGAAAACTCTGTGGGAGCTGTAGTGTGTCCCAGCGTGTCCCACAGTACACCCGTTGTCCACACTTCTTTGCTTGCAAATGTTTATTGCAATGACTCGTTGGTCTGGTAAAAGTCCTCTGGCTTCTGCTACTTTGTCAGTACCGGAACCTCAAGGGGCTCTCTTGGATGTCCTGCTGTTGCCTGTGTCGTGCAGATCTGTAGTTTTGGATCTGTGGGACTGACCCCTTCATGTATGCCCGAGGTTCATTCATGGAATGAGTGCTAGGGTGTTAGGGTGTGTCGGTTCAAAGCCCTGGATCTGGGCCTAAGAGCTATCTGAGAGTGTCAGCCTGCTGGTTCCCGGCTCTCATGCCCTTGGGGCAGCTCCCTGGCCACTTCCCTGCAACCAGGGCCAGCTGTACTGTGCTACCCAGGTGAGATACCGGGCTGGTTTTCCGAGTGTTGCAGCCGTTGAGGGACATGACCAAGAACTGCTCACTTTTAAATCTGCTGCTTACATGTCTTTAAATCTCCTAAGCACTCCACAGATAAGGAACTCATCTTCTGTCTAGGTCTTTGCTGGCTCTTCAGTACTGCCACTGTACTTAATGCAGGCTCTGGAAACTAACATGCAGCTTTCAAGATATGTAAGGACTGGTGCTCACTGGGGACTGTGAGTTGCTTAGATACAGTACTCTTATTCTGTGTGCTATGAAAAATTAGACTATGACTTCCATCCCTCAAACATGAGATTCTGAGTCACAGTTTCACACCTACACATCTCAGAAGTTTCAGTGTAGACCTTGTGTGTTCTCCTGTCGTGCTGCTTTAGGAGCCTAGCTTCAGGTATTCGCCGCAGAGCAAGCCGATAGCCACTCTCTCCTGGGAGAGGTTAGAGTTACATTCCGGTAACTTATGCCTTTAATTTGGTTCTTTGTCATGTCTTATTTCATATTTCTGTTTTGTTTCTTGTTTCTTTATGCCATTTGACCATTTGTAGCTCGTTTTGGATACAATTTGAATTAGTTTCCTGACTCAACCTAATTAACTCATAAGCAGCCCTCATTTACTAACTGTCGGCCGTGTTTCCAGCTTGGTTTCCAGCCAGTGCTTTGGCAACTTGTTAGCAGAAGGTCTGTGCTGGTTCTTGTTCATACTCGATGTGATATTTTTACTCTGAGAAATGTATACATGCATATGATGTATCTTGATCATACTCATCCCGCCCCTAGTTCTTACCACCGTCGTCTTCACTCGCTCCCACCTTTATCTCCTTTTTAAAAATAATCTACCAAGTCCAACTTATGCCGCCCATAGACTCCTGGTTGTGAGACCAGCCACTGGAATGTGGGCAACTTAACACATCCTTAAAAAAACCCTGTCGCTTCCTCCTCCTGAAGCTATCAGCTATTGGTAGCTTTTCATTAGGCAGGGAGGGAGCTCCTGGGCCTCTCCTCAGTCCATGTAGGGATGCAGACTGGGTTGGTCTCATGCAGGGAGCCCCAGCTGCTGTGAGGTCATGAGTGCAGCAGTCCTGATGGGTCCAGAAGACAGCTTTGCTCTGGGTCTCTCTGGCCTCTGACTTCTATGTTTTCTGTCTCCTCTTCTGAAATGACCCCTCAGCCTTGGGTGGGTGGTGATATAGCTATCCCACCGGCTGTGATGGGTTTCTATGCCAACTGCCATTCACTGCACAAGAAACTTCTGTGATGTGGCCTGAGAGCTGTACTAATGTGTGGGTAAGGAGATAGGAATGTAGAGGACAGTTTGATGGTATGTGCACCTAGGAAAACCATAGTAGAGCTCCACCAGGGCCTGTAAGCTCCAAGGCCCTGGCTTCGTAGTCAGAGTTAGAGTACCATACACGTATTTCCTGCTGCAGAACAGGCCTTGAATCTAGGTAGAATCTAGTTGGTTACTCCTGTAATGCTCACGCACCCATGGACAGTTCTTACCATCTCAGTTTTGTTTTGTTTTGTTGCTGTTGTTGTTTTAAGTTCGGCTATAATCATTTAGTTAATTTTTTTGGAATGTGAGTCAAATAAAGTTTCTATCTAAAAGGTTGTTGAAATGTTTCCCCTTTTTCCAGGTAAAAACGTCTCCCTCGTATCATCAGTCCAAAGGGGATCCTCCTGCCAGGAAGGTGAGTCTTAAAATCAAGTGATCCACAGAACTATCTCCTCCCACACAGCCTCTTCTGTGGTCAGTCTTCTCTGTAGAGCAGTGGTGTTTACTTATGTTAATATTCTCAAGCCTCTTCTGATTGGATACTTTGATATGTTGCTAGGATTCCTTGCCTCTTTCAGGCCCAGCAGTCTCCTGGCAACTAAGACTATAAGCATTGTGGAGTCAGCATCCACAGTCTACCAGCGCTGGCATCCTCGTGTCCGAGGGCAGTAGCAGATGAAACAGCATTCTGAGAGAAAGCTACCTGGTTTTCTTAGTGACATGTTTTCTCTTCAGATAGCTGTGCCCAAAATAAACTGTCTAGAGATACAGCTTTTCAGCACATGCTACATAAAGGGTTGTCAGGAAATGCAGGACTAGGCCTGTCTTCTGTGCCATCATTCCTGCCTGTAGACCCTGAGGCATTGATGGGCTGTGAGTCTTGGCTCCGAGCAATGCTCAGGGGACATTAAGAGACCCGTGGCAGCCCCTTCTCCATCCTGCTGCAGCTGTTGGCTGAGAGTCATGGGTAGCCTGGCCTTCTGCTGCCTTCCTTTGCCACTGTTCTCTCTCTGTTAGTCAAGGTGTTTATTTTGGTTTGCACCCCTTCCCCCACACTTTCAAAATATTTTAACTAGCATTGAAATCAGCAAAGTATTTGTGAAATAAAAATGACATCTTGCTGCTCTGTTTACTAACAGACGGTTTTAGCTTCAAAACAGTGTGACACACTCCAGTCCTTTTTCTCTGCCTGCAAACCCTGACATTTTCAAATGGAAAAAGGATGGAAACAAAATACAACATCTGAAAAGTCCTGAAACATGTGATGTGATGCAGGAATAGCATCATGGCAGGCAAGACCAATGGGTACAGTGTGACTTCTCAGAGCCGCCTCACTATCACGATCAGTTAGTCGGCTTTGTGCCACTACAGTGAAATGCTGCCTACAGTGGAGAGGAGAGTCACTTGAGGGTTTGGTGTCCTGGCAGCTTCGTGAGTATGGACCATAAGAGAAAGTGACTCATTGAGGCAGGAGCACATGTGAAACAGGTGCTTATAGCATGAGCAGAAAGCAGAGAGAGGATGAAGCCAGGGCCCCACAGTTCCTGGGGACTCGGGATCTCCTGTTTGGGCCTCTTCTCAAACTTCCATAGCAACTCCTAACCCAGCTGCCATGACCTACATGAACCTTTGGGTACAGTCATCAGCCTGTCATAGTAGGGCCTGAGTCTCATTAGTCATTTAGGAAACATGAAAGAAGTAGAATACAGAAGGAAACTGGTTTGTAGAAGCTCTTGAATGAGACACACTTCCAACAGGATGATTTAAAACATATCATGATGTATGGTCAGGCTTAAACTCAGGCTCTGAAAAGGCGGACTCTTTTTTTTTTTTTCTTCCTGTGTAAGATAGTGATGATCTTAGAATTGCCCTAAACACTAAATGACCTACTGTGTAAGTATGAAACACCTGTATTTGGCACATAGCAAGTACTTAGGCTGTGGTGAGCACTGCTATTTAACATGGGCCTTTTCAGTTGATCATGTTGCTTACATATTATTACTCGGTCATCAAGGATTTCTTTATGCTAGATGCAGAGCTAAGAATTAGACTAGAGATTCTTTGTTCTCAAGAATCTCAGCACTAGACAGGTGATCTCACTATTACTGTACAGCTTGTCGATGCCGGGTAAAATGTATAGGATGCTCTGCCAGCACCGAGAAGGGGCCTTGCTTTCAAATGGCTGATCAGCCTGGTGCAGATTTGTGTTCTTTGTGATTGTAAGTACAACGAAGAACTTTAAGGAATGGTTAGCTGCTCCTCTGCAGCCTTGTTTCGTGTTGCAGTAAAAGCAAGTTCTGCCACATGATGTATTC
Source organism: Rhabdomys pumilio (assembly GCA_030674055.1). Classification (NCBI taxonomy): domain Eukaryota; kingdom Metazoa; phylum Chordata; class Mammalia; order Rodentia; family Muridae; genus Rhabdomys; species Rhabdomys pumilio. Next base: position 7,346,881 of record JANHMN010000011.1, read on the forward strand.
TTGCTAAGAATTTATTACTCATTTACCAGTAGGTTGGTGCAAACTATTTCAACTTTGCATGCCTCAGCTCTGAAATTCAGACGTCTGACTGACATCAGAAAAGGGGCACCGCCACAGGAGCAGGTTTCTGCCTCTCTTGTAACCCACTTCATCTGAAGAAACTTCTGGCCAATGTGTAGCAGCATCTTTAACCCAGTACTCAAGAGGGAGAGGCAGGCGGGTCTTTATGAGTTTGAGTCTGACCTGATCTATGTAGTGAGTTTCAGAGCAGTCAGGGATACATAATGAGTGAGACCTTGTCTCAAAATTAGAAAGAGGAAACTCCCCAAGCCATGGCTGGATGCACATGGCCCTTGTGTCATTCTTATTTATATAAAAGTGGTCAAGTATACACTTATTCCTCCCCATGCAAGAGTGGGTACAACTTCTCTTCTTCCTTACCTACACATCTTGAATAGATTTTTATTTTATCAATGAGAGCCTATTTCCAGTACTTACCATACTGATTAACAAACTACTAATTTTATCAATTAAGCCTCTTTTGGAAGCCGACGTTGGGGATTCATGTTAACTGGCCACTCCTGAAATGTGAGCTCTTACTTAGAGCCTGTCACCACCCCTGAGTTGAAACCTACATGCACCAGCACATCTTTTTATCACATTATGTGCAGAGTTGGTGCCACACCCAGGGTAGGCAGGGAAGGCTTCCCAGAGGAAGGAGAGCTTGATCTGGCCTCAAATAATAAGGGGGAATGTGCCCCGGGAAGACCTGTGTAAGCAGGGCTCAGCTCAGGGAATGAGAGCAGGTTGTATAAATACAAAAGCACAGGGAAGTCTGGGGGAAATCGTGGGGATCCAGATCACAGAGCCCAGTCTATGGCAGCCGCTTCTTTGTGGAGGGTAGGAATTTCCACCCATGGTCAGTTGAAAGGAAGCAAGGCCAATTAACAGAACAACATGGTTGTCTAGGTAGAAAAACACCCTAACAAATGAAATCTTAACAGGTGAGGTACATTCAGACCTGGCGTCTTTCCCTCCCCATCCCCTGAAAACTCTCTAATGTTCCCGAGGCTCAGTTATTTGTCATTTGAGCTCATAGCAGCTGAACTTGCCTGTTAACGTGTATCTCTCATTAGACTGTACCTGTTAAGGTGTATCTCTCATTAGACTATACGCCTCCTGGGGGTAGGAGTCGCTTCATGTTTGTTCTTACATGGATAAGGACCAAGCAGGTGCTCAATTGTTATCAAAATTGTGTCAAATAAATGGGAGGTCTGTAAAAGAGATTCCACAGGCTGTGAGTTGTACATAGGAAATGAGTGGGAAAGGAAGTCTGTGGCCCTGACAACCAGAGGAAGAACAACAAAACATTCTTGCTGGCTTCTGTCTCCAGAATAATCTGCAGTATACTAAGGGAAGGTTATATGAGGATCAGTGTGAAACCTAATGTGTCTGTAGATATATGTGTGTGCGTGTGTATGCATGTGTGAGCATGTATGTGTCCATTTACATACGTCCTCATTCACTCTTGACTACAGTCCCTCTCCCAAAGTTCCTCTGTCAGATGAAAATGACCATCGTGTCTGACGAACAGTTGCTGTCAAAGTGCGTGTGTGTAAGAAACACAAAGGAAGCAGCTGAGTTTATCTGCTGCAGAGTCTCCTAAACTCCATAGCTGAAGGATGTATTCATTGACTCCCCATCAGACCTGCCAAGAGTTGGTTCACTCAGGAAGAGGAAGGAGCAGTGCTCTGTAGGGCTCTCTGACTTCCTGGGACATACATCTTACACACTACGCACTTTTCAAGAGATCAGTGCTCTGTTCTCACTGTGGTCAGTGTATAGCACATGGCCCCACCTATGTCTTCTCATGAGTCATTTGCACTTTAGGTACTAAAATGTCAGCAAACAAGCATTTATGTATAATATGTATAGCATATACTTTCTGTATAACTAGTTGTATGTATAACATTTCTGCTTAATTGGCTCCCGCTAATATCTTCAATGACAGAGTTGGGAGATATACATGCATCCCTGGGGTCTTCTCAGTATTTGCTTATGGATCATCGGAACCTGGCAAGTCTGGAAGCTCACACAATAGTCAGTTTACAGGGAACCCCTAGAAGAGCTTCAAACTGGAGATTTTCACAGCAGTCAAGGTGGAACAAAGGACCTTAGATAGAGAATTAAAGTTTCAGAGATCACAGCACTATCTTTCATTGACTGCAACTTTCATTGACATACCACTAGGAATTTTTGACTGTTGGATACACAGGCCCATGAAAAGGCATGTTCTTACAAAGCTGGCTGTCCTGACCAAGCCTTTCCTGGAATGGGCCAGTTTTCCCTGATTGCGTATCTGCAGAAGATGAGGGTTTGACTGAACTCCTTGTGGTAATGGTGCCCCTAAACCACCCAAAGTTGATGCCAGCTGATCTTTCTCAGCGTAACCTCTGCCTAGCAGCCAGGCTAGGGGTAAGGAGAGCCAAAGCCCAAGAGTTTGTGACTCCATTCAGCGGATTCTCATCAAGCCTTGGTTATGTGCCCGGCCATGGCAGGGCCAGAGCTTGCTCTCTGTGGTAAGTGGGCCGTGGATTCTGTTCAGCTCAGACCCAGACCTCTAAGACCTTGCTTCGCAATCTCTCATACAGCAGAGGATATTGGAAGAATTTGTAGCTCATTTTCCTCTCCTGGGTGTTCTGGTGATAAATGTTAAGAGAACTCAGTTTGTCTTCCCACTCATGTCAGGAATTTAGATGATGAAACCTGTTCAGCATTTATTTGGATTTCTTTTTTTACTTTTTTTTTTTAACAAGGAAAAAAAAATCCAGAACAAGCTACCATTTCTGTATAATCAGGAAAACTGACCAACCCCAAGAATTGCTGATTGGTGATTTCACAGCAGTTAGGAGAAACCAAAAAACAAGATGTGGTCTTTGAGAGGCTCAGGTGAAGACTTCAACTAGCATTGGTGTGCCGACGTGAAGAAGCCAGTGTCTAGTTGGCTTCAGACATCTGGAGGGACACTGAGTTAGATGGAGGAACAGGCATTCTCAGGAGTTCCAAAGATGGAGCTGGTACCAGTGTACTGTTGGGTCAGCTTGGAAGGAATATCTTACAGTAGTTACTACAGTTGAGCCAGTGGTGGTACATTGTTATTAGCTAAGTTTTGTGGTTCACTCTGGGCTTGATGCTTTGTTAGGAATTCTGTGTGTAATGAGCTGTGTCCACTAAGGATCATACAGAGTAGATCCAGAGCCCCAAATCCTTGTGCATCACCTATTTGTAATGCTTCCTCCCCCAAACACTTGGCAGCTACTGACCTCCCTGCTGCCTCTATGATTTGCCTTTTCTGGGATGCTGTGTGGTGAGTACATTGCATCTGTCACCCAGGGATCAGCATTGAAGACGTCTCGGTGTCATTGCATAGCTTAGTTAGTCTTTCATCACTAAGCAGCACTTGTTTGTAGGTACTGTGGCTGCTTTATCCATTCACCTTCGAATGACATCTTAGCTGCTCATAGGTTTTTGCAGTCATACAGAAAGCCACAGTAGGCATCTCCACAGCTTCCTCTGTGGACATGTTTTCAGGTCACAGAGTGGATTACTGAGTTATATGTTAATACTCTCAGTTTTCTACAAGATAATTGACAATTGATTGCAAATGTCTGGAAAAGCAGTTCTTTGGCTCCTAGTTCTGTCATCTCTGGCCTGAGATCCTGTAGCACCTTTGCTTGTATCTGGCCGCAGCAACAGCCATTAATGTGACCATTCTTTATCTTTATAGAATTTATTATTTAAAACTTGCAAATAAAAACACCACACCAAAGCAGACACGAAGTCTCTACAGCTCAGTGAAATCCTACGTAGCCAGCCTGGCCATTCTGAGCAGCGGCTGTGCAGTTTTATGTTACATTTATACCTTTAGTGTCAAACATATTTTATGTGCTTATCCATCATGAAAATCAAAAATCCACGACAGAATTAAAACTAGAAGAACAGTTAGCTTTATGTCCTCTTTCCTAATTCCTGTCCATTGTCACTGGTGATCAGTTTTAGAAAACATCCACTGAGAAGAGTGTGCTTTGTACTCGCTAAGTGAAACACAGCTGCTGGGCCTTTCCCTTCCTCCCTACACAATGTCCAGCCTCTGCCAGGCTCTTCTTCCAGTCCTGCTTGTCCAGGCCATGGCCAGGGTGCTGACATCTAGGCCTTTCTGACTTGTAGCCCCTTGTCTGCTGCTACAACCTGCTGTCTCACTCTCTGGCTCACCCAGTTCACCCTCCAGCTTGGCTCTCCTGCCAAGGTAGGAGAGGTAGGTGTGGGCATTAGTGCCTCAGTACCGTATGGAGATCAGAGAACAACTAACCTCCATGAGTTGGTTCTCTCTGTCCATCATGGGTTCTAGAATCAACTCAGGTGGTCAGGTCTGCAAGACAACACTCTAACTGGCTGTGTATTTGTTTCTTTGTTGGTGGTCGCCATAGGCCATGGCCATACCTCTCCACTGGAGAGGCCATACCCTCTTGTGTTTTCTCATCTCCTGCTCACCTCACTTTCTTCTCTTTTCTCTTTCCTGCTATAGGGTCTCAAACTGTGCTATGCTGCTAGAACCATCTCTCCAAAGCTGCTTCCTAGTCTTCTTTCTGTGTTTTTCATCTTGTGCAATCTTTTAAAATAAGATTTACTTTATTTTTATGAATATAGGGAGCAGAGGGTGGATATGTGCATGCAGTATCGTAGAGGCCAGAAGAGGGCATCTGATCCCTAACTTGGGTCATTTGGAAGAGCGGAGGGTGCTTTAACGCCACATGGAGTGTCTGTCCAGCCCCAGCTTGCATACGCTCAGTTTTCTGCTCAGTTTTCTGCTCATCGGTGCTCACCAGTTATTTTGCCTGTTCAGGTTTTCTTTAGATACATTGTAATGAATCTTCTATTTCTGTTCCAGTGTTAACTCCCAAGTTTTCACTTAGTTTCCTGTGTATTTGTTTCTTTGTTGGGGATCTCCATTGGCCATGGCCATACCTCTCCAATGGAGAGGCCATACCCTCTTGTGTTTTCTTATTTCCTGCTCCCCTCACTTTGAGAGCACATGTATCGAGACTGCTTTGAAGCCCCTGTGAAATCTGGGGTCTGGCTCCTTGTGTATAGTTTGCAGCCATTTCTTTGGTTAATTTTTTCCTGTGTGTGCACACCTTGTGGTTTTTAATGGAATCTGAACATTTGAGAACAGTGTACTTGCCTGTCTGCCCCCAGGGCTCATTATTATTTTATTATGTGTTGGTGATGGGTTGGAATAATTTAGTAAAGCTTATTTTCCTCCACTGTTAATGGTGTGACTACTATCCCAGAAACATAGTCAGACACATTTGTGTCTTTCTAGGGTGTCAGAATGTATCAAATAGCATTAAGTTCACAAGCTACATCTCATTTGCTAAGTAGTTTTGATTTCTCTTTTTAGCTAGCTGTTGGTAAACCCAAATTTTTAAATTTCCATCTTACTTATTAATATTAACTGTTAGGTCATATATTCAACATCACATAATTGTGCATATGTGTGCCTTACAGAATGGCTACAAAAGAATTACAGAAGCTAAGAGGCTTTAATGGAAATCGAGGCAGAGAGCTAATGCAGATCCAAAGAGTCACTTTGGGTTACATGTTGACTCAGCTGGGGAGTTGGAGCTGCAGGATTGCAAAGCAGGCTGTGGGAGAAGAGCTAAGCTGAGGCCCCAAGGGGTAGTTGGGAGTTCTGTGCCTTGTTGATCTAATTCCTTACCATACACACTGGGTGGTCACATGCCAGTAAGGGGGTCCACCACTATCACAGTGTTAGATATGGGGTCTGTAAGCAAGTGTGCAGTAGAGCCAGTAGATGGCTGCTCTCTGGATAGAAAGAAAGGTTATCTGGGGAAAATGAAACTACCATGGCTAGCTCAAGCAGAGGGGAACAAGCAGAGAGAATAGCAAAAGGCAGGGAGAGCTTTGCCAATTTTAAAGAAACAGGTGATGGGAGGGAGCCTGTAAGCTGGAACAGCCTGTGAGTTCGAGTAGAGGTAGGAGGGGCTGCTGGCCAGAAGAGCCCGGGCACTAGCACAGGGGCTTTGGTGTGTTCTAGGTTTGTTTTAGGTAATGGAGAACTAGATGCCCCATGCCTCTAGAGGTGGATGAGGGGAGAAAAGGTTTTCCAGGCAAACAGAAAGCCACTTTGCAAGGTTTCTGAGGAATGCTGAGTGCCAGCTCTAGTTTATCTCATAGCAGTCCTATTTACCTGGTCAGGGTCCAGCCTGAGCTGAGCCAAGCTGTCCTCTAGGACATTGCTAGGGCACTGCCATCTAGGGAGCCTGCATTGGTCCAGGTGAGGATGTTATAGCCTTTGTTATCCTAGTGTGCTTAATACTTTATTGGGCCTGACTTTCTGTTATGTTCTTTATACATCCACGTGCCTGATGTCCCTGCATACTTAGGTGGGTTTATAGGTGGTGCCTTTTTACTTCTGGGAGCGAGCTCTTAGCAGCTGTGCCTCCTAGGCGGGCTTGGAGAGGTGGTGCTACACATGTGTAAGGATGAGGTAAGTCACCTGCCTCTGTCTGTGCTCAGAATGGAGCCAAATGCTGCTTTGTAAAATCAAGTCCCCAGAAAGCCAGGCACAGCTGAGCACATGGGGTAACAGAGCAGGTGTAGCCTGGTCTCCACATTAAGCTTCTTTTACTGTTCCCTAAAGAAGTGGTACAGTCACCCTGGGATAACCATGGGGCTGTGGTGCTGCCTGGCTCTCTGTTTAATCTCTCGCCACGCCCAGCCATTTTGTCTTTAACAGTGACCCAGGACATAAATTATTCTTCAAACCCAGGGTGTCAACTCTGATTCTTTGTATGTAATTGTTTCTGAAACCTCTACCATTCTTCCTGCCATTAAGGCCTCTCCCAGTCATCTTTTCCCTCCTCATCCGTGATGCATCACATCTGAAATTCCTCTCCTTTACCTCTCACAACTCCTGTGGTCCTTAGAACATGGGTATAAACATCTCTAAGCTTGACTGAAATGAAGCGGGTTCTCTTTAAGAGAGCAGAGCTGTCAGTGTGTGAACCTGCTCTCATCCCTGGGGAAGAGACCACACAAATTACAGTCTCTGTAAGGCAGGACTTTCCTTCTGAGCAGAAGGGTGTTGTATTCACACAAACAGAAGAGCATATTCAACCCAGACAGAAGTCACTGTTTTTTATTCTAAGACAGGTAATAACTGTGCCCTTTCCCCATTGGCTGGGGTTCAACTTCACAGTCATTCACAATTGGCTAGTTTGACAGACAGACAGACAGACAGACAGACAGACAGACAACAGACAGAGAAAAATATGAGGGGGTGGGGCACAAGAGGTGGAGGATATAATGCGTACAGATGTTTTGTCTGCATGTCTGTCTGTACACCACATGCATACCTTGTGTCCTCAGAGGCTAATAGAGGCCACTGGAGCCTCTGGAACTGGAGGTGAACAGTTGTGACCCACCCTGTGGGTGCTGGGAACTGGTCCCAGGTCCTCTGCAAAAACTGCCATGTTCCTGACTGCAGAATCATTGACCTACCCCTGCAGTTGGCTAGTTTTAAAAGAATTGGAAGGGGGAAAATAGGCCCAAAAGAAAAGAAACTAAGTAAGGGGTTGGTCACTTAAATCACTTAAGTTCCAAGAATGCAGTAAGGCCTTTATGTAAACAAAAGGCACAGATAAGGGAGATGAAAACATTTGCATAAAGGTTTTACAACATGGGAGAAAATTTAAAAAAAAAAAAAATGTATTCCTTGTCATAAATGAAAGCTTTAGAATGTTTGACAGAAAAGATTAATACTTGGTGTTTCTTTTGCTTTTGACTTGCCTCACATGCCAGGGAAGGGTGGGAGGGCAGCACATAGCCTCACAGATAGAACTACCCCATCCCATAAGTTCAGGGACCCCCACCACTCAGGTGCATCCATCTAGGACTGAGCCCAGACATGCATAATGGGAGGCAGGCTGAGGGGTACTGAAAATCTGCGTCTTCCAGAGCGTCCTGGGAGATCCAAGAGGCAGACGTTGCAGACTCTGCACTTAGAGTCTACTCTGCTGGGCTAGGATGTTGGGAAGAAGCATCGTGGTTCAGACACTAGACACTTTTGACATGGATTCATAGATTTCTTTTCTTCAGATAATTGGTTTTTATTTGCCATTCTTCACTAGGTCTATTTCTAGAACCTTTACATGATTTCTTGGTTTGGTTAGGTTTGTTTTTAATGCTTTTCCCAGTTCCAATTGGGAACAGAATGTGTGGAGCTCTTTGGGGTGCCATGCAGGGAATAAGCCTCTCATCTCTCCTGTTCCTTCTTGGGAAGCCCAAACTAAGAGCTGTCTTCCTGATAGTGGGCGTGTCCTGAACATGCAAACATGCAAACATTGTGTCTTTGCATGGTGTTAGCATTTACTGAATACTGAATGCAAGGTTTAATTGTTCAATGATGGCTTTATTATTAAATCCATCTACCTTCATAGCCTGGCCAGTCTTAATTACTATTTAATTGTTAATTATTAACTCTCAAATCACACAGTGTTTGTATGTCTCTCCCTCTCTCCCCTTTTTCTGAGTCTATATAGATGTATGTACATGTATATGTGTGTGCATATGTTACAGAATGAATACAAATTAAAGATGCTTCCACAGAGTGAGGAGGCTATAGCAGTGAGCTGAGGAAGTCTGGGTAGATACAAGCTAGCTCGTGCTGGGAGGGAGCTGCTGGAGTCACATTTGAGAGCAAAGCTACAGAGTGTGACTGCAAAGGGAAAAGTCCTCACCAGATGGAGGTCCAGCTGGGCACGTAGGTGGGCAGCTGCTGGGGAGTAGGCTGCACTAACAATGGAGACCAGTCGAATCTGGGAACCCTCAGTCCTTAATGCGCACACCTGAGATCACTGGCATTGGGGCCATGCTATTATACTTCTCAGCATCCATCAATTGATGGGATACAAGTGAGGGAATTATACTTTTTCCTCAATCTGGTGACTCCAGTAATTTCTTGGACCTGACATGCCCATGTGCCCCACAATTTCAGTTCTCCCTTGTCCAGCTGCTGTGCTACCTGCCCACTCCTGGCTCCCTTTTTTGTTGTTTTTGTTTTGTTTTGTTTTGTTGTTCCACCGGCTTAACTGGATCGGTACTGCCAGCACAGATCAGCCTTTTTCCTTCCTGCCTTTGCTCTGAGCCGTTTGCTCCAGGAGTTACCAGCCTGAGACCCTGAATCCGCAGATAAAAGACACACACTCAGTTTGTCACTTTACAGCTTGCCTTTCGTGGCACAATTGCTGGGCACAGATACCTCCCACCTGGAAATATGTGCCCTTACCAAAACTACCATCTCCATCTCTACTTCCACCTCAAACTCAGTGGCCTGTTCCAACCAGCCCCTGCCAAACATCTTGAGCAACCCACCTGCAGCAGAGCTGCAGGCTCTGGTTGCCCAAAGATCTTACTGGGTGATTCTCATTCCAAAGCCTGGCTGAAAACCTCCCCCCCTCCCCCCCCCTCAGTGCCTTTTTTTCTTGGGTTTCCTTGCCTTTTTGTCTGGCAGTCCCCCCCCCCCCCCCCCTCCCCCAGTACTTAACAGTACAATCTTCATTTACAATAGATGACAAACGGACAACTGGAGCGTTTGCTCTGCATTGAAGCCTCTTAGTGGAGCCCCTGAAACTGTGCTGTGCTGAGTCACAGCTATAGAGATCCTGGGTCCAGAGCACTCCAGGGACTTGGGCAAGGCCCTGCCCTGTGGGATCAGGCCCTTTTGTTTCCATTGCTCACTCACCCAAGCACTCTCTCTGCAGCGCCGGCCTCTCTTCCACATGTGGCCATACTCTTGGTCCCCTCAGAGTCTCCCGCTCTTTCTCTGAAAGTGTCTTCATTCACCCTGCTGCCTTCTGGTCTTACAGCTCCTCAGTAGCTCCCAAGTGTTAATTCTATTTTTATGGTTTTCATTCCTTTATTGGCATTTTTACAATATAGTTTATTAATTCCATCCTTCTTTTAAATCTTCAAACATATTTATAAAATAAATAAATTCTTTGGTCTGGAGAGATGGCTCGGTGGTAAATATATATCAGGATTGGGGCAAATGCCCCAACTCACTGAGACATAGCTCACTAGCCCTCCTACCAAGTCACAGGTCTCCTTTTCTTCACACATTCTTCATTTGATTTACCCTCATGCCTCTCTCTTGAACTCCCTGCATTTCTCCTTCCCCCTGCCCCCATCTTCCTGTCCCTTTTGTCCTCAAGCCTGACAGCTGCGTCCTGTGCAATGGAAAGAAAGAACTGATGTCTCTGACTTCCACACTGAGAGTTACCGCGTGTGTGTGTGTGTGTGTGTGTGTGTGTGTGTGTGTGTGTGTGTGTGAGAGAGAGAGAGAGAGAGAGAGAGAGAGAGAGAGAGAGAGATTTTAAAGTTTTAGATTTTTTTTAAATGTTGTTCTTTTTTTATTTGTTTGTTCCTGAGACAGGGTTTTTTTTGTTTGTTTGTTTTTTTGTTTTTTGTTTTTTTTTATGTAACCCTGGTTGTCCTGAAATTCACTCTGTAGACCAGGCTGCCCTTGAACTTAGAGATCTTCCTGCCTCTGTCTCCACTAGGATTAGAGGTATGCGCCTCCACTGACCAGCTGTAAAAATTTTTCCAATTCTTTGTGTGCTAGTTCCAACAGCTCTGAGTGTCGCTGTTGCTGTTCTTGGCTGTGGTCACAGTTCCTGCTCCTGCTGTCAGGCTTTGCTGCATATCTACAGTAGTGTCGTTAAGCATCTGAAGGTTGTTTTCTCCTTTCAGTGGCATTTGAGTTTGCCTGTCTCTTAATGATTTTTTTTTTTTTTTTAAGAATTTGTTCTCAGCTGTTTCAGGGATAGATGTAAAGTATCCCAGGCCCTAGACATGGCTGGAGCTGGGCTTTTGCTTTCAACATCAGAATGTTCATCCACACTCTTTCCAGTCTGGCTCATTAGTATTCCCTTGTCTTCTGGCACTTCACAACATCTGGAATTTTCATGTGCCTTTCAGACCCCCAAGCAGCATTTTCTGCCAGGCCTCTAGAATCTAGCCTGCACAAGTGTCTTAGTTAGTGTTTTAGTGCTGTGAAGAGAAACCATAACCCAGGCAACACTTATGAAGACAAACGATTATTTGGGGCTGGCTTACAGTTTCAGAGGTTTGGTTCATTATCATCATAGCAGGAAGCGTGGCAACGTGCAGGCAGACATGGGTCTGGAGGAGCTGAGAGTTCTACATCTTGTCCAAAGGCAGCCAGGAGGAGACTGCTCTTTGCAGGCAGCCAAGAGAAGACTATCTTAGGCACTGGGTAGAACCTGAGCATAGGAGACCTGAAAGCCTGCCTACATGGTGACACACTTTCTCCAGTAAGGCCACACCTCCTAATAGTGCCACTCCCTATGGCCAAGCATTCAAGCACATGAGAGTATGGGGGCCAGACCTACTCAAACCACCACAATAACTGAATTGAGTATGAAGCCCTGAATTGATTTCCAGAGCTCAGCTCTCCTTACCAATCTTCAAATTCTCCCCACTGCTAGTGCCAACGTCCTGGTTCCCTTTTTTTTTTTTTTTTTTTTTAATTTTACTTCTCATTTGTTTGTTTGCTTGGGAGTAGGCACTCACTTCTTGCCCTCATCCCAACAACCAAGTCCTACAGAAAGAGTTCAGACATGTTTGTCTCTTTCAGAGATAGCTCCTGGTGAGAATAACTGTAGTGCAGCCTCCATGATGAGATGATGAGCAGCCTTTGATTTGTAGTGGGATTGTTGACTTGGTTTTGCTAATAGTCACTATTCTGTTGCCGTGAAGAGACACCATGTCCATGGAGGCTCACTTACAGTCTCAGGTTAATCCACTGTCATCAAGACTGGGAGTATGGTGGCATGCATGGTGCTAGAGAAGTAGTTGAGAGCTACACCCTAATCTGTAGGCAGAAAGAGGGTGCCTGGGCTGAGCACAGGCCTTTGATACCTTAAAGCCATCCCCAGTGACATGCTTCCTCTAACAAGGCACACTTCCTAATCCTTTCAAAAGTGATCTATAGACAGACAGAGGCAGAGGGGGCGGGGGCTGAGCCCAGCGTGAGCTTTTGAAACCTCAAAGCCCCAGTGACACTTCCTCCAAAGGGCCACACCTCCTAATCCTTCTCAAGTAGTGCCACTTCCTCATGACTAAGCATTGCAAAACAGGAGCCAGTGTGGTCCAGTGATATTCAAACCACCACAGTAATTTAGGCCTAAACCCGTTATTCTGGTTCCTTCTCTGTACTCCTTGTTATTGGGACTCCATCTCTAGGCATGTTTGGTTCTGATGGGCAGGAGTCTTAGAGCTAAATGTGGTCCAGCCTGTCAGATTAACTGGCGTTTTCCTAAGTACCCACAACCAGGGAAGTGATATGTATGTGAGAATATAAAGTCTTAACCATCTTAAGTCAGTGTTCTTAGTGAGAACAAACACTTGTCCACTGATGAAAAGGAAGGGTTTTGACTAGTAGAACAGTGTGCTGTCCTCTAAGATGCCTTCTCTGCAACTCTGCTTCCCATGAAAAGAAATCTTAATAGATTTTCAGAAATGTTCTTTTCTGACAGAAACAGAAAGTGGTTATGGAAAGACCATAATATACCTTGTGGCAAAATGTCTAATCTTCTCAGGACAGTGCCCTGGGGGGGTCCCAGCCCCACCGTGAGTCCCATGTCTCTGCTGCCTTTTCATTTCTGTTAACTTAGCAGTCACTGAGTATGTCCTGCATAGCAGTGAGGTGACGCTCTATACCCAGGAAGCAGCTGTGGCCAGCACTCCCTAATGGCAGGATGATAGGCAGGCTTCAGTGAACTTGACCAAACTGCTACATTACATATCTGAACCTTCCCAGGACATTCTGAGGGTGTCAAATCAGCTTTAGAAATCCACTCTGGTGTGACAGGTTCGGCAGGGTTTGTTCCCCAGGTGTTGTCTTTCACGGTAGGCTAGGCAGTGAGCAGCCAAGCATGTGTGTGAGTGCCATATGGGTCCAGAGACATTACGCTAATTCAGGGATATTCTGCGTGTGAAAGAGAAAGCACAGAATGGGTAGATAAAACAAACACACACACAAATACTTACAAGCTGAGTAGCAGAGCAGATCTGAGGGCCCAACTCTGGGAAGGCAAAGATAGATAGATCCCTGAAGCTGGCTACTCAGCCAGTTGGTGAGCTCCAGGTTCAGTAAGAGACTCTGTAGTGGGGGAGAATGACAGACCCCCACATGACTACCAGGCCTCCACACACCAAACACACAGAAACACTCGTGCTTCCTGTTGTAATCAACAGCATTTAGTGACACCTGCCTCAGGGTGACCTGGAAGACACCTGGCAGGTGCCATCTCAGCACCCCAGCAAACTGGGCAGCTGAATTTGCCTGTGGGGAACCATGACACCTTGTAACTTCATGTCACCTTATGTCTACCACCGATGTGATTTAATAGCCTGTCAGGTACAAACAGCACTTTAGCATGCCCAGACCTCTGTGTCCTACAGTGTACAGACAGTAAGCCCTTCCTTCTTGGGCTACAACTGTATGCATGAACATGAAGGTATCTGACAGGAGACTAAGAGCTCTCTGGACAACAGGAAGCCTGTATCCTCCCTTTCCCTCCCTTGCCATTGCCCCAACTGTAGCTTAGAAGCAGCAACAAAGACATTCCTTGAACTTCACAGATAAGGTGATGACTATCAAGGCAGTGACTATTAGTGTTACTAACGTGTAGTGTGAGAGCCAGGGCCAGAGCCCTCCCTGTGGCTGCAGAAGACAGCATTAGCACCAGTGTGCACATACACCTGTCTTACATGAGGCACGAGGCTCCTCCATGCTGTTAGCCTGGTTCTCCACAAGACCTGCTTTCCTCCCTGCTAGCTTTCTTTTGCATCCTCTTGTGAAGGCCTGATGGGATGAGCTTTGACGTTCCAGAGCAGAATCATGGAGATTCCCTAGCAGGTCAAAGGCCACCTGTGTAACTGACCCTGGCCAACCCTTCCTGCTCTTGATACTGCCTTTGTGTCCTTGAAGTGACTTTTCTATTAGTCTCCTTTCAGACTGATACTGGGACCATGACAGGCAAATGCACACCCTGGCTCTGGATTGCCTCCACTCAGACCTTCAGTCCACCACCAGCATGACCCTTGGCACATTAGTGAACCCCAGGACCTTAGTTTCTTTGACTGTAAAGTGATAGCAACAGAAGTTCCTGTAGGGTTCCCTGGGGACTGAAAGGAAGTGCATAGGATAGGATTCCTTGTTCCATGGCTGGCACACAGCAGCCGCACTGAGCTGCTGGCTGTCTTCTTTCCACATCACAGAGGCGTCAGCCAGCATTGCCAGCATCTGCCCATTCTGCTATGAAAGATCATTGTGTCAGCATCACCCTAGAGCCCATTGCCTCCCTGACATCTTCAGCCTATCCTGCTCAGTTTTTCACGATCTCAGGCAGTTTAACAGCCTGGCATGTCACTTCATTAACTAATCCATCGTTAGCTTCAATCTGTGGAGTCTTGAGTCACTGGGACATAAGAGGGCCTGAAGGATCAGGTGTGAGAGCATAACCATGTTGAACAGTCAGGAAGGGCACATTCAGTTTGCAGAGCAGGAGCTGCTGTTTGCTCTTACCTCTGAGGCCACTGTTTCATTTTAACAAAGAGCTTTAAATGGTTGGGGCTTCGAGTGTGAAACAGCTCAGAGGGCAGCAAAGGCCTGGCTGAGGGCAGCAGCAGATTATAGTGTTAAAGGACGTCAGAGTGAAGTTGAGGACCGGCAAGAGAAAAGCAGACGTACAGTTTGTGTCACATTCCTGCCCCAACAAATTATGGTGCCGCCCAGGGAAGACACAAGCTATGTCTGTTCATTACGCCATGGCTCTCCAAGATGCAGCAAGTGAGAAGACAAGTGGGAAATGAGGTCTGAGCATAGGGGTTATGAGCAAGGAGAGAACAAGCAGAGTGCAGCTTTCTGTGCTGTGTGTGCTTCTTGAAAGGCTTCTCATGAAGGCCCCCTAGACTCACATCTCTGGGAGCCCAGCCCTCAGGGCAGCAGTGGCTCTCATGTCTCTTCAGTGAAGCTGGGTGAGAGAGCCACAGATCCTGAGTGCCCTGGTTGGTTTTCTGTGGGATGTAATTACAGCTCTCATCCACAGCACATCTGTGCGTCGCCCAGCTTTGTAGCATGCTGGCATGCACTGCTCACTGTCCCCAGGGCTCTCACAGATCACCAAGACCTCACTTCAGCTGGTTTTACTTTAATGCTGAGCACTGCAAGGTCATTTCCAGGGCAGCACCATTTCGTCCTGTAAAATGTTGGGCTACAGTTTAGTTTTCAGCCCTTAGCAGCAGACTTTATCACATGGCAAGAACCTGCTGTAACTTGGCACCAGTCAGTCTCCTTCTCTTTGACTGACTAACTCCATGATGTGAACATTTGGGACAGGAAGGGCTGTGTGTTGTGGTTTGTCACACCGCCCAGGTTTTGGCCCCCATTTTTTTTTTAAACTTAAATTGTGAAAAATTTTTTTTGAAAAGCTCATATGTATTTATGTCTCTTCCACCATTCCCTCTCATCCCCCAACTCTTCCTGTGCACCTACTCCCTCTCATATTCATGAGAATGTTGTTATTGTTGTTTATTTATTGTTCCGTATAAATGCTGCAAACATACACATGCATGTTGTCATTTAGTGTCATTTGTGTGCACATGTGTTTAGGGGTCACTAGGGCTGGATTACCTATCAAGGGACTTGTCCCTGGAGAAACTGATTCTTTCTTTCTCAGCAACCATCCATGTCCTGTAGCTCTCTATCTAGGGGTAGAGTCTTACAGAACTGTCCTCATCCACATTGGCATGTCACCTGACACTGCTATTGCACAGATCTTGTGTGGACAGCCATATTGTGGTTTCTTGGGTCCAGCCTCCCTGTACTGTCTAGAAGACGCTATCTTGTGCAGGCATCATGTTGTTTGATTCTTACAGTCTTTCCAGCCCCTTCCTGTAATCTCCCTTGAGCCTGGGGTATGGAGGTAGCATTGGACATATACAGTTAATGGGGTGCTGCTGCAGGGTAATAGAGTTAGAAGTTATACTGGTTCAGGAAAGTAGTAGTAGGTCACAAGACCTCGACAGTTGCAGGTAGCCAGCTAGGCCTACAATGCCAGGCATGAGTTCCCGCTAAGTCGTCCTTTGGTCCAGTTGGACAGTCAGGATGGTTAGCCAAGTCTGGCCATTGGATTAGAAGTAGAGTCTGACAGGAGCCTGTGAAGGGTACTGAAGGCAACGATTCCCTCACCCCTGAGCTATCAGTAACAAACAGTTTAGCAGAGAGAAAAAAGGCCTCTGACAGGGTCTCTACACCTGCTTTCTTCCCAAAAATCTGTTCAGCAAACATTTGTTAAAATCCACATCCTGACTCATCCTAAGCTGTCAGTTCTACAACTGCACTTTGTAGAGGTCCCTATGGTCTTGGGCATCAGTAACAGTGTCTAGATTTGGTGTCTGCAGTTGGGATGGATCCCTAGGTGGGGCAGTCTCTGGATGCCCTTTCCTTCAGACTCTGCTCCACTCTTTGTCCCTGCATTTCCTTTAGACAGGAGCAATTCTGGGTTAATATTTTTGAGATGGGTGAGTGGCCCCATCCCTCAACTGGGGGCCTGGTTAAACAGTCTTAACAAGGATTACCAGGGTATCTGTGAACCCAGTGAATGTTGAAAGCAGCAGAACTAGTTGAGTCACTACAGGAAAAACAAGCAGTAATGAATTGGCTGGATACAGTTGAGCCAGGAGATGAAATACCTGTAAGCTAAGAGTGTCTTGTCCCCCGCAGGACACCATGAGGAACAGTGCAGTCACCACCTGCTCAGCTGCCTGAGGTGCATGTCTTCTGCCCCACTCTATCTCTGCTACACCGAGTCTGCTTTTAGCACTAATTTTTTTTTTTTAAGAGAGTCTCACCATGTGTCTCAGACTCACCTAGAACAAAGTGTCCTCCTGCCTTGGCCCCATATTCTGAGATTTCCCTGGAATCAGCATTTAACAATATCCGCTGGGTCAGAATGGACCTTATTTGAGATTTCTGCACTTCTGACTCAGCCAGCAAACTCCCAAGGGCAGGCCTGGTGTATCCCTGCCCAGAATAGACCCACATGCTACCCAGTATTTCCCATGGGCTTGATGATGTGGCTCTGTTTTTAGCAGTCCATTCTACTCCCCTGTGGCAGGACCTTCACTTTTCCTAAAAAGATCTTAATTGCCTCCAGAAGATAGCTGATGGAATAAAATGAGTAAATGAGAAAAATCTAGATTTTGGAAAAACTGCATGATTGTGAGAAATAATATAAAGCCAACCCAGTGTTTATCTCAGCTTATAGAAATAGCTGCCACCAAGTTCCTTTACTCACTGTTTCTCTGGCAGCAGACCTTTTAGTCTAAACAAGTCTAAATCAGCCTGGCACACACAGGACACGGCTGCTCAGGAGGCAAAGGTAGACCTACTATGTGTCTGTGGAGGAAGGAAGGAAAGAAAGGAAGGAAAGAAAGGAAGGAAGGAAGAAAGGAAGGAAGGAAGGAAGGAAATACAGTAACAAAACTCAAGTGTCCAGCACAGGTTTTCTAATTACAGGGTCTGGAATCTCAGTAATCTTCAGAAGTGACCGGTGCCATCTGGAACACCCTCATGTCTCCACTATCATTTTCTGTCATGATATCTCATGAGGTATAGTTTCCTAAGATTTGATGCATGGCTTAATATCCCTTCAAGGCCAAAACCAGGTGTCTCCATAAGGGAACAGCTTCTCTTGCTCTTAGTGCTCTGCCATGTGTTAACTTGACCTTTGAAAGTCTTTTTTTTTTTTTTTAATTTTTATTGACTCTTTGTGAATTTTCCATCACGCACCCCAATCCACTCATCTCCCCATCCCTCCATATCCACCCTCTGCTCTTGCAACCTCTCCCACAAATAAAATCAACAACAAAAATAAATTAAGTTAAAAATAAAAAATCTAGTTGTGGAAGATGCGGTGTCACACAGTATAACCTTTTGCTCAGACAACTTTTCTTGCAAATGTTCATTGCAGTGAGTCATTGGCGTAGCTCCAGGCCTCTGGCCTCTGCTGCACTGACAGTACTGGACCCTGGCCTGTGTCAGGGAGATCCTGCTCCCTTCCTGTTGTACTCTCCTTACTGAACTCTCCTGTGCTAGTTAGTTTTAAGTTTCAGCTCGACTCCACCCAGAGTCTTAATGAAGAATTAACCAGGTTAGCGTCTGGGTGTGTCTGTGGAGGGTTGTCTTCATTGTTAGTGGATGTCAGAGGCCCCGCCCACTGTGGACTGTGCCATCCCTACCCCCATACTCCCATTCCCTAACCCCCACCGCCTCAGAGCCACCTCCTCAGCCAGCCATATCATCAGGTGCATCAAAAACTGAGGGAGTCAAAAGCCAGACCAGCTATGACATCATGTTTGGAACCTTAGAAACCCAGGAGATGTGAACCCTCTTCTCTTCGGCTGCTTCTTTCTGGAGCTTCAGACTTCCTTTTCCTCCCGCTGCTGGAAGACAACCCTGGTGCCTGTGGGCCAGGCCAGCAAGGCGGTCTCTGACAGTGCTGTTTCTCTTCCTAGCTTGAATCAGCTTTTTTCTGAGGGTGGTGAAAATGTTAAGGGAAAGAAGCAGAGCCATTTTGAGAAGACAAATTCAACTTACAAATCTCTTAAAGGTTCTGAATGTCATACTATCTAAAATTCACATCAGGGTCAGTAAGATGCCTCAGTGGGTAAAGGCTACCTCTAAAACCTTCCAAAGCGGGGTTCCATCCTTAGGACTCACATAGTAGAAGACTGACTCCTTTTTTTAAAATTTTTTTAAAGATTCATTTATTTAATGTATATGAGCATCTTATTGCTGACACAACAGAAGGTAGCATCGGATCCAATTACAGATGGTTGTGAGCCACCATGTGGTTGCTGGAAATGAACTCATCACCTCTGGAAGAGCAGACAGTACTCTTAACCACTGAGCCATCTATCTAGCCCAAGACTGACTCCTTTAAGTTATCTTTTGACCTCCATTCAGGCACAGTAGCATCCACACCCTTAATTAATTATAGTTAATATCCTTGGTGGGAAAATGAATCTGCCAGGACCTTTCTTATAGAGTGCTTTGAGGACTTGGTGAGATGGCCTGCAGGTGACATGCAGCAGCCAAGGCTCTGCCTGTGTTCAGTTACTTGCAGCTGTTATCTATGCTAGGCCTCAGGGCTAACCTTAGCTTACCCGTGAACACCATATGCTTCAGCACCAAAGCACTTTCGGTCACCCATATGGTGTGTATTTGAGAAATCCTTTTCCTTTCTGCCTAAGAGGCTCACTGTCAAAGGCAAGGACAGACAGTTTTTACTAGCCTTTGCAGGGAACACTTCCGACATAAACCTCTAACCAGTGGTGTCTCTGTTACAGCAGCTGGCATAACTGAGCTCCACTGGTGGGAGTCAGAATATCATCTAGGTTTAACCATCAGTGACCTCCCAAGGGTCACCTCCAGGGTCAGGGGAAGGAAAGGACTCTCCAAGGTCACATGATGTGAGAGCTAGTATTCAGACGGCAAGGTCTGCTGCAACAGTGGCAGGATCCTCCATGGAGGCAGGAGGGGGTGAGGTAACACTTCAGGGACACCCCCCCTTCAAGCAGCTGCAGACTGGTCTTTTAGCCAGAGTTATAAGGAACAAGGATATGACAAAGAATGGGTATCTGTGGGAGCCACATCAAGTGATGGATATGGGGTATAAGAACGGAAGGACCAAAGGTCCTCTGCTCAGAAGCCCTTGAGGGAGGTTTAGAGAAAATGATGGGGAAGGGACCACAGATGGAGGATCCTGTTGGGAGGAGCATCCAGGCCTCGGGAGGCCAGGCCATATCTTCCGCACGCTCAAACAAATCCCCCAGCTGCCAGGAGCATAATCTTCTTCAGACACACGAGAGAACTGCTAGACCTTGCTTCATCCGGTGAGGCAGGTCAGAAGCTGCCAGGGACAAGCGTGTCATTATTAATCGGACCATTCTCACTTCCTAGGCAAACTCAGAACCTGTTCTGGACCCACAGCAAATGCAAGCCTTTGATCAACTCTGCCGGCTCTACCGAGGAAGTTCCAGGGTAATGTTTGTGTGACTGATGTTTCCGATGTGGAATTTACTGTTGGGGGAAGGCAGTGTCCTAGAGTCCTGCGTCCAGCTCTAGCTTGGGTGGTGCCTGTCATATCTGTTCTGACCACATGGACCTGTCCTGGCTCCAACAGCACTCAGAATTTGGTGAAAGGGCAATAGAGGGGCATTTATTGCTTACCTCCCCCTAAGCTGCCAGGACACAGAAGGCCCATGTCTGACCAAGAGAGCAAGCCAGAAGCCTATTTCCTTTTCCAGGAGGCCATTGAGACATATCTGAGACTGCCAAACCTGCCCTACAGCCAGGCCCCCTCAACATCTGCATTAATTGAATTTATTTGGGTCATGAAAGACCAATGCTAAGCAACAGAGGCTTGAACAAGATGGAAGTATGAATGCAGGAAGCCAGGACGCCACCCTGAACCTCCAGGTCTCTTCCAAGTTGAGGCCAACACCCACTTAGTTCAGCATTGGTGCTCCAGCTTTTCACACTGCTTCTGCATGCCAGCTAGAAAGCAGAGAAAAAGGAAGACAAGGCTAGTCTACTCTTCAAGAACAATTCCTAGAATTTGTACATACTCCTTCTCTCATCTGCACAGTTGCTTACCTCCCCGAGGCTGTGTCTCCACAGAGCAAGCCAGAAGCCTATTTCCTCCTCCAGGAGGCCATTGTGTATGTCTGAGACTGCCAAGCCTCAGCTCTGAGACCACCTAGCTATCTGTAGTGTAGACTGGGGAATTATACATGGCTAGACTCTTCATCTTTAATACCGTGGGAGAAGAGTACAGGCTTGGAGTTTACTAGCAGCCAGTTCTGCACAGGTATCCATAGTAGACTACAGTGTTCCCCTGGGCTCTCAGCCTGCCCTTCCTTGCCTAGTGCTTGCCTCAAGATTGGATCATGTCCCATCCAATCATCAAGAGCACAGGCCTGGCAGCATCCTGGGCTCAGCCCTCTTCCTGAGGACGTCCGGGACGCAGCATCCTTTCTGGACCCCTAGACCCTCCAGACTGCCTGTGTTCTGGGTAAGAGTTCCTCATTCCCGCAGAGGCCATACAAGTTTGACTGCTGCACTGCCTTCTTGTCCCATCCCTTCTGGATGGCCCATGCTGGCTCCCAGCCCTTGAGAGAGGGAACAAGAACTTTTCAGCACCTCCACCTCAAGGCACACCCAGATCCCCCCAGCCCTGAGCTTGTCTGCCCCCAGCTGTCCCTGGGCATGGCAGCCCTGCTCTCACTGAAACAGACACTGAGGGAAACCAGCACTTCCTCTTGAGCTTTTAGCCTGGACAGAGGTTCTGGAAACTTCCGCAACATCCCAAATGAGACCCTGCAGTTTAACTGAACTGAGTGGTGTCACTCCATCTCTTCCTGTTTGCCACCAAGTTCTGGCCAGGAACTAGAGTCGGAATCACCATCTACATCACATTCTGAGCCTTACTCAGGGTCTGTGTTTCCTAGTCACTAAGTCACAGGAGGAAGTAAGACATAAGAAGTAGGAGCCATGATTTGTGGTTGGTCTCTCTGCCTTAGTGTCAGAATGTAGACACCCCTTGAGTATAGATAGCATCATCACATGTTCTGTTGGAAACCTTGGGCATCATCTCCTCACAGACCAGTCACAGGCTGATTGGATTACAGAGGTAGGAAGTTCAGGCTGACCTGTCCCTACCCTGCAGGGTACCCGTGGAAGCCCTGCCCTCAGAGTGTAAGCATGCACAGCACGACAAACATCATGACCAAAAGCAACTGGGGGGGGAAGAGTTTATTACAGCCCACAAATTGCAGTCCTCCATCAGGGGAAGTCAGGGCAGGAGCTCAGGGTAGGACCTGAAGCAGAGACTGTAGAGGAGTGCTACTTTCTGGTTTCCTCTGCCTCCCTTCTGTAGCCCAGGCCCACCTGCCTGTCGGTAACACCAGGTACAGTGGGCTAGACCCGCCGGATCAATTAACAAAAGAGGAGGTGCCCCCCAGACCTACCCACAGGCTAATCCGATGGAGTCAGTTCTTCAGTTATGGTTCACCCTTCCCAGGTAACCAGTTGTCTCAGGACAGCTGAGGCTGACTGTGACAGTGAGTGTGCGTTAGACTGTGGCTGTGTTGCTGAGCCAGGACGGGACTGGATTAGGTCTGATAAATTGGTACTTAGAGCTGAGAGTGCTTCACTGACTCCCCAAGTATTATAGCCACTGGTTCTGCTGTCGGCCAACCAGCAAATGGACTCTGTACTGTTACTGCTCAAGTGACAGGAGACTCCTTGCCAGAGATTAGAACAGAAGTCAGGGCAGGCAGGCAGGGCATGTAACCTCCAGAAGGCAAGACCACAGACAGCTTGGCTGAACAGGACTTGCCACATGGATCTGAGTTTGAATTCCACCTTATCATTAATAGCCAAGCGGCCCAGAGTGAGTCATTCCCCAGGGACTAGAAATGCCATTCTTGAAAAGCCCCCAGCCTGTCTGGCCCTCAAAAGACCTGTGGCCTGCAGACATTCCAGGGACTGACTTATGCCAGGAGACAGATGCACACACAGTCCCCATGAGGCATTTGAAGGCTCACTTGCTACATCACCTACAGAAGGAATTCGCCCCTGTCCCGTGGCACCGTGCTGTCTCCAGGTCCCATCCACTGCTCCAGGAAGCTCCCATTTTGGCCCCGAGTTTCCCCTCAGGTTAGAGTCTGATGTTGTTGCTTAGCAGGCCAGCGGTCTCTCAGCTCCTGGATATGCTCTTCTTTCCTGATTGTTGAGGGCATATGACGCTGGGCTGCCAGCTCTGACTTACAGAAAGCCAGCTGGGTAAGAGGAGGCAACAGGGTACAGGCTGTGTACCCCAGTAGCCTCCTCTATGGGCTAGCAGGAATGGCGGAACTAAACCACGGACACTGGCAGATATAACCAGCTGCAGGTAGGGAGGGTGAGTTTGGAGAGAGGTGGGATCCATGAGTGCTATTCTGGAGCCCAAACTGGATTGGTGGCCAGGTGGCCAGGCTGCCAAAGAGAGAGCCAGCAGTCATTCTGCACTGAACACTCCAAAGAGAAGCATATGGAAGTTGTGCTGATGACAGAGGTCTGCCTACAGGGATGCTGTGCATAGGGAGGCCAGCTGTGCCTGGAGGAGACCCCACCCAGGCAGTCTCCTCTTGTGTCCAAGGACACACCTTCCACGAGCTATAACCTTAGGATCCAAACAGGTTTTTCACTCCTCTAACAAGGTGGCGCTCTCATGTGGTCAGAGGAACAGGACCCTCTCCACCTTTGTCCCCACAGGACTGTGCCCTCACCCCCCCCACGTGTGTCCTCTCCACCTTTGTCCCCACAGGACTGTGCCCT
>JANHMN010000011.1:7370444-7430916 GCA_030674055.1 Rhabdomys pumilio
CACGTGTGTCCTCTCCACCTTTGTCCCCACAGGACTGTGCCCTCACCCCCCTCACATGTGTCCTTTTCCTTGCAGCTGGCTCTCCTTATGGAGCTCTCCCAGAACCGAGGTGGTGACAGCTATAGGCCGTTTGCCGGCTCCCAGAGCGGGCCTGCTTTCAACAGCATCTTCCAGAATGAGAACTTCCAGCTGCAGCTTGCGCCTCCACCTGTGGCTGAAGACTGAGGCCTCCCTGGAAGAGCCCAGGCTGCAGGAGGCAGGAAGGACCCACTGGACAGCCTCAGCCTTTGCCTCCCACACTCCTGCACAGAGGCCCAAGGCGGGTCCTGGAGCCCCCCTGCCACTGTCCCCTTTCAGTGCACTCTCCCTGTTGCAGGTGAGACTGCAGTCGGGCTGGTTTCATTCCACTCAGAATATTACTTAGTTCTGCCCAGCCCTTTAGAAAGTGACATGTACCCAGCTACATTCAGTGTAACAAGGGTTTGAGGAAGCACATCAACTGTGAAACGCAAAGGTTGGCCTGGGGAGAGCAGCAGGCTGGAGAGCAGTCATGTCTGTTGATATGTTTATGTTAAAACCCATGTGAACAGGAGACCTGCCCTTTGAAACAATAAATGTCTCAGTGTTTGAGTCCTGTATGCCTGCCAGTCTCCCGGTTGTCAGTCTGTCCAAGGACCCTAACACTATTCAGACAAACAGCTCCATCCATCACAGGCTCCATTTGGGCCTCAAGACTCAGGTATTCCTGTGGCTGGGTCAGGGCGGTCAAGGAGAGTAGGGCCTGGGCCTGTTGGGTTCTGGACCTTTATGTCATTCTGTAGCAGACATTGCCATTCATTATACAGAGACTCAGATGGCTCATGCCGTTGGTTCAGTTCTCGTGGACAGCTAAGCAGACCCACGAGCAATGGGTATGCGGAGCAGACACCCAGAGCGGGGCCTGCTGCTGCTGTGGAGAAGTGGAACCGCTCAAGGAGTAGCACCTCCCAAGAGCCCTCTGCCTCCAGCAGAGGGTGCGGGGTGGTACTTCCCACCTGAGGGAGGGCATGGAGACTCACTGATCAGTCAAGGCTGAGACAAATACTTTAACCAATAGACACATAGAAGAAACAGTAGGGTAGGCTTGCAAGAGTCCCCCCCCCCCCCTGGCTCATCTGGAGTGGCTCAGGTGTCCGCTGTGAGTGCCAGGCCTTGGTGTACTAGGGTTGTAGCAAGCCTGAGCTGAGGCCCTAAGCCCTGGCATGTGGAATCCCATCTGTCCCCTCTTCTAGCACTTAACCAGAGGTCCTACCAAGTGGTATCTTGAGGTTCCAATTCAGAATGTTATGTGGAGCCGGACACTGGCTCTGCTTGGAATGGAGCTTTCTAGGAGGTGAGAGGTGTGGGGCCAAGCCCAGAAGGTGGGACAGGCAGCCCCAGGGCTGACTCCCAGCTATCTGTCTGTTTCTTCTGTTTTCTTCAGTGCCCATGCCCCGGTTGTTCTTTCCTTTGCCTCAGGACAGATCTTTCTCTGAAGCAGAGCTCAGTGATTTGGCTAAGCTGGTTGAAGGAGAGCTCCCAGGATCCATCCACCTGTCCCCACCCCTCTATGCTGGAGCTCCAGGCACCTGCAACCCCCAACCTCTTGTACAGGTTCTGGGGATGCAGACTCGTCCTCTCACTTGTATGGCAGGCCCTCTCACCCACAGAGCCACCTCCCTATCCACCCCACAACCACAGTTCTGGGTCCTGCTGCTGCCCCCTAGCCCCTTAGGAGAGGGGAGAGATGTCCCAGAGACCCTTAAGCTACACTTTGGGGGGACAGGGGCAGGCCCCGGTCCTCTGCTTAAGTCACACTACACCTGGTCAGAAACATCAGTGCTGACCACAGCTCTCACTGGGACAGTCGAGGCCCCCCTCTATAGAACTTTGTGACGGTCGTAAGGTTCCAACCTTGAAGGCAGAGCCAGAGAAAGTGCTTCTGCAAATACTCCAAAGACACACAGCATAAGGGACAGCACTGGGCTGCCAGTAGGAGCTGGGCTCTAGGCTCAGGCCCAAACTGCGCCTCTCAGCTCCCCCAAGCTGAGGCAAACTGCTGGTTCCTCTGAAAAGCTCCGACACACAGCAAAGCTCTCAAGATGTCTGTGAAAATGTTTTTTACAAAGGTGTGGTCCAATATGGCTGCCAGGAGGCAGGGAGAGACTACTGCAAGAGAAACACCAGCTCATCCATGGTAAGTGCTTTAGCAGATAAATAATTCAGAACGTTGGGATCCTTTTAGAACAGTGTTTCCACCCAGCTTTGTCTGCAGAAAATGTTTCCCAAAGCTGCAGCCGCACCCAGAGCACAAGAAAGGCCTCCTGCTATGTGGCCTTCTTCATAGGTCAGGACCACTCCAGGGAAGGCCAGAGCACGACTGAGCTCCGGGGGCTGCCCCAGCATGGAAGTGCATGTCCCCTCCTCCCGGGGGACTCAGGTTCCTCTTTTTGCTTCAGGCTTCTTTGTACATCCTCTGAAGCCCTTCTCAGCCCCTTATTACCCCCACCCCAGGAAACCAGTGTTTGGCTCTCACCTTGTCAGTGCTCCAGGGAGCACTCCCCGTGGTACCATTCATGGGGCTCATTACTCCGCCTACAGGCAGGAGGGTGTGCTCTTTGTTCTGTTGGCACAGTCAGTAGATTATGAGTGCCACACATGTGCCAGGCTCTGCTTCAAGCAGGAAGTGTCACTACTGTTTCCTAAAGTCACCATTTTTTTCCTCAGGTGTGGACAGAAATATTCACAAACTCTGTGCATCACATGAACATATCAGGTCAAACACATAGAGGCGACCTGCAAGGCAGATTCTCCACCCCAGGTCAAAGAATAACCTGACTCCTAATAGCACAGATACTTGCATATCAGTGAGAATTATAAGCAAGTCCTCCCCACCTGTGTGTGTGTGTCCATGTCATACACTCTCACTCCTGAACAGCATTCCATTGTGACTAGACTAACTCATTCCAATTCCAATGTGAGTGGGCATCCTGGGTAATAAATGACTGACCTATTGCTATTCTTGAGTCTGACTTTTGTGAACATACATGCATCTCTACTAGTTATGAACTCGTGAATGATTTTTTGCAGTGCGGAGGGGCAGGTTGGGAATGCTTACTGACTTTCTGAATGCCTGCATGAAGTTACAGCTTCAGAACTGGGCAGATGGAAATAGTTCACATACCACCTACCCCAGACTTCTCTCCTGAACTTACCTCGAAAAGCAAGGCTCTGTCATTGATCTCCTGTACCCATCATAGCCAAAGACTAGTTGGCTTCGAATGCTGGCAGGGTCCACCATAAAGCTGCCAGCTGGGGCTGGGTGCAGCCAGGAGTGGAGGGGTGGGGTGGGCAGTAGCTTCCCAGTACAGCACTTCTGTAACTGAGAAGCCAGGCACACAGCATTCCTGGCATCTGCTTCCTTAGAACAAGAGAGTTGTGACTTAGTTCTAAGAGACTTGAAGTGCTACATCTCAGCCCTCAGACGGGCTGGGGACCTTGTAGCCTGCCTAATCTGGTCCCTCCGTCTAGAAGAGTGAGTGAGCCCAGCATTTAATACTCCGGTGTCTACTTCAGTCTCATCACAATGGCAGTGTCCAGCCAACTCCCCATTGATACAGCCATATTTGCCACTGCTGACTCTTTAGGGTGGAAACAGACTGGGGTCCACATAGATGATCAGGGAAAACAGAGCAGATCAGGCATTCATGACCTTTGGATATGTTGATTATAGGGAGACACCAACTTGTGGACTAGAATCAACCCCTCTTAGACTCCCAGAAATCTGAAGGAACC
This sequence comes from Rhabdomys pumilio, assembly GCA_030674055.1. Classification (NCBI taxonomy): domain Eukaryota; kingdom Metazoa; phylum Chordata; class Mammalia; order Rodentia; family Muridae; genus Rhabdomys; species Rhabdomys pumilio. The sequence continues at coordinate 7,374,258 of JANHMN010000011.1, forward strand.
ATAGTAAATTCTAGTTGGACCCAGCCAACCTCTCCTGACCTTGCAGTGATTTGTCCACTGATACCCAGTGTTGGCTGCATGTTCACGCAGAGTCCGAAGGTCGTTGAGAAACTGAGATCATTGGTGTCTTCTCCATATACTCCATGCAGCATCTAACTTGTGCTGGGGTCATCTCATTATTCTAGATTCAGATATAATTAATCTCTGGGCTGAGAGAGATTGGAGTTTCACACCAGGTGACAGGCTAGATGCCACCAGACACAGACATCCCCCAAAGCCCAAAGTTTCTTTCTAACCCTTCATCTCCAGAGATCTCCCCTGGCCCACAAGCTTCCAGCCATGGTTAGAGCCCCTGGGAAAGGCTCATTCTTCAGCAGATGCTATTAGCTCCAGGCTCCCAGCAATGCCATAGAGTCTCAACAGATACACAGTCATGTGTCCATTGCTTGGGCACCCCCTTTCCACCATAGACCCTGTGAAATGAGGTACCAACTGTACTCATTGGCTAAGAGTTCCATTTTCAAACTAAATGTTTTTTTTTTTAGCCAATGGAAATACAGGTTCATTTTCAAAACCTCCAGAAAGTAACAAAACCACCCGCATAACTCAGCATCCTTCCCACCAGGTCTCAAAAGCACTTCCATCGTGTCTCCCTGGTTCCTAAGGATCTCTATCTGACCATCTCTTCTGAAACTGCCGACAGACGGTCCCATCTTACCCTCTTCTTTCAGTACTGAGCTGCACAATGAGAGTTAAAGGCATTGGCGGTCCCCAGGTTGTAATGAGGACAAGATGCCACCCTGGCTTATTGCAGAACGGTTGTAGCAGTTAGCACTTGTAAGACTATGAACAATAAGATGCCTTCCAGAATGTGGCAGTACAATCCTGCAGAGTTAAAGTACTGAGCCATATATGCAGATGAGATTCACCATCCTCCGGAATTCCCCAGGAGAACAAGCCGCTGCTCTTGAAAGCAGAGCCAGTCTAGAGTACAGGCCAACACATGACTGAAATGGAAAAGTCTGAATGTGGAGCTGGCCAGAAACACTACATGTGAGCACGTGCACACTAGCAGATAATCGGATACACAGACAGGGGAGGCTAGACCACAGCCTTGTTCCAGCACTTCTGTGGCACTGTGTGGCAAGCTGACAGGCTCAGGCAGTGTTCACTAGGTTGTAGGTAGTTATGGAGTAATGCAATCAAAGGGCCATGAGTGTGGACTCCTGGGCCAGTGTTCTGGGTTCAAATCTGGACCTGACTAGTGAACGGTGCCACTGTAGCACTTTCTCAGATGCCCTTGTTTGCACATGGGATGCTAGGAAGACCACACTGGAAATGATAAGACAGCATCAGGAGCTTGGTGAAGGCATTACTGTTAGTATATTCAACAGCAGTCCCTGGAGGAGGCTGTCCCATAGACCCAAGCCTAGAAGCTGACATGCTGAATCAAACCAGTTTCTGGGGACTGGAGAGCTGCTCCAGTTTCTCTTTCAGAGGATCCAGGTTCAATTCCCAGTACCTACATGGCAGCTCACATAGGGTTTGCCTTAGACCTGAGACAATTCCTCCTCTTCCTCCTCCTCCCTCTCCTCTTGCTTCTCCTCCTCTTCCTCTTCCTCCTCTTCTTCCTCCTCCTCTGTAACTCTAGTTTCAAGAGATCCAATACCCTCACACAGACATCTATGCAGGCAGATAAAATAAAAGCACACAATAAAAATAAATAAACACTTTTTTAAAAAAGAATTTCAGGACTTGCCATACCCTGGGCCTTAGGGATCAGGTGACCCTGAGCCACATGGAGCCTCCTTCACTGCTCAGTCTGTAGCTACAGCTGTCTTACACAGCACTCATGAACTGGAAAGGGGGCCTAAATTGGTGCAAAAAAATGTTACTTATGGGGTCATAGTTTTTTACTTCATATAAACCCGATGGGAGCCAACACAAGGTTTTACACAGAGTTCCGGGAATAAGTGGTGAGAAGACCTGGAGCGTCTGAGTGGGTGAGGAGTATGAACTGCTTATTTCCCAGCACACAGTAAACACTCGACACAGAAACTCCAACAGCAGTCTTGTTCTAGTACAAAAGGAAACCACGTTTATTGTACAGCAGTATCTCCTAAAGTTCAGCTGTCTGAGGAAAACAATGGAATTTTAGGAAATTACAGAAGGGTCAACATTGTGCTTAAACGTCAAAACAGATTCAAAAGAGCCCAGCACAGCAGGTGACAAGGTACAGACAGCCTAACACACGCACAGTGTCCTGGAGGCTCCATCCAAACCCCAGTCAGGCTTCCAACTGCCTTACCCTAGGCAGCAGCAGCTCCTCCCTGGACCGCACCTGCCCTTCCGGTACACCCGTGTTCAGGCACCATAGTCACGACAAGGTGAGGTTTAGAAACAAATTCATTTTGAGAAATGCCCTTGAGTTTATACTGAGGTTTATACTTTGAGTTTATACTGATGGCGTTCTGGGCTGTGTGGTACAGAAGGGGCACAGTAACACGCTCCCCACAAAGCCCAGGGTACCCGGCCTGCACCTACGGTTCTACCTCACAGCACCGCTGGACAAACGGGAAGGAGAGAGACCAGTTAGAATATTTTCCTCAAGTAAAAAGCCAAAACCATGACAATAAAGTTCTGCAAATAGGATTTGGGGACAATCAAGAGCAGATGACATAAATAGTATTTTACTTAAAATGTGTGCTTTTTTTCCTTACATGGCAGTATCTACACTACCATGCATATTGGATATTTTGATTTTCTAAAGTGTCTGGTTGCAATCAAATTTGCATAAGAATAATTTATTCTGATCAATCCTAGAAGAAAGAGTTATTTCAATTAGGCAAGCAGGTGAGGTTAAGAAGTAAAAGAGACAATCAGATCCTAGATCATGTCCTAAAGACTTATCAGAAAATAGCCATGTGGCTGTTCTGGACTTGGTGGCTCCGTGTTGTGTTGTTATTTTTATATTGTACTGTGATGTGTTATGTTGCATTGTGGCCTGTTGGGACACTGGCTCTGTACTGTATTACATTGTGTTGTGCTGAATTGTGTTCGGACACTGTGGCTAAGGTTCTAGTCTCTTCTGTACTGTGTCACCTTGAGGCATGAGTCTTTTCTTCTAGGAAAACAACTTTTTCTTCAGGGTTGTCCTCAAAATTTTCATATTATTCTTTGAATGTTAAAGGCAAAAAAACCACCTAGGTTTTAAAGAAAAGCCTTATTTATTATTTTTTTTTTTAAGATATCAAATAGTTATCCCAAAAAGGACTTTTGTTGCTTTGTCATTTCTCAAAAAAAGTTATGGACACACTTGAAACTTAAAATCTTGGTTAGGTAAGAAAAGTATACTCCACATTTAGTGGGATTACCCTGGTACCCAACAACCTTTCAAAAGTGGTAACAGTGCCAGAATCCCACAGAAACCCATCCACGTGGTCCAAGCCTTGCTCCAGGCAAGCATCCTATAAGGTCTAGACTTCAAACTTTCGACTCTCTCGCTGTACAAGTGTTAGTCAAAAGTCTATTTAACACGACTGTGCTTACCGTCTATAGTGCATTTTGTGTCTAAGTATCTCTAAAGTGCCTATGAATACACATATACAAATCAGCACTATAATATCAGGATTATAGAGAAATTCTTTCATAGAACAAAGAACAGAATAGGCCTAGAATTGCAGTTAAGCTATACATTTTTTATAGTCTTTTCGGCTGATTTCAGAATGCAAGCATAGAGAAATAATTCTGGCTTAATCACATTTCAGACAGTTACTGGTATGAACACTGTTAGAAGAAGAAAACCAAAACCCTCTTAGCTGTGCTTACTTAGAAAATGTTCTTTTGAGATCCAAGAATGCAAGGGAACATGTCCAACTGTATAAAACAGCAAGTGCAGCTTAGTGAGGGTAATTATAAAGAGATTGTGCAAATATTTAATGTGATCATCAATTGTTATTAAATCCAAAAAATTCCATCACAATGATGGCAAATTTGAGTGGCAGTTTCAGAGGTTTAGAAAACAGGACCCTGGACAAAAGTCACAGATGTTACTGATAAAGAGACCAAGCCCAACACATAGCCAACCTTCAGAACTTTGGCTATGACCACATGTTTTCATGGCTTTGGAGCCCAGGTTCTAGACCCCAGTTAGTTTAGTATTTGTGGCAGTGGCCCTGTAGCAAAAAAAGGAGATAGGATAGGTACAGGAGTAAGCCCTGCTGTGTGTGTCTGCTTCTCTACCTCGGGATCTGAGGAGCTCACCCACAGCACATTTGAGGATGGTGCCACTGCTGCCCATCACAGCCCCAAGTGCAGGATGAGGGATATGTGGCTCATGGGTTTCATTTCCATGCCAGTGTGATACCATGATCCTCAGGTAGGGCCCACCAGATGTCACCAGGCCGTCCCAGGCCAGCAGAATGACCCACCAGCCAATAGATGGCAGCTCCAACCTGCCCTCCCTGTACCTGCTAGTCCTTGGTGTGAATCCTCGAATTTAAGTATGTAGGGGGGTTTTGCTACATTCTTATCTCACACATGGCATTTTAACTAATGCGCTCCAAAGGAAGGCATGTATTCTGCCTTCTGAACACTGTGGGTGTTTTGGGCTCGTCAGCCTAAAGAGGGTTCTAGTAGTAATCACTGGAACTCCATATTCAATTGGGGAAGCAGATTCTTCCTTGAGTACATAGTGAAGAACCCCCAAATAAGGAGGCCTAGGGAGCATGGTCTCCTTGCCTGCAGTACACACTAATGAGACAGAGGGATGTACAGAGATGCTGACCACACAGCAAGGCTATGGTGCCTGCTCAGACAGCCAGGATCTGAGGTGGTTCTCCCTGCCGCCCCGTGACTCTTGTTTTATGACAGTATATGTTAAAAGGTCCTAGATTTATACTATGCTTCACAGATAGATTTGGGGAATTGGCAGATAATAAGATCACGTGAGAATACCCAGTTAATAGCAACTTAGGAACGGAGTTTTGAAGAAAGCTACATAAAAGGAATTGCTCACTATTTTGTGTGTGAGAGAGAATACACACAATGTGTGTGGACTCCAGGGTAGTAAAGTGAAAAAATGTTACATAAAACATCTTCCTGACTCAGCAGTGAGCTGTCTCAACTGTTTTTGCATTTGCATAAAATCCATGCATCATAGAAAATTCTAGTTCATTTCTCATCTAAGCCATTCTAATGCTTCATACAACCAAACGAAGCAGAATAGATCAAACCTATTAGATTCATTCCTAATCCCTAAAGGACTTCTGTCTCTTAGCATTTTCATGCTAACTAAAACTATTGTGTATTTTTTTTTCTTAAGATGTCAGATGTGTTACCTCCTAAATATAATACCTACGAAACCTAAATGCTTCTCCCTGAACCGAAAAACAACCAAGAAGGGCAGTGGACGCTGTAGAACCCACCTGGGGCCAGCTCAGACACTATAGCAATGTTCTCAGCCAGCCCAGGTCAAGTCCACCTCTCCTTCCCGATTCCAACATCCTCCGGGCACAGCAAGCTGCTTGACTTGTATTCTGTACTACAATGTGGCCCCTTCGAGGTGAGAACCAGGACTCCTGAATCCCTGCTGGACTGGACACAAACTAAAGAGACCCTTTCAGTCACAGAGGCTGTGCCACGGCCATCACCAGGAGTCCTCGAAGGACTTTCTAGAAGTAACAGAGGCTACTCTTATCCTGAGCCAATGTGGGTAACAAACAGAAGAGGAAGGGAGGGAACACTGGCTGCAACACTGTTTCCAGAAGTGAGCTGCTCCCCAACCCCAAAACCAACTGGACAGAGGTGTCACATGACACGCCAAAGGGAAGCTGAGGGGAGCAAGTGCCTTCACCACGAAGGACAGGCTACAGGTAAACTATGGTTACTTCCACTCTGGGTAGCTCCTCCATGTGACCTATGATTCGCTGTGGTCACCACCGCTCTCAAAGTTCTCAGTGAAATTAAGGCTGGGTCACAACTCATGACACCAGATGCTACATAGAAAGCAAGATACAAAAGGAAACAATGTCATTACAAGGTAATATACGGGGAACACTAAGCAGACCACTGGACTGCTATGGTTAGGAATGGGGCTTGGGAAATGCCAAGAGTATTGGAAAAGGGTTCGTCAAATCAAAGAACAGAAGAAGCTCAGGGTGGACCCCGGCCGCAGTTCCCAGCTGCCTACACAGTGGTCTCCATCGTTTCGATCACTTCCAGATCAGACTGCGAAGGAGAGAGCAGGGTGCACTCATCGGGTTCCCAGCTGCTCTCAGGGCTATAATCTTCCTCAGAACTCAGCTCCGCCCCTTCTTCTGTGTCCTCATCACAGGATTCCACATAGTGAGCCCCAATTGCGTTGATCCCCGAGTCCTCAGAACCGGAAGGGGAGGAGCAGTGACCCAGTTTCGGAGTGTCACTCTCTTTAGAAATTAAGGCATCGTGAGCAGAGACCTCCTCAGGGCTCATCTTCTGGGAATGAGGCGCCTGCTGCTTCTGCACATAGCACATCTTCCCATTAATACATTTAACCTGATAGTTGTCGATGAAGAGATCGGAAATCATACAGTACCTTGGCGAGTCAGGGGGGAGCGGAGGCTGGAAGACAGACGCAAATTTCAGAAAGTGTTCAGTGAGCGAGACGGAGATTTGCATGGTGTTGGTCGGCTCTCTCGGCCTTGCAGGAATCTCTGTGCTTGGGAGCTGCTCCACCGGGGTCATAGGCTGATACACATATTTGCCTGTGGGACACATAAGACACAGCTGAAATCTAAGCCCACTACGCAAACTGTATTAGCATAGCCGCGACAGTCTGGCTCCACAGAACATGTTCTCTAATTGTCTCGGTGACATCCAGATTGAACCAGTAACATCATCATCACTTGACACCGTCACATCCACATCACTGGGACTTCAGATCCTGTGTGTCACCCAAAATACATTCTGAAATTTAACTTAAGTGATACTCACAAAGAATGCCTACCCAGCTTGTGTTTGGCCTTGGAGTCAAACACTAATGTAAAAAAAAAAAAAAGCCGCTGTTCTGTGGGTCTGGAGTGGGCAGACGATTCTGTGACCCTCATCTTAAACGAGTCACCCATCACTGGACACAGTGCCCAGGAACAATATGGTAAACACAAGCTGAAAAGAAACCAATATACTATAGGCCTGTAACCTCGTTTGTAATTCTAATAATAGGTTAAAACATATTAAAATATTTAATAGCCAGAAATACTTCACTGTATTACTAGAATATATGGGAGACCTTCCCTTTCTAGGGTTTTGTGTTTTGGCTTTGTTTCCACTTGCAGTATTAGAGACGGAACCCAGAGGTGAGCATATGCACCGCCACTGAGCTACACCCGAGGCCCTAGGTGGATGTTTTAGTCAGTATGCACACATGTATGTAGCAGCCTACTAGACTGTCCTGACACAGCACGGCTAGCTAAGGCCGAGTTTTTCTAAAGACCCAAGGGAATCAATTGTTGTCTCTCAGACATCAATACCATGGCCACTTCAAACCGGAAACCCGGCAGGTGCACACACAGGGTAGCCCAGGCCTCTCTCATCTCTATCTCTTCTCCCGGCCCTCAGCTGCTTCTCAGAGTGAGAAATACAATGGAGCCTTAATGTGTTCCTTTCCACGTTCCCGTTATTTCTTTCCTACATCTAGAAGGTCTTTCAAGTGCCAATTGCTAAGGAAATAGTTTAAAACTATGCAGTTTATAAGTCTAAAATAATAGTAATAATAATATTACTGTTAATGTTATTATTAATAGAGACAGGGTCTTACAATGTAGCCCCGACTAGCCTGGAACTGCTATGTAGACCCACCCACATCTACCTCCTGAGTATTAGGATTAAAACTGCTGCTACCACACAGAGATGTAAGTCTAAAATTATTTTATAATACAAAGCTAAACGGGTCCAGGAAGATGCCTCATGAAAGAACTTGCACTGCAACCCTCATGACTTAAGTTCAGATTCCCAGAACCCATGTAAAAGTCAGGTGTGTAGCCTATGTGTAATCCACAAGTTACAGGGAAAAGAGAGAGAGAGAAGACTCTCCCGGGAGCTTAAGGCCAGCTAACCTGGGGCACACAGAACAGCAATAACCAAGGGAAGACCCTCCCTCAAACAAGCTGGTGATAGACACCCGAGGTTATCCTCTGACCTCCACACATGGATGGGTGATGTCACAGATTATCTATTTATCTAACTATCTATCTATCTACCTACCTATCTATCATGTATCATCCATCTATCATTCACCTATCATCCATCCATCTATCAATCATGCCTCTATCAACCATCTATCAATCATCCATCTATCTCAAGCTATCACCCATCTATCTATTATCTATCAATCACCTACCTATTGATCATCTATCTATCCATCATCCATCCATCTATCTATCTGTCATCCAACTACCATCTACCTATCATATGTATTTTAATTGCAAAGGAAGAAGAAGCCTTGCAAGCTCCAGAGCCAGGAGTCACTGCTGAGGGTCCTCTGTGTCCTTCCTGTTGGATGAGTGCGTTTAGTCAAGCTGGGTTCTATCCCTTCACACACATTGTAGCTGCTTTTGAACCTTAGTACCTCTGGGATTTCAGACCAGATCATCCTTTTCTGCGGCTATCCAGGAATACCACAAGAGGGTTAGCCTAGCCTCTTGCTATTAATCCGACAACAGAACAGCTTCTCCGTTGACAATTAAAAATAATCCAGATAGTGCTCAATATCCCAAAAGATTCCTCTCCCAGGAGAAGATCAGGCTTTAGGACTTCCCTGTAAACGTCTCACTGCAGAGGGAGAAGATGGGCTTTAGGACTTCCCTGTAAACGTCTCACTGCAGAGGGAGAAGATCAGGCTTTAGGACTTCCCTGTAAACGTCTCACTGCAGAGGAATCACTCATGCTTTATTTCTTGGTCAAGCTGAAAATCCCTGAATCAAATTACCTTTGTTAGGAAGACTATCTTAGGGTTTTGTTTTATTTTGTTTTGTTTTAATGTTAAGACATGGAAGAACGGCAACTCCATGTAGGACCGTGTGCAGTGTGCTATGCCACAGGCCACACTGTTGGCCAGCTTAGCTTCAGCTTTACCCTGGAGTACCATGGAGAAAAGGCATATTCAGAAAGCCTGCAGAGATATGAATCATGTGAACCCCGTGGGCCGATAAAAACAGCTTAGAGAGAGCGGCTCTCTGGGGTTGACAAGGGAACAAGTTAGAACTCGATTACACCTGCCTGGGAACTCCGTTTAAACAGACCAGGTTCCTGCATTGCTCTGCATCTGCAAAAGACACTAGCAAGAGTTGGGTGCGGTGGTTTAATCCCAGCACTGGGGAAGGCAGATGCAGGTCTCTGAGTTTGAGGTCAGCTGGTCTACATAATGAGTTCCAGGCCAGCCAGGGCTATAGAGTAAGACCTTGTTTTGGAAGGAAGGAAGGAAGGGAGGAAGGAAGGAAGGAGGAGAAAAGAAAAGAAACAAGTCATGCCAAAAAGAATGCAGGTCAGATCTACCAATTGGCCTGTACAGGATCCCAGTCTCCAAGTGTTGGGGATATAGAGGAAGCTGGGCTTGAGGATGTCTTGGCTCAAGATGGTTTCCTGTCTAGAAGGAAATGGGAGTCCGGTTGTTTCTTTCCACCCAGCTCTTAAGCTTGCTATCCACAGCTTCCCAACAAGCTTGCTGCAGGGTGCTGGCTGAGTTCACCCACCCCAAGTGACACCGGTTTAGTTAACACTTGGCAGCACTGTGGGAGGACCTTGGCAGTTGATTGATATCTTCCAGAACCATTCTCAGCCTTGGAGTGAATGCCTCTGCTTAGTTCAAAGATGAGGGAAGAGGTGAAGCCGAGCTTCAGGGCTGTAATCCTCTCTTTCCCTCTTTTGTGATCCTCATTGGTTTCTCTCTTCTTGGTTGTCTGATCTTTCTTCCTCCAGCCTCCTTCCCTCCAAAGCTGTTTTCCCTTCTGGAAGTATGGCACTCGGTATGACTGTTGGGTCCCCACGTTCATGTATTCAAGTCCCAATTACTAGCCTGATGTTCATGAGTGATAGGTGAATCTACATGAGATGGTAAAGTGGAAGCCTCCGTGGGTCTCATGTCCTTAAAGAAGAGGATGGGCTCAGAGCCTGTTCTCTCTTCACCTTCTGCAACCCGCATGAGTGTCCTCAACTAGACACTGACTGCATCCACTAAACTTTTATTAGACTTCCCAGCCTGGCTGAAAACACACATGTTGATTAAGCCATCTAGTCCATGGCAAATGTGTATGTTCGTGTGTGTGTGTGTGTGTGTGTGTGTGTGTGTGTGTGTGTGTGTGTGAAGGGTATAGTATATGGATACGTAATATGTGTGTATTGTGGTCTGTGGGGGGTGGGATATGGGGGTATCATTCACATAAGTGGGCAGGTATACACAGAACCGTCTGCTGAGTGTCTTGCTCCATCACTCTTTGACGTATGCTTCGAGAGTCTGTCACTGAAGCCGAAGCTCAATGCTAAGCTATCTGGCTGGCAAACAAGGTTTTAGGATCTTCCTGCCTTCACACATCCCTTACCACCATATCCCCCAATGCTGAGGGGTCACAGGTGCGTCCAACCACACCCAGCTTTTTCCCTCATATATCCTGGAAATTCAAACTTGAAGGCTCATCTTGCATAGCAAGTGCTCAGTCTGTAGCCCCGGACGACAGCGGTCTGAACTGACCCATCCACTCAGTGAGAGAGACCAGCTGGGAGAGGCACTATGCTTCAGAGCGCAGCCTGGCTCACCCTGAACTGGGCAAAGTCCATGATCTGGGAACACAGATGCAAAGACAAAGGATGGGAAAGAGGCCACAGCTCCAAGACAAATTATCACATAACACTGCATTGTTAGATTTCTTTACAGAAATAATGAAAGCATGGCTGGAGGTGTGGCATGGTGTAAATCGTCTGCTGAGCAGGCACACGATCCTGGACTCCATCTCCAGCGCCACAATAAATTAAAAAAAAAAAAAATTAGCTCATTGGAAAGTCCTGACTCAAAGAGGAGCAGAGGAGAGTAAATTATCTAGAAATTTTACTTCTGGACACACACACAAGGTACTGAAGGCAGAGCCTAACAGAGCAGTGTCTATACATCTCTGCACAGACAGTGTTATCCAGAGAAGTGTCCATCTACAGGCAGATAAATAAGAGCAAAAACCGCGCATGTGTAACAGAGCATTCAGCATGCCAAACATGGCTTACTGGAGGACATTGTGCTAAGCCTGTCACAGTAAGATGTTTATCTTATCTGGATCATTCCACAGTCAAGATGCCCAGAGCAGATCAATTCACACAGAGAGAAGGTAGAGTGTGTTTTCCAGGGATGGAGCAGAAGAAGCAACTATTATAGAAAGGAATTTCAGTTTGCAAAGTCGCAAAGTGCCGTGAAGATGGATGGTGGTAACAGCTACTCCATATGAATGTCACCCAACATGTACATGGGAAAGTGCCCAATGACACTCGTCACTGGGGACACAGATCAACAAGAATGGCCATTATCAAACAGCCAGCAACTGGTAAGGATGCTAGAAAGCAAGGCTCTCCTGAACTCCTAAAAGGAGGGCAAGTTCAAACAATCATTACAAAGGCATCGGGAAGGTTACTCAAAACTGATGAAGGGCTAGCCTTTGCTTGGAAGCATGTGCATGTCTGTGGAAGCACGCATCCCCAGCCTGGGGGAGAGCCTGGGTCCAATCTCCAGAGAGCAGCAGTAACATCCAACTAGAAATGAACATCTTTGTTTTACGTTTTGGGTTTTTTGTTTTTTGTTTTTGAGACAGAGTCTCACTGTGTAGCCCTGGCTAGCTTGAAATTCACTCTATAGACTAGGCTGGCCTGAAATTCAGAGATGCCCGTACCTGCCTCTGCTTCCTAAGTGTTGGGATTAAAGGTGTTACACCACCATGCCTGGCAAAAATGAACTTCTATATGATCCAACCATGCCACTGCTGACTACACGCATGCAGTGAGCTAGAAATCAGAAGACTGAAGACAGCTGCACACACGTTCATGACAGCACAATTCACAATACCCAAGACATGGCAGCCAACAGCAGTCGATGAGTAGGTGTGGCACTTCTGTCCAGGGGCATGTTATGTAGCCATAAAAGAGCACAACAGGTGCTGGAACGGTGACTAAAATAAGGCAGAAGACGGTATGGCAAAGTCTCTCTTGTGTGTGGAGGACAAACAGTTGGTCTCACAGAAGCAAGGACTATTAATAGTAGCAGAAAATTGAAAAGCCAGGCGGAGGATGGCTAATGAGTGCTGCTGGATAGCAGCAATTTCTGATGTTCTGGGTAGACTCTGGTTGTCAATAACTGACTATTTCAAAATAGCTAATGGAATTCTCAGACAAAAAACATGTCTGAGGTGTCTGATACATCCTGTGGTTTGTATATGCTTGGCCCAGAGAGTGTCACTATTAGAAGGTGTGGCCCTGTTGGAGCAGATGTGTCACTGTGGGTGTGGGCTCTATGACCCTCATCCTGGCTGCCTGGAAGCCAGTATTCTGCTAGCAGCCTTCAAATGAAGATGTAGAACTCTCAGCTCCTCCTGCACCATGCCTGCCTGGATGCTGTCATGCTCCCTCCCTGATGATAATGGACTGAACCTCTGAACCTGTAGGCCAGCCCCAATTAAATGTTGTCCTTATAAGAGTTGCCTTAGTCATGGCATCTGCTCACAGCAGTAAAAGCATAACTAAGACATATCCGTCTCTGTTATCTGATTAGCATGCTGAAATGTTACATTGCACTCCACAAACTTAAACTATACTTAAAAGCTGACCAGAAAACAAGAGATAATTTTATTAGTAATTTTTAAAAGAAAAACTGATATCCCTTTTAAATAATGAAACTAAACACAGGACATGATTAAATGCACACACACACACACACACACACACACACACACACACACATTGTTACCAACAGGTGCAAAATGTATTTCAGATACTTCATTTCTTTAGGAGGAATCTCCTTCAACATTTTCCCAAAGACCAATCAAAACCACTCAGGTACCTCCCATGAGTCTTTGGAAGTCTCTATTGGTGACATTTCTGATTGGAGGAGTGACATTGTGGACACTTGCACACAACACTTCCAATGAGACCTCAGATGCACATGGAGAGATTGACGTTATCCTGAATAAACAGGGGCAAGACAGTGTCACGCTGTCAGGCTCCCTCATGTTTAAGACAGGCTAGTGTCTAGAGCGAGGAGGCAGCCCCCTTCCTTCTCCGGGGCTCACTGTGAGCCAGTACAAGCCCAGTAGACCACACCCACCACCTAACACTCCACAGGTAGCACAGACTGATTACACGGCAGAAATGGTTTTTTGAAGCTGTTTCATTTTCTTGGTTATGGAGCACAAAGTGAGGAAAACAAAACAAAGCTGCAACACCAAAATACCTAAACCGAGGCGGCCGGCCCATTTGTGTTCCGATGCTTCCTTAACCTGCGGTGTGCTCCTGGCTCCCTGTGGTTCTATGGATAGCCATACACTTGAAATTGTTTTTTTAAATCTTCTGGGAGAAATATAAGCATTTTTTCCTTTGCAGAGAAGCTGGTGTTTGTTAAATGTGTGTCTCCCTTAACACAGGGAATACCCTGCTCTCATGAATGCAGAGTAAGTTTGACATCAGCCCAAGCAAAAGTATGGTTAGGAAGCTAAATCTGCAGAGGAAAGGCAGGGTGGCCTGGGTGGGCTGCATGGCTGGCCATCTTAGGCACTTGCTTTTCATCAGAATCACAACTGTTAGCCGGGGTATTCAATATCCTGCAAGAAATGCCATCCAGTACCTTTTGCAGTGTGTATCTGTCACTGAGCTGAGAGGCGAACCACACCAGAAGTGAATGGCAACAGCATTATACAGACGGGACTCCCCACCCAGCCCACAGAAGTCATCTGTAGTCACTGTGCGCTCCAGGGGAACACGGAAGAGCACAGACTTTCCAGTACGTTGAAGTCTGTGGTGGTTAGAATATGCTTAGCCCAGGGAGTAGCCTTGTTGGAGTAGGTGTGTCACCATGGAGGTGGGCTTTAAAACCCTCATCCTAGCTGCCTGGAGGCCAGTCTTCTCCTAGAGGCCTTCAGATGAAGATGTAGAACTCTCAGCTCCTCCTTCCTTCTCCGGGGCTCACTGTGAGCCAGTACAAGCCCAGTAGACCACACCCACCACCTAACACTCCACAGGTAGCACAGACTGGTTACACGGCAGAAATCGTTTTATGAAGCTGTTTCATTTTCTTGGTTATGGAGCACAAACTGAGGAAAACAAAACAAAGCTGCAACACCAAAATACCTAAACCGAGGCGGCCGGCCCATTTGTGTTCCGATGCTTCCTTAACCTGCGGTGTGCTCCTGGCTCCCTGTGGTTCTATGGATAGCCATACACTTGATATTGTTTTTTTTAAATCTTCTGGGAGAAATATAAGCATTTTTTCTTATATAAGTTCCTCCTGTACCATGCCTGCCTGGATGCTGCCATGTTCCTGCCTTGATAATAATGGACTGAACCTACTATATGCCAACCCCAATTAAATGTTGTCCTTATAAGTGTTGCCTTGGTCACGGTGTCTGTTCACAGCAGTGAAGCCCTAACTAAAACAAAGCCCTAATTAGGAATGTAAGCAACATTTCACTTTCTTACTTACAGCCCATGCCATCATTAGTGGATCCCATTTAATATGAAGCAAATTCCTGGTGTGACAGCCCAGCAGGCATATCTACTTATTGAACGAGGACTTACCGAATAGCCACTGTCTGTACTAAGTCAAATGGCACAGGGGAAAGAAAATGCTGCACAAGACGCAGTGGTATTTCTGGAAGCTTTTGGATTGAAACAGAATGTAAAGAAGCAAAATCACTTCAGGGCAATGAAAAGCACAGGAACATGCAGGAGGATTCTACACAGGCTGAGAACAGGCTCCAGGGAGCTGTCAAGGCTGGGGACACTGCAGCTGAGTAGCAGCAAGCAGACTATTCCAGACTGGTTTTGGAGCCAGAGTGAGTTCAGAGTGGGGTTCAGACATCAGGACTATGGCTGGTGGGTCCTGGAGCCCAAGGCCATGGTGTCCAGTGTGGGTACCACGTGAACTGTGAAGATCTCAGAAAGGCAATGTGGGCAGGTGGAGAGAAAAGGCATGCTGATGAACCAGAAAGAGAAGAGAGTGAAGAAAAGGCTGTAAGAGATGGTAGACTATGAAGTTCTCATCTAAGCTGTGGAGAGCAAGAAAATGGAGATGTACCCCCCAGGAAGGTAGCCAGCTTCAGGAGGTGACCAGAGACTGGACAAGACACCTCAGTGGACCCCAATGTGTTCTCCCTCTGTTCTCAGATTTTGTAACATAGTTAAACATTCTTACATTTGGTGCTCTCCGTGTACAAGTGATTTAGATATTTACTTCAGACAGATGTTGAAGAACTCACCATGAAAATGTCTCCAGGCCTCAGCTTGGTGCCCGGCACTGTAAGTTTCTACCCTTCTTGTTTATAGACCTTGTCGGGCCACCATGTGGCCAGCCTCAGACCTCTGAGACTCTGCTATACCCCATATGCAGAGTCCTACAGTTGATGGTCTAACCTGGTGCTGTGACACCCCACTTTCTGCACTTGTGCCCACACCTACTTTATTTATCTTTTTTTTTTTTCTTTCTTGAGACAGGGTTTCTCTGTGTAGTTCTGGCTGTCCTGGAACTCACTCTGTAGACCAGGCTGGCCTTGAACTCAGAAATCCGCCTGCCTCTGCTTCCCGAGTGCTGGGATTAAAGGCGTGTGCCACCACCGCCCAGCTACCACACCTACTTTAATACTAATAAAGTGAACCTTAACTGTGTGCCAGGCACTGGGGACATGGTTTAAACAACAGGGCTGTGATTGGCCTCTGAGCCACTGTGTATGCAAATCAGGAAAGATCCCATTCAACAACTCACCATAGGAAAAGACTTAATTACAAACTACTAAGAGTGGTGCTGGCAAACTGAGAAGAAGGCTCGGCAAAATGAGCCACACGGAGCTGCACCTGTGCTATTGATTGACCTGTGCAGTTAGGGATGACATCCGGGAGGCAGAATTCAGTGCATGTGACCTCAGCATAGGGGCAAAAAACAGAGGAGGCCTAAAGCAGCCGGATTAAAAGAGTAAGTAGTAGGGGCCAGACAGTGCAGCGCTGAGGGGACGGGGACACACACACACAACTCATGTGTTGGGTTGAGGGAAAGCATCCCACCAAAACAAACATCCACACATACGGCAGGAGAGGTAAGCAAAGAGCCGCGCTACAAACTATGCGTAGTGTTCAGAGAAAAGCAAAGGCTGAAAGAGCTCCACAGAAAGCACCGACTACAAACTGAAGGAAAGCTAGGACCTGGGGACAAAGAGGGAGACAGCCTGCCTTATGCAGAAATTCCACGCGTGAAGAAGTGTGGTTGAACAAGGGATGGTAAGGAGAGCAGCAAAGTGGCAGACTCCCCCGCCCCCCAGTGGCCATGACCAGTCTTATTACCCAGATTATTCAAAAAGAGTAAAACTTTTCCTTACCATGAAAGATGGAGTGCCAAAAAGTCACCCTGCTGCATAAACTGGCACAACAGAACCCTTTGAATACATGGACACAGGCGATTCCAGTTACTCAGAGTTCAGAATCATAGTGCTATATAATAAGTTCAGCTAAAACAGGCCACATATAGGTGGTACAGAGTAAGAACTCCTCAGCTTCTATTTCCTTTTCGGTAGCTAGACAGGGTAGTTTTTAACTGTCAGGGTGACACATGGGTAAAGAATCTTACTTATAAGTAAGTAATAAGTGTGTAGATGAAGCCAGCCTACAGGAGATTACCTTGATTGACCCTGCCCACTATAGGTGGCACCATTCCCTAGGCTGAGCATTCACTATATATTAGTGAAGAAAGTTGGCTGAGTGTTCAAGGAGGCAACATGATCACATTAGTTTCTCTCTGCTCTTGACTATGGATATGATGTGACTGGCTGTGTGAGATCCTGCCTTGACTTCCCTTCAATGATAGACTGTGACATGGAATTGTAAACCAATAAATATTTTCCTTCACTAAGTTGCTTTTGGTTAGGATATTCTATCACAGCAAGAAAAACGAAGCCAGAGCAGTGAGCAAATCAGGGTTTTGTATAGTGACTATGCCTACCTCTTTCATTGACTCAGAAAGTCCTACTTATCTGAAGAACTGGGAGAGTAGAGTAGTGGTTATAGACCACAGCTCAGTGAGTCCTTTCTGCAGGATTGGTCACTGGGGTTGGCAAGAAACATGAAAACCACATGTTCAGAGAAAGGTCATTTGCAGTGGAGGAAGATACACTCAGAATAGCAGATGGGGGGAAAGAGGACTGACTGAACAGGGTGGGAAAGTGCAGGGAGCCACGCCCAGGAAATTACCTGCTGTTCTGAGAGAAACTCAGGAAATTACCTGCTGTTCTAATAAGTCTAGTCAGTACAAGGTTAAGAAAGGACGTTCACAGGTCCAGGTCCCAGGAACTTAAAGAACTTCTGGCATTTCCTTGGAGTTGGTTGACAGTGGGATGGATGGTCTAGGGCAATAAGGATATGACAGTGGGATGGTCTTAGACAATAAGGATTCCATAGTAGGATAGCCCTAAGCAATGACCCTCGCCCAAACTTCCCGGTTTGCTGTGTCTTTATAACCTGCCCACATAATTAAAGTTTCAGAGCTTGATCAGAACCTCAGACTTGCTCTCATTCTTTGTGTCTCTTGTCCTTTCATTCGTTCGCCCCCTTCCCTAAGGTCTCATCGAATCCCTGCAGGCAGGGGCAGGAAAGGATGTATGCATGACCTTAGGAACACTAAAACTGGTCATCCGTGTTGCCAATCTTCTAAAATAACATGCCTCAACCTCACAGACATTTTATAAGACCATTTCTGCCACTTACAGAGCCCAAGTCACCAAACTGGACAGCAGATGAAAACAGCAGTTTGGAAACTCCATTTATAAACAAAGAAATTTGATCCTTCGGTGGGCAGTAAAGCCAAACCTGAGCCTGGCAGTCCACCGGTGGCTCTCTGCCATGCCACCAGCACAGGGCTGTAGACTTCCACAGACCTCCAGCAATGTTTCCTAAAGCCACTCATTCAACAGACAGGAACTACTGACAAACCAAAGCTGGAGAAACAGGCAGGAGACATCTACCATGCTTTTTTATTGCACTGTGAATGAAAGTGCAGAGATTCATAAGAAACAGACACTAACTCGACAGGCTGACTCAGGAACAGTAAGATCTGGAGTGTTTGTGCTTAACGCAGCTCAGCAGGGCTCAGGAAATGTGTGCTGCTTTTTAAATATAACTCTGTTAAAGGTTATTTTCTTTTATAGATGCCGTGTCTGTTCATTATTCATGGACCTCATTTTCAAAAACCATACAAACTAATATAGTATTCTGGAACTTTATACTTTAAAACTCAGGGGCTGGAGAGATGGCTCAGCAGTTAAGAGCACTTGTTACTCTCGTAGAGGACAGAGGTTTTATTCCCAGTTCATGCCCGGTGATTCACAACTATTGTGATTCCAGTTCCATGGGATCCATGCCCTCTTCTGACCTCCTTAAGTATAAAGCATGCATGTGGCACACATGCATACATGTATGCAAAATACTCATACATACAAAATAAAATGCATACATCTAATTTAAGTGTTTAAATTAAGCAAAAAATTTTAAGTAAAAAGTCATATTAATAAAACACACTCATCACCGAGATATATTTTTAAACCAAACTATTGCCATTTATGGGCATAAATTATATAGTCCTTAACTAGAGAAAATATATTTTGTAGTCTTATCTGACATCATTGAGAGGGGAGGCCCTTGGTCATGTGGAGGCTTGATGCCCCAGCATAGGGGGATGCTAGTGCGGTGAGGTGGGAGTGGGTGAGTGGGTGCGTGGGGGAGCACCCTCTTAGAGGCAAAGTGGAGGGGGGAAGGGATGAGAGGTTTGCAGAGGGGAGACCGGGAAGGGGAACATTTGACATTTAAATAAATAAAATAACCAATAAATTATTTTTTAATTTTTAAAAAGAAAATAAATAAAAACAAAAAAGAGAAAATATATTTATCATGCTGTTGTGGTTTTTTTCCCAATCAGATGTAATAATTACCTGTATTTTTCTCTTATAACCTGTAGTTAGGTTAGTCAATTTAAAAATTGATGCCACTGGAGACATCCCAAGAATTATGGGCAAGAAGTAACAGAGTTAGTAGTTACAAGATAACTAGTGTGTCCCCTTCACTGTCCATTTAGCCACTACACGAGGACAGAGAAGCCCAGACAGAGCCACTAAAAGCAAATGTGACTGGGCCTTTGTGTAAGGAGGTCCTTTCCTGCAGCACAAGCTGTGTGGTCAACCCAGAGCCTACAGCACAGAAGAAAGGCTGGGTGCTCAGACATAATGGATAGAACTCTGAAGTCACTTCCTGTGACCTTATCCTAGTGTCCCCAGGAACCACAGATGCCTTCCTCATATATTCTAATCTTAGGCCGCTGAATAGACCTTTAGTTAAATGAAATGCCCTCTTTATTCAATCTGTGGTCTCTGTTGCTTGATTGGAAGCAAAATGGTTCAATACCCATGAAAGAGTGATGAGACAGGCTGAATCCAAGACAGGCTTCAAACTGGCAGTTCAGGAGACTAGGCCTAAATCTCTGTTTTCAAGAACTGGGCAACTCCAGGCAAGTCAGTTACTGGGAAAAAAAACAAAAAAACAAAACCCAGGCTGCCATCAGAAACTGCTCTACTACCTGGCCTGAGGCAAGGACAATGGGTCAATAGCAGTTTCCAGACTTCCCCAGCAACAGTTTCCAGCACCCCCCCCCCCCCACTCCATCAATGGTTCTGGAATGTCCCTAGAGATAGAGCCAACATATTAAGACAAAGGCCACCCACCACTCCCTGGAATTCCCCTAACGTGCTTTAAATCAGGCTTGCAAGCTCACTGGGGTGCCTCCATTTTGAGAACGGTAGACCCCAGCATGCTGGACTTCTGCAGAATGAAATGCTCTTTGCTATTGCATATTATTTGAGTTCAAGATATCATTCTTCAGCAAATTATGGACCCTTACAGGTGGGTTTCTAGCAGGTAGTCATTTTCTGACTATCTACTGAGAAACAGCAGTTTAGGCTGGGAATATGTCTCAGTGGTAGGACACTTGCCCGGCCTGTGTAAAGCCCTGGACTCCAATCCCAGCACTTCAAAGCTAAACCAACAACAACAACAAAAAACTTGCCAGTTCACATATTTGGAACCTATATTAATGAGAGATGAATGCTATGTAATAAGTACAATAACATTTTAGATGCTTAAAACTGGACAAATAGGGCCGGGCAGTGGTGGTGCACGCCTTTAATCCCAGCACTTAAGTTTAATATTAATGGGGCAAGAATTTAAGATAATGCATTCTAAAATCTATTTCGTTTAAGACTATGGCCTCTGTCGCTTGCATATTTCTTTATCAACAATAAATGACAAAGAGTTAAAACCAAAGGAATCTTATATTGAATATACTGGATACACTTGGCTAGTCTCCTCGCCAAATATCATGCAAAACTACAAATGCTTCCTGAACAGGTAAGACTCTAGAGTCATCCTTCAGAGTAGCCAAGCACGTTCATCTTTACTCCAGGATGAAAGGCATCAGTAGGAAGCCAGGCTTTCTGAATGACAGCTAAGCACCGAGGCTGGGCCAAGGCTGCCTAAAGTGCTAGAACAGACCCCGAGGAGGGACTGGGAAGAGCTGCTTGCTTGGTGCCCAAAGCCTACACTAAAGACCGCACCCTGCTTTATAAGTGAGTTCCGCCCAATGCAGAGGGAGCAGCATCGAGTGAAGAACCTAAGGAGGCAGCTGGCCTGGGATGGCCTTTCGAGGCCCAGTCCTCACTGGGCCTGTGAAAATGCTCAACCACGGCAGTATTTGGAGAGTTTTAGTCTGGATATACCAGAGATGTGGAAACATGACCACAGGGATTTTCAAAGCCACATAAGATTCTTTTCTGTATGTGTGAAAATTATCACTTGAAAGGACGAGAGAAAGTGGCCTTACTGGAACAAATATGACCCTCACAGAGAGAGAAAGCCACAGGCCCCACAGAAAGGACGCGCCAGCAGGAGCATTTGCTCAGGATGAGCCTGGGTTAATCCAAGCAAATCACGCCATCCCAGGGGCAGTCTGACTACAAATGAGGCCCTAAGCGGTCCCCTGCTGTTTTTGAAAGCACCAATTGAGGATTAAAAACTAAATCGCTAATGAAGAAGCACACAGGCTCCTCTGACTTCCTGCAGTCATGACTCTAGAAGGCAGGTGAGACGACAGGATTTTTTTCAAGCAAAGGGATTAATGAGGCTTTTGTTGTTTTGTTGGGAAAAAAGTGGACCTCATTCTTATTCAAAACAATTATCTCGTAGAGTCCGCTGAGAAGGCTAATAACTTAGAAAAATCTATAGCTTTGCCACAAAATCACAAAGGCTCACAAAATGTGATGAAGACAGAAAAAACTTTCCCTCAAAGTAAACGTTTTTGGAAATCCAGCCAACCAATCATATTGCAGCTCAATAGGTAATGACGGTTAATATTATGTCAACTTGGGAAATGGTTTTGGACACAATTAACGTTCAGGCCAGTGAGCTTTGGTAAGTAGACGGCCTTCTGCCTGAACAGGCAGAGTGTAATCTGCTTAAGAACAGAACAGAAGGGAGGCTCTGGCTGCCAACACAGGAGAGCTGCAGCTCCCACGCCCTTCCCAGGCAGGCTCTTCTGGGCTCCTCCGCTACCCCATACCTGCCAGTCTTGCAGAAGGCTATGGACCAAGCTTTTCTTTTCTCCCTCTTCCTCTTGTTTCCTGGAATCACCGCCCCTCCTAGTTGCTTGCGGGGCTGTAGCTCGTGCGTGGGCGTGGGTCCTGTTGGGCTGTGTTGTGGTTCCCGCGTGTCTGCCACAGCTCAGGGAGGCAGAAGCAGGAGAATTTGACTGAGTTCCCTCCACTCAGCTCAAGGCGGACGCTGGGCTGAGAAGCCGTGGGGCTCCACTCGGGCGTAGAGAAGTCTCAGGCTGAAGTCCTGCAGGGGCAGAGCTCCTGAGTGGGGCTCTCCAGGCCGAAGCGGCTGACGGGGAGACCGGTGGTCTCTGTCTTTGGGCTCCCAGACACCACCGGGAGCTGCGGAAGAACTGAGACATGAGGGCATATGGGCTGGACCGCCCGCAGCCAAGAGAGGCTTGCCCTGCATAGCTTGCTCAGGCTGCTTCCTTTTAGAACCCATGACCACTTTCCCAGGGTTGTACCACCTATAGTGAGTGCCAGGAGCCAAACTCAGGAAATTACCTGCTGTTCTAGAAAGTCTAGTCAGTACAAGGTTAAGAAAGGACGTTCACAGGTCTCAGGTCCCAGGAACTTAAAGAATTTCTGGCATTTCCTTGGAGCTGGTTATGACAGTGGGATGGTCTAGGGCAATAAGGATATGACAGTGGACTGGTCTTAGACAATAAGGATTCCATAGTAGGACAGCCCTAAGCAATGACCCTCACCCAAACTTCCCGGTTTGCTGTGTCTTTATAACCTGCCCCCAAATTTAAAGTTTCAGAGCTTGATCAGAACCTCAGACTTGCTCTTATTCTTTGTGTCTCTTGTCCTTTCATTCTTTCGCTCCCTTCCCTAAGGTCTCGTCAAATCCCCACAGGCCGGGGCAAGTGAGCTGGGTCCTTATACATAAATCATTGAAAAAAAAAAAAAAAAGCCGTACAGGCTTGCTTGTAGGTAAATCTTATGGTGGCATTCTCTCAATTTTGTTCCCTTCCTCTAAGATGACTCTAGCTTATGTCAAGCTGACAAAAGAACCAGCCAGGATACTGACCAATACACGATCTGCAAAGATAATAAAACAGAATCAAATATGGACAACTTTGATTTTTATTGACAGCAAAAAAATACAGCCTACTCTAGTCCATTTTGAGACACCCGGAAGGAAGATCTCCTATAAAGCTGGCCCTGTAAGCAGCTGGAAGGGCAGCAGAAAGGAGGCCCAATGATCTTCCCTTAAGAGCAAATACGTGTGTGTCTTCTAAACTGATGAGCACATACAGCTGACTCTAATCCAGGTTCTCTGTGTACTGAAAGGTTAACCTCTCCAGAAGCTCCTGCTAGACCTCTGTGCTTCCTTCATTCCTTTCTTCTTGGACTGGGGGTTGAATCTGGGACCCCACACTTGCTACACATACATGCTATCACTCGGCTACATCTCTAGCATTCTTCCCTTTTGCTTCGTTGTATTTAATTTTGATTTAGCACAGTCGATAAGTTACACAGGCCCCATCAAACACATGAGTACCCTGTTCCAGCTCCCAAGGCTGTTTTGTACGGACACAATTTGAGATTGGGTATTATACTGTCTGTAGCATTACTTTCTCTGTGTACAACTTTATGGTTATTCTGAGTCTGTCTTGTTTCCATGCTAGTTTCAGGATTTTGTTGTTGGTCTTTTGAGGAACAGGGGCCATTGTTAATCAGATGAGGCTTGCATTGACTCTGTTGACTGATTCTGCTAATGTGGACAACTTAACAATATTAACCCTGCCAATCTATTGACCCCAGGAGGTCTTATCATCATCCAGAGTTTTTTCAATTTCTTCCTCTGGTTAGCCTAATGTTTTTTATTGTAGAGATCTTTTACCTTGTTGGTTAGGTGTATTCCTGGATAGTTTTTAAGCTTATAATCATCAAAAGGATGTTTTCCCAGATTTCTTTCTTGGCAATATTACAAAATTGATATACACAAAATTGATATACACAAAGGTTACTGATTTTTTTTGCATCCTGATTTTGTATCTTGCTATTTTTCTGGAAATGTTTATCAGAACTCCAAATTTTCTAGTAAGGTGCTAGGGTCTTGCATGCCCATCTCTTTTTTCCTATCAGTATTTCTGTTATTTTTTTAATCTTGTGTTACTTCACAAGTTAAGTCTTCAAACACTATGCTGATAACAGCAGAGAAGGCACCTTCCTTATCTTCTTCCAGAGTTCAGAGGAATTGCTCTCTCTTTCCTCTCTCTCTGCATGTGTGTCTGTCTGTCTCTGTTTCTCTGTGTCTCTCTCTGTCTCTGTCTCTCTCTCTCACACACACACAGTATGCTGCCTCTGTCTCTCTCACACACACAGTATGCTGCCTGTCTCTCTTACACACACAGTATGCTGTCTATAGCATTAACACACATAGCTTCACTGTGTTGAGACTAAGGCATTTTGTACACTTTGTAAAGATTATCTTTTGTGTTATTCAAATGCTGACTTCTTTCCACATATCTAGTCGCAATCCAGACATAACATTGTAATGCTTATTCTAAGTATCTCATTTATCCCAGTTTGGGGGAAGGGATGTCCCAAAAGGAAAAACAAAGGCAAGTTCTTCAGGAGATACTTAGAAAATGCCACGTCCGGACTGTAACCAGATATGGGGGCAGAGAAGTCAGCATTTGAGTAACACAGGGTAATCTTTCCACAGTGCACAACAACATTCTCCCTACACTGAAATACTCTCCTTGGGCTCACATTTTCTTCAGTATTTTTATTATGAAGGTGTGTTGAACTTCACCAAATGGCTTTCTTGTATCTATTGGGATGATCATGTGATTTCTGTCCTCATGTCTATTTGTATGTTATATTACATCTATTGATCTGTGTATGTTGACTCATCTTGCATTCCTGGGGTGAAGTTTGGTCATGACATTTGCAACACTTACTGTGTTCTTGAATTTGCTTTGGTTATGGCATCTCTTCCTGGCAATAGAAAAGTAACTAAGGTAGGTGCCCTCTTTCATCTGTAACTTTGTTTTTATATATATCCAACTCTTTGATTATATTAGTCTTCTAGGATTTATTTCACTCATTTCTATGAGTATTACTTCTTCCCTCCTACTGCCTTTGGTTTGGCTTCTTTTTCTGAAAGTCTGAGGTGCATCCTGAGGTTACTTCCTATGATGTTTAATGCATGTGGCTGTAGCTATAAGCCTTTCTCCAAGAGCACATGGATGTAGCTATAAGTCCTTCTCTGAAAGCTCACGATTGTAAGTATAAGCTCCTCTCTGAGAGTACATGGGTGCAGCTATAAGCTCTGCTCTGAGAGCATGGTTGTAGCTATAAGCCCTTCTCTAAGAACATGGTTGTGTCTATAAGCCCTTTTCTGAGCATGGTTGTAGCTATAAGCCCTTCTCTGAGAACATGGTTGTAGCTATAAGCCCTCCTTTGAGAACAGCTTAGCTGTATCAATGGCTCTAGTGAATTGTTATTTCATTTTCATTTGATTTGACAACATTGTCCATTCAAATGTGTATCGTTCAGTACCAAAGTACGTGTCATCTCTGTGATTTCTCTTGCTGTTGATTACTAGTTTTATTCCACTGTAATTTGATAACACAAGGAATTGTTTCAGTTATTTTTTATCTATTGAGGCTTGCACTGTGGTCCATAATGTGATCAATTTTAGAGGAGAGTCTTCAGGCCACTGAAAAGAATGTGTATTTCATACCTTTCAAATGGAATGCCTTGTAGATATCTGTTAAAACTAGTTAATCTATGTGATGTTTCAGCTCTGAGTTTTAGTTTGGCATGCCTATCTAAAGATGACAGTGTAGCACCGAGGTCTACCACTAATATTATCAGGACCTGTCTGACACATTTCGTATATTTAATGTTTATCTTATAAAATTTAGGCGCCCCGGCATGCAGTGAACACATATTTACCATTTCTCCTCCTTCTCCTCATCCTCATCTTCTTCCTCTTCTTCCTCCTCCTTCTCTTGTTTTTCTTTCTCCTCTTTCTCTTCTTCCTCCTCTTTCTCCTCCTCTTCTTTTTCGAGACAGGGTCTCTCTATTATGTAGCTCTGGCTGTGCTGAAATTCACTATGTAGGCCAGGCTGGCCTTGAACTCAGAGATCTACCTGCCTGGTATTAAAGGCATGCTCCACCATGCCCAGCCTTACAGTAGTTGTATCTTTTTATGAAGTCAGGGTCATGAGATGGTGAACTTGTTAATGAGCTTTTAACAATTATACCCCTTGAATATAGAAAAGTTTCTCAATTATATAATCACAAGACTACCCTTTTTCTACCTTATAACTTTCTTTTAAATAGAATAAAATGAAAACTGAGTGGTAAAGAGGAATGGTGGGTGCAGGAACCACTAAAGGGATGTCAACAGGGGCTAAAGTAAAAGCAATGCATTCTTTCAAACAAATCTGGAGAGACAACCAATAGACATGTCACTTAGGGGGCTTTGGGGGGCTTGGTTTTTTATCTTTCTTAACAACAAAAAATTTATTATATTTACAATAAATTTTTGAACAGTTTTTTTCCTATACCTGTTCTGATTGCTAGGATACAATATTCTAATAATTTGTCATCTCATGACATAAGATTGCAGCAATGTCCTTTGAACACCCTACATGTCTGGGCCTCACTCTTGTAATTTCACAAGTTTCATTACATTCTCTCTCATCTGCTTCACTCTCCCATCAGATTGGCCTTGACTCCATCCGTAAAACACATGAAATCTTGACTTTCAGAGTCCACTGTTTTGCTGATGTTTCTACTGCGAACGTTCCCATACCCTGAGGACAACCCCAGTCTCCTTCCAGCCTCTCATGTGACACACTTTTAACTCCTCTTCTTGTTCTGCAAGCTCCTTCTCAAGTATAGTATGATCTCTTCATAGGCTCCTGGCCCGGCCACCCTGTCTAGAAAAGGCTCTTCTGATTTGTAGCAGATCCATGCTTATTTCCTTAGTTATAACCACAGCCTTTAGTCATGATGTGAGAATATCTACAAAGGCAACACCCAATAGTATACTCTCTCTTAGAAACCCACTTTAAATATAAATGACACCAATTATCAAGAAGAAAAGCTATCAAAAAAACTGAAACAGAGAGACACAATTTCAAAGAATGATGGAGTTACCAAATTAATGCAAAACTAGTTTTAGAGCAAAGATATTTCCCAGGAATAAAAAGCATTCTGCAGTTATGAGGGTCAAATGACCAGGAGATATACCATCTTCTGTGTACAGAACACCTAACAACAGAGCTTCAGGAGACTTAAATGAATATCAAATCTCCACCTAATGACCAACAGACTCAATACAAACCACAATCAAATCGCAAAGCTAGAATATTACTCTAACATTGAAGGCAGAGGAGCCTCAGTTAAACGACTTTGAAAAGAACAAGGAAAGCCACGTGTTCTTAGCTGGATGCGTTCTCCTATGGAGTAGCTCCTAACACCAATCAGAAAAGGGTTGGTTACTTCCAAAACATTCATGACACCATGTCACCCATGGGAATACTTTACTGGAGCTCACAGTGTTCACAGCTGGGTATGACTGTTGGTGACAGTCCTTCTGATGTCATGCATGCTAGCCAGCAGGGAGTAAGCTTCCTACTCAGTACCAACTTGCTTTCTCCATGTCCTGTGACCACAGTGTGCAGTATCTTCAGCAATGGAATCTTTTTGCTGTCACTGTAGGCCTGGGTGAGAACAGTGAGCAGTTACCATGACAACCTGAATGCTATCCGGACTTGGAGCTCCCTCCACTAAACACATTAGCAGATCACCTTTAATTAATATCACTAAAGTTCTCAGGGTACAAGCAGGATGGAGCCAGATTCTTTGCCAGGATATAACAGGAATGGCCCTAGTTCAGTCCTTAAGGAGTCTTTTTTTCTCCTCTGAAACCTCAAGATCTTGGCCTCCACTGTCTGCATTTCTCTTGGCATCAGTCTTCCAAACTCCCATCACAATGGCCCAGTAAGCTCTGCTTACACGACTCTAGGACTTTTCCAGCCCAAAGTTCCAAACTCAGCTGCACGCCTCATGCAAACCAGTTCTGAAGTTCTACCAACCACACGGCCAGGTTTACCCTAGCAAATGGCCCTACTTCTCAATACCAATTTTCCTGAATTACTTTCTCATTGCTGCAACAAGACGCCTGACCTTAACCCATGCAATGGTGTTAGTTTAGAAGAATTCTTCCCACCTCACTTAAATCAATCTAGATAATCACTCAGATATGCCTAGAGATTTGTTGCTATAGTGATCCCAAACCCCGTTGTCAAGTTGATAATCAAGATTAGCTACCACAGGACTCATGACAGCCTTTCAGGCATGCTTGCAACATTCAAAGACTTCCCGATAGACCATACTTGTGAAAGGTCACACTAAGACTTTAACACACATGCCTCTGACAGACACTTAAGATCCAAACAACAGGAAAAATTTACCAAGAGATTCTAACTGGTGACAGCAGATTTTATACCTCTATGACATTTATAAGCTACCACAAGAATATACAATTGAAGAGCTGGGGAGGCAGCTCAGCCAGTAAAACCACTGCTCTACAAGCATGATGACATGAGTCAGTTTCTAGAACCTACATTTATAAAAGGGGGTGGGGGAAGCAGAGCTCCAACATACATCTGTAATCTCAGAGCTGGGGAGGCAGAAACAGTAGGACACCTAGAGCATCCGTAACAGCAGACCTAGATGAACAACTGGTGGGCTCTAGGGTCAGCTGAGAGACTCTGTCTCCAAAATTATGGTACAACAGGCCAGCAAGATAGATCAGTGGGTAAAGGCACCCACTGTGTAAGCCCGGTGACTTAAGCTTAAGTCGGAGAACCTAGGTATACGTGGAAGAAGAGAGCCTGTTCTACGGCTTCCATGTGCATGTCACGGCATGTGTGCCCACATACACAAGACGTATGTGCACCAACACATGCATATGCATGCGAACAATAATAAATGAAGTTTTAATTAGAAAATAAGGCAGAGAGCACCTGCTATCAACCTTCTAGCCTCCATATGCCCCTCCCACAGAATATAAAACGGTTTCTAGAAGCTAACCAGGGATGCATTCTAAATTGCATTTTGTTATAAATAAATTACGTTTTAATGTATGTATCTGTTCTGCCTGGTTTTGTCAAAACCCAAGAAAGTTCATGAAGAAATTATGTCAACCTGTACATCAAGAAGGGTCGTTAAGCCCACAGGTGATCTGATGATGTATTTATTCCTACCCTAACTTTTTCTCTGAGGCAGAGCTCATGGAGCCAGGCTGCCTAAAACCCACAATGTATCCAAGGATGACCTTGAGTTACTGATCCTCTTCCGATACCTCCCAGGAGCTGCAACTACAGACTTGTGATAGATCTGAACCCTCGCAGGCCAGCCAAGCATTCTATCAACTACCTTTCTTATCTTCTATCTCTTAGAAATAAGCAGAAGTCGTCGACACATAGCCTGCTATGCGCTGAGAGCAAATGAGCTCGGCAGAATGACACCCTAACGTCTGCTATAGCTCAGAGCACACAGTCTGGGCAAATGGGAGCTGAACCTGCAACGGAGTGATGCCTCCCTCTCTCTTAACCCCTTTCAACGCATGGAACAAAGCGCCAGCCAGAGAAACCCTCCTTCCCCACCTCACTACCTGCCTCACGTCCTTTGTGACCAGAGGAGTGAAAGACGCTTAGATTTATACGACACCAGAGGTGTTTCCGTACATAATCTTCTCTTCCTGTTCCTGCTGTATCTCTATGGGTAAGGCAATACCTAACATTCTAATATTAGAAGTTGAGATCAATTGTTAAGCTATTTTTGTTAAGTCTTAATTGCTAGGAGTTTGGCTTATCAAGGCTACAAAGACAATTATGATCAAGGTAGTTGGCAATACTACAATGTATTATGTCTAATTCTCATAATTGTACCATACATTACTACCAGATGGCAAATTAATAAACCAGAAGGTATAAGGGTTTATTCGATGGTAGAACATTTGCCTAGCAAACAGGAGAGCTTGAATTTGACCCTCAGTGTCACCAACTGGATGAAGGTCCTTTACCGACTCTTCTTAGAAGTCATGAACATGTAAAGTGGCTTGCTGGGCGCTGGCAGCCCCACACATGGAACAGCAATAGCCTTCAATTCTTAGCAGTTACCACTCCAAACTTCCAGGTGCCAGTAGCCCTCGGCACCTAATGTCACTGCACACATGGAATGCCAAGCAGCTTGGTTCCAGCCATTCCTGCAGGCCCTTCAGCAGATGGAGGTGGGACTCTCAGCAGCTCTTTGGATAGACCGCTTCCAGCAGTTGGAGCCTGCAGCTCTTCCACAATCCTGGCCTTCCTCAGTCTCAGGTCTCTGCAGCTCTTATCCTTCTCTTCCCCCTTCAACAGTCTCTGCCTGCAGCCACTCTGAGGAAATCTTCAAACACCCCTAACCCCCACCTCGCTACCAAGATGTGCTTGGAACTAGCAGTCTCTCTTGTTGTACAACTGTCTTGGTCTACACTGCTTAAAAGACCGACAGATATGCAATACCCGCAGCAGTAAGCTTTACTGAAGCTATACTGCAGCACAGAGGGGCAATGCACAGGTCTCTTGGGCTGTCCTGAGGAGAATTGGAAGATGGCTGCTTAGACAGCCAGGCATGTAGGCACACAGGCTCCACATTTAGCTTAGTCACTGTAGTCTGCAAAGGTGCACCAAGCCTGCTTATCCTTGAGGTCTTGGGTGAGGAGGTGTTCTTTCTGGGCTGCAGTGAGACTCCTACAAGTGGAGACATATGGAAAGGCCGTGGGGTGGGATCGTCCAAGGCTGTCATCAACGGCACATCCTCCAGAGCCACAGTAGGGTGCTATCTACAGGGATAATGGCTGAAAAACTTCTAAGGCAGTTATTAAAATCGTGACCTCTGGGACAGATGCAGCAGCCATGACAACTGCAGAGGTCTCTGTGGCTTCAGTGAAGTCTCCTTGGGGCCCCCACAATTGAAGTAAAGTCTCCTAAGGGCATTTACAGATGAAAGACAGTTTCCCTGAGCAGTTGTTTGGCAGTTAAAGCAAGCAAGTCACTACATCAGGAAAATAAGGGCTCTTGGTCGACAGTTCCTACACCTTCTTCAAAAACACCAGTTGCTACTGACTCTGATGGGACTTTTGGTAGAAATGGTACTCACAGCCTAGCTAGACTCAGGGACTGTGAAAATAATAGATAATACTCCAATCTAGCCTCAGTCCCCGTCCATCCTGGGCTACATCTGACAGCTATCAATCTAGTAGCTGAGCCGGTCACTTGGCCCAATCTTGACAGCTTCTGTCTATTAAAAAGAAAAAAGAAAAAAAAAAAAAAACATCAAGAAGTGCTTGAAACTAAGATTAACATATTCTGTGGTAAGTCCACTCTGGTACTGAAATGGGGAAGAGTGTCCTTGGGTGTGCATAACTGGGTTGCTAGAGGGTCTGTGTCTTCATCTCATGAATTCAAAGAGTAAGGGCGACTTTTAGAGGAGTTTTATTCTTATAGAAGGAAGAAAGATGAAAGACACGTGGCAGAAAGCAGAGCTCCAGAGGGGGCTCCAAGAGAGGGGTAACGTGTGAAGCTGACACGTGCAGGATTTTTTTTTTTCACAGAACGTGCAGGATTTCAAACAACACTTAAGGAAGGAACTGGACACAGTCCTTTCTAATGAGATCGCTCAGTTCTCTGAGCAGTTCACAAGTTGACCCAGTGGAGGGTCTATATGGTCGATGCATGTCACCGGAACCAAAGCAGGGAGATGTTCGTGTTCCGTCCATTCAATTAGGGGGCTTTGAAACCTGCAGGGGTGGAGGACGTCCTGAGTGGATGGCGGCCAGGGTGAACATGGACTCTGATCTTAGCCTGGCCATGTTGTGAGTCAACTGACCCATGGAACAATGTGGCAAAGTTGATATCCATATGGACCAGGCTTAAGAGAAATGGCAAAGCTTCCCCCAGGAGTGAAGTATGAATATTTACGAATGATTGGCTATGTGAACAAAGACTAGCAACTATAGCTTCCTTCTTTGATCAGAAATTAATGGATGTAGCTGGTAACCATACAGGGAAAACTATTTTTTGGAAATCTGAGCTTAGTGTCGCAATCACTGTGCGACTATGCAGCTTGAAGACAAAGGTGCTCAAGGGAGTTTAAACTTCAGCGTTGGATTACTGGTAGTTTTACTGATGCTAGAGGTTGTGTGCTGTTGCTCACAGAGGAAGAGATGACATGGGGTGCAGGAAGCCAGAGCACTCTATCGGAGAAGGAAGGTCCAAGCGTGCAATGAGGAAATTGCACACACACACACACACACACACACACCAAATTAACTCAAGACAGGCATGTTCTTAAATAACTAATGATCTGCCTTAATACCTTTTAAAAAGAGAGAGAGAACAGACGATCCCAAAAATGATAGATGGAAAGAGAAAATTAGGTAGGGCAAAAATCAATAAAGCAAAAATAAAAAAAAATGAAAATATTCAATGACATGATGAGTTTATTCTTTGTAAAGACAGGCAGAACTGAGAGACCATCACCATAAGGGATCCAAATTAATAAAACCAGAGATTAAAGGGGAGACATTAAAACATGTCAATTAAATTCAGAATACCAAGACATACTGTTCAAAGCTATATTCTACAAAACTGGAAAGTGGATGAATTTTCAAGATGCATATGACCTAGCAAAATTAAACAAAAAGTGAGAGAGTAACCCACACAGATATATAACAAGCAACAGGAGTGAAACAGTAGTAAGAGCCTACAAGGAGAAATCCCAGATCGGATGAACTGACTGGAGAACTCAACCCTATCTGCAAATAAAAAGCTAACACCAATAATTCTGAAATGGATCCATAGAACAAGGAAAAAAGGAACACTTATAAATCCTTCTACAAAGCTAGTATTGCCTTCATACCAAAGCCAAATAAAGACAGAGAGAAAAAAAAACCCAAACCACAGAGCAGTCTCCCTGATGAATATAGATGCAATATTTCTCAATAAAATATTTTCTAGCTGAATTCAAAAAGGAAAAAAAGATCAGTCACTATTATCAAATAGGCTTCATTCCAGGGATACAGGGTTGCTTCAACATATGCCATCCATCACATAAACAGACTCAAAGACAGACATAATGTGATCATCTCAACAGACATAGGAAAGCCATCTGACAAAATTAAACATTTCTTATGACGAGAGCTCTAGAGAGACTATGGATGGAAGGGACGTATCTCCACATAATAAAGTCTGTGTGTGACTGAGAGGACAGAATCAGCAAGCCAGAGGCAGGGTACTCCATGACAGGCAGCAAACTGGGAGACTAGGCTTAAGCCTCCATTTCTCCGAACTGGAAAAGTCCAAACAAAGTCAATTCTGGAAAAATTACCCCTTACCGGCAGCCAATCAGAAAGCTGTCCACCACTTAACCTGAGTTAACCTCATGGGCACCCAATCAGGATCTGTAGGTGCTGCCCCACCACCAAGCTTGACCAAGTATAATTAATCAGTGAAAGTCCCCCAAATGCCCCAAAGCCTAAACCAATCACAAAGGCACCCATACCCCTGAGATAGAATCAACCAATCAAGGAAAAGAAAGGTGAAAGTCACTCACTCTTACCCTAACAGGCTTTAAATTGACTCTGTAAATTCTATATGCTGGTTTCCCATCCCACAGCATGGTGGACCCCTCCACGCAAGTTCTCTGAAGAATAAACACTCTTAGCTCTTAGCTGTTGCATAATGTCTGGGTAATCATTCTTTGAGAATCACAGACCCTTACATAATGTCTGGGTAATCATTCTTCGAGAATCACAAACCTTACATGACAAACCTATAGCTAAAATAGTGCTAAATAAAAAAACAGCAACAACAATAACAAAAACCAACTCAAAACATTTAAGACCAGGAACAAGACAAGGATATTCCTTTTTCCTGCTTCTGGTCAACATACTGATTGGTGTCTTAGCTACATCAGTAAGACAGAAAAAAGAAGTACAAAGAAAGACAGAGGAAGTATCTTTGTTTCCTGATACTATAATTACACACATAAGCAACCCTGGAAACACCACCAGAAAACTCTTGGAGCTGATAAAAGCTTTCAGCAAAGAGCAGGAGACAGGATGGAACACTAACATACAAAATTCCCTCTACCATCAACAAACACACTGGGAAAGAAATCAGAAAATAATCCCATTCTCAATATCCTCAAAAAAAGAGACAATAGCATGTCTTTGATAAACCTATATAAAAGTAGTAGAAACTCTATAAAAAAAAAAAAACTTTAAAATCCCAAAGAAGGAAATTGAGGAAGACACTGAAAGATGGAGAGACCTCCCCTGCTCATGAATGGGAAGAATTGATATTGTGAAAACAACTACCTACAGAAAGTCACATACAGAGTCAATGCCATCCCAGTCAGTGACTGAAGACGAGGCACAAGCCATAGATACTGTGGTGACGATTCTGGAATTTTGGTTTCTTTACAAAACACATAAATATTATAAGAATGTGCTTCTGTTTTAATCCCATGTGTGGGACACGGGGCTGCTTTGGACGATCTACAGCAGCTGACTATGGTTTGCCTCGTGCTCTAGCAGAGGTGTGGTTTTACTCGCTGCAGATAGTTTCTGCGATTGTGTGATGTTTGGAATTCTGAGAACTTTTCAAAGGATATATGAATGATAGGGCCCCGAGAGATAGGTTTGGTGGCTGGGGGTTGTTCAGCCGAGTTGGCTGCGGTTTGTTAGTAGTCATGCTCAAAAGGAAACAAAAGAAAGAGATTAGAATCAAGGATCCTTCATCTCTCTCTCCCCCTCTATCCTTCTTTCTCTCCTATCTAGTGATAAGGGGAGATCTTGCGGGGAGGGTGATGAATAAAGGGTAGGAAAAAGAAGAACCAACAAAAAGCTGGAGAGATAGCTCGGTGGTTAAGAGCACTGACTGTTTTTCCAGAGGTCTTGAGTTCAATTCCCAGCAACCACATGGTGGCTCACAACCATCTGTAATGGGATCTGATGCCCTCTTCTGGTG
The DNA here is from genome assembly GCA_030674055.1 of Rhabdomys pumilio. NCBI lineage: Eukaryota > Metazoa > Chordata > Mammalia > Rodentia > Muridae > Rhabdomys > Rhabdomys pumilio. The sequence goes on from JANHMN010000011.1 coordinate 7,409,206, forward strand.
TGTCTGAAGAGAGTGACAATGTACTCACATACATTAAATAAATAAACACACAAAGTAGCAAAGACAAGCTACAGGATACCTCCATCAAAGAAAAATGTTAAATCAAAAAAAAAAAAAAAAAAAAAAGAAAAAAAAAAAGAAAAAAAAGAAACACCAAGCACAAAACATTCAGGAATTCTAGGGCACTATGAAAAGACCAAATCTATAAATAACAGAAATAGATAAAATAGAAGAAACACAGGTCAATGGCACAGAAAATATTTTCAATAAAATTGTAAAAGACAATTTCTTTACCTAAAGGAGATGCCTATAAAGGTACAAGAAGCATACAGAACACCAAAATAGATTGGACCAGAAAAGGAAGTCCTCTCAGCACATAGAAATCAAACATTAAATGTACAGAACAAAAAAAAGAATATTAGCAGCTGCAAGGGAATAAGACTAAATATAAAGGTTTGTATTTGAGTCTTCAGTGGAGACTCTAAAAGCTAGAATTACCTGGACAGATGTTCTACAAAATTTAAGAGACCATAGATTCCAGCCCAGACTACCATATGCCACAAAAATTTCAATCTCAATAGAGGAGAAAGAAAGAAATACCAAGATAAAGTCATCTTTAAGCAGTATATCTATAAATCCAGCCCTACAGAAGGTGCTAGAAGGAAAACTTCAACCTGAAGAGGTTAACCACAACCAAGAAAACACAAGGAATAAGTAATTCCAGGCCAGGAAAAATTTAAAAAAAAATCACAAAAACAAAATAACAGGAATCAACATGGCTCAGTGGTAAGTCTCAGTCTGGTTATTGGGGAATTCCAGACTAACTAAAGGGATGTGGGAAAAAAGAAAGATCCATTCTTCTGCTGCATGTGAGAAACACACTTTAACATAAAGAACAGACATTACCTCAGGCTAGAAGTATGGAAAAAAAGGATCTCAAGCAAATAGACCTAAGAAACTAACAGTTGTTTGTTTTATGATAAGAATATCTGACAAACATTATTTTAATATAATATTTACATAATAGACATCAAAACAAAACTAATCAGAAGACACAGGGAAGGACACTACATACTCATCCAAGAGAAATCCACCAAGAGGACATTTCTATCCTTAACATCCATGAACTAAACACAAACAGGGCACCCACACTCGTAGAGAACCATTACTACAGTGCAGTCCCCATCAAAACTCCATCACGATTCCTCACACATCTTAAAAGGACAGTTCTCAGCTTCATACGGAAACACAAAACATCCAAAACAACCCTGAGGGATAACAGATTGCTGTGGTGTCGCCATGTCCAACTTCAAACTGTACTACAGAGCCAGAGTAATAAAAATCAAATGGTATTAGCACAAAAAATAGACACGTTGATCAATGGAATTGAATTGAAGACCCAGATATAAAGCCACACACACCTATAGACACCTGATTTTTGATACAGAAGTCTGGGTGGAAAAAAGACAGCATCTTCAACAAATGATGCTGGTCAAACCGGACAGCTGCATATAGAAGAATCTATAGATCCATACTTATCACCCTGTACAAAACTCAACTCCAGATGGATTGAAGGCCTCAAAATAAAACCAGATACATGGCACCTAGTAGAAAAGAAAAGGGGGAATAATCATGGACTCATTGACACTGGGAAAGACTTTAATGAACAGAACACCATTGGTCTAGGCACTGAGAAGAACAATTAATAAATCTCATGAAACAGATGCTGCAGCACAGCAAAGAACACCATCACTCAAAGTGGCAGCCCACAGTATCAGAAAAGGTATTTACCAACTACACATCCAACAGGGGGCTAATATCCAAAATATATAAAGAATAAAGAACTCAAAAATCTGGATATTATGAAGACAAATAATCCAATTTTAAAATGAGGTACAGATCTAAACAGACAATTCTCAAAAGCGGAAACTCAGATGCCTGAGATGCACCTTAAAGAAATGTTCAACAGCCTAGTTATGAGGGAAATTCAAATCAAGGTACTTTGAGATTCTATCTTAAACCTGTCAGAATGGCTAAGATCAATAAATAACACAAAAGACAGCTCCTGCTGTCAAGGAAGTGACATAAGGGGCCACTAGTCTATTGCTGGTAGGAGTGCAAACTCATGCAGCCATTATAGACATCAGTCTGGAAGTTTCTGAGAAAGATGGAACTCAATCTACCTCAAGATTCAGCTATACTACTCTTAGGCACAAACATAAAGGATGCTTCATCCTATTACAGAGACACTTGCTCAACTATGTTCATTGCTGCTCTATTCATAATATCCATAAATTGAAACCAACCCAAGACTGTAAACCTACCCACCTAGCTACTGCCGTAGAAGATATAGACCCTAGAGCAGAACCTACTACTGTCATTTTATGTCTGTATTATAAGCACTTACCCTTATAGCCACAGATAACCAGAGATCTCCCCAGCACCAAACAAGCTTGTTTTTGCAGTGGACAGATTACAGAAATACACAACTGGTCAAAATGTAGAGAATACATGACAACAGGGTCCCCTGTGGATCATCTACAATGCAATTTCTGCCCTTAAGGCTCAAGGAACATCACAGAAGATGGGGCAGAGACGTTTAAGAGCCAGAGGACCAGGATACGCTAGGCTATGTAGTTTCTTATAGACAAGGCAGGGATTCTACACACATGAAATCTCAACAATATATTTTCCCAAACAAGATCTGCACAATAACAGGCCAGCCAGTATGCCCATTCAGACGGGAGAAATTTCATAAGGCCTCACTCCCAGATGAGGAGCTACAAGCAATGGCTTCTGGGATAGGAAGAATCACAGTTCTTCAGGTACAAGCCACCTAATAAATTATCCAATCCCAATTGGTTATCCCATGAGAACACCACAAAATGGACTCAGTAGATTTGGGGGGGGGTGGTTTTTGGCATGTGTAATTATAGAAGAGGTCATTGGTTTGAAATGGAGCAGGAGACATGATAGAAGTTGGAGTTGGGAGAGGAGGAGGGGAAAGTTATGTGAATACAACATTCATGTATTCTCTAAAAGTGTTTTAAGTTGAAAAAAAGAAATCAAATGATAGCAAATGCTGGAAAGGATGTGGATAAAGGGGAATCCTTATTCACTGTTGGCAGGAGTGTAAACTTGTGTAGCCGCTATGGAAAGCAGTGTGGAAGTTTCTCAAAAGCTAAAAATAGAGCTCCCATCTGACTCAGCTCTACCACTCCCGAGAATGTGCCTGAGGAGCCCACTAACGACTGCAGAGACGCTCGCACATCTTGGTCATTGATGCTCTGCTCAAAATAGCTGGGAAATGGAACCAAGCTAGATGTCACCAACTGGTGAGGGGATAATGAGTGTGTGGAACATGAAACCAAATTATGAAATTTGCAGGATATGGACAGAACTGAAAAATATCACCCTGACTGAGGACACACAGTGTGGAAAGACAAATTCCATGTTTTCATTCAGATACAGACCTTAGCCTTCAAATTTTAGATTTGTGTGTTTACCTTGAAGTGACCTTAGAGTCTAGACCTCTAGAAAAGGACCACTGTTGGGCTAGGGAAGGAGGTCTCGGAGGGAGGGGACAGCAGAACACATGAGGTACATGGTACAGGGAAGGAATACTGTGACAGGAAATAATGAAGCTGGTACAGACATGGGAGTATGGGAAAGATTGAGAGAGTTCGCCAAAATAAGGATGTGTGAGAAACTCACACAGAAACCTACTCTGAAAACTAACTTAAAAATACAGTTTAAAGCCAACTGTGGTGAGTTTGCAGCCAGCATGTTCTACATAGCAAGTACGAGAACAACCACAGTTATATAGTGAGATCCTGTCTGGTACACACACACACACACACACACACACACACACACACACACACACAAAACCACTGGGGGAAAAAAGGTTGAATAGAAGTATCCAGCACGGATAAATAATGCTTCTCAAAAAAAAGTCCTGAGTCACCAGTGCCAGGTGTATAATAGTGCCCTCTAGAGGGTCGGTTATGCTGGCCCAAGAAGTCCTCAAAACAACACAGGCTATTGCCAACACTGGTGTGCCCATGAGAACTTAACAGTGAGACCAGATTGCAGAAGGCACCACACATCTTGGTTACAGGACATAGACAAATCACAGTGGAAACCAGATGGAAGCTTCAGCCCTGATAGCTAGCTTTCATAATGCCAGAAGGTTCTACGTAGGCTGCTGTCAGAGAAAAGTCATCAACCGTCTTACCCAGTTGTGAAACCTATGTATTAAAATACTGACCTGCCAGGCAAGATGTGCTCACCTATACAGTAACAGCAGGACAGTTATGGAGTAACTAATCACATTGTAATTAAATTAGAGACCCATGGGAGGGAATGCATGCCTCGTACTATGTGATATTAATTTTCAACTTGGCAGAATGGAACATCATCTGGGAGATGGACCTTTGGACATCCTATTGGGGGTTATTTTGGTTACATTAATTGATGTAGGAAGACTCGTTTTAACTGTGAGTGGGAACACTGGCGGGTACATTCTGGACTATATAAATTTGAGAAACATAGTTGAATACAACATGCATTCATTGCTCCTTTCTCCTTATTTTAGATATAATCTAACAGCTGTCCTAATACCCCACACACACTTCCCTGCTGTGATGGACTATGCCGTGAACTTAGGAGCTAAAATTAATTCTTCCTGCCTCAGTTGTTTTTTGTATCAGCTACTTTTCTGTTGCTGTGAAGCCCAATGACAAAGACAAGTTATACGAAGCATATCATTGGGCAATGGCTCCAGAAGGTTAGTGTCTACGATAGCTGACAAAGGCGTGGTGGAATGGACAACTCAGAGATCACACATCTCAAACCACGAGCAGGAAGTTCACAAAGCTAACTCAAAATGGCAAGTGTCTTTTGAAGCCTCAAAGCCCAGTCCCTAATAACATAACTTACTGATCCTCCCCAGACAACAACCACCAACTGGGGACCAAGTATTCAAATGCCTGAGGCTTACAGGTGACATCTCATTCAAACCAGACTTTTGTCAGAGTATTTTATCACAGTAATATATTATAAACCTCGTCAGAACACAGACGTCATAGGCCCTAACGAAGATTCTCCTTGTGTTGTTTTACTAACTGAACATGGTATCAAACTGTCTGCTAAATATTTATGTTGAGGCTGTTCTTCTCAGTGTTGCTCAGTTTGCTCTTTCCAGCGAGTGAGTTAACACAGAGACTCATACAGAAAGACTTCAGCATGCGTAGATAGGTATCCCATTTTATGCTACTAGTGGGGTTGACACATTCTTGAGCACAAGTCTGATGTGAGGACACCTATCAGCTTTCTCCAGCTCTGAAAACTCAAAATGGACTCACCCAGAACATCAGTCCACATCTCCCTTTAACACCTGCACCCGCCAAGGTCAGGACCTTGAATCTTACCAAGAAATACAACTGAGAAGTTGACTGTTCTACCCTCTTCTCTGCTATGTTTTGCTATCACCTTCTTGAGTCTATTCTCTGTAGCTACAGTTACAGGGGTGACAGAGCTATCCTTTAGAAGAAGCAGATGGGTATTGCCTGGGGACATTAAAAAGCCACTGTTTGAGATTCCTTAGAGAAATGAGAAAAGAGAACAGTAGACTAACACAAAGACTGCAATGTTAACTCACTAACAAGCATATATGCTGGGAAGTTTTAACAGCTGAATTCTCTAACCAGCTCTTTATCTTTGTATAGGAAACTGATACATAGGAATTGAACTATACCCAAGTGCTTCAGATAGCCTTCCTAGAAGACCAGGCTTCCCACCCATCAGGCAGGGTCCTGAAAAACACTTCCAGCCCAGCCTCTCTGTCTCCATCCTTCTCCTAGACAGTCTTTCTTTAGATATGCTAATATCATCTTAGGTGACATCAAGTGCCACTCTGACTGCTTTCAACCTGAAAGGAACAGACATCTGCTGAGATGCATTCTGCAGGAAACGGAGCTCATCTATTGTGTGACTTTATGAAGCCAACTCTCAGTTCTGCTAGTGGCACCTACATCATATCATGCACACCCACTCAACCCCGCCTGACACCTTCCGATCACTTTCTCTTTCATAACCCTTCGCTTGAATCTTATTCTCCAGATCCAGTGACCTCTTTACAGTTCTCATGCTTCTGGATTTCATTACTGTAAATGACACTTTGCCCGTTCCTAAAACACTTTCCCCATCGCTGGCTCTAATGGACCTGAGAGCTGTTGGCTCTGCTCATTAACTTTAAATCCCTCTGTTTTGGTTCTGAGTCCATATGCCAGCATCAGGCACACCTGGATCCAGATACACGCTCTATTGCTGACTAGCTATAGCTTTATGCCTGTAGGGGAAGTGACTTGATTTTGCTAAGTGACTTGATTTTTAAAGCTCCTTTGTCAGCTTTAAAAAGGACGTGATAACATTAATAGTCAAGAATATGCTCAGCGCACTCACTTTAGTCTGTCACAAAGTGATCACTGAACCAATGTAAGCCATCATCTCTGTGTCCCAGTGCTTAGCTCCCAGGACTCTGCTGTCTTTTTCCCTTGAAGAATCCATCTCAAATTGCTTTGACTAATAGTTCAGCACACTCCCGAAGTAATGATTCCATCCTCTTCTTCATCGGAAGAGAAATCACGAGTGTAACCAGCTGTATATAAGAATACTGGCTTTGTCTTACAGCTCCTTGTTCCTGCACTCACTGCCCTTGGTCCCCCCAGCACTCTACTCTGAAGACGTTTCTTCTCTCCTCATCTCAGGCTTTCTTCTCTCCTCTTTATCCTCATGCATTGACTCTCAACGATGGTCTAAAGAGCACACCTAAGGCTTTTCTTTATTCCTCAAACTGTCTTGTTCTTGGTGATACCACATCTCACCATGGCTCCAAGGGCCACCTAGAAGTAAACAGAAAACTTCCATACAATCTCTGACCCAAATCTCTCCCTCTAAGATCCTGCCTGCTGTGTGCAGCTGCTTACTGGTGTTATTATATGATGACTAAGACAGAAGGCACTCAGCAAAAGCAAACCTGGCTTCAAGACCACCCTCCCCGTCTCACTTGAGCTCCGTGCACCCCAGGTGTAAAGGAAAGAAGCCTCCAAGTTGTTCTTAATAAGCTCCTATTTCTGCCCTCATCCCATATACTCACGCCATATCTGTCTCCTCAAACACCTCTCAGATTCACCACCTATGTCCATCTCTAGTTTCTTCTTCCTTCTAAATAAATGTAGACTCAAGGAAGAAAATCTACTTTCAAAAATCTTCATATGGTTGACTCTCCCATTTCCCTTCTGTGGCTAAGGCATGCCTTTTTTTCTCCCCCTCTCAAAACACCTCTTAGAAACTAACTATGCAAGAATGCACCCATGAGTGTATATTTTATATGTCTTCTGTAAGCATAAACATATTTCAGTTTCTTCTATTTTATATGGTTATGAACAGCACAGTTTCAATATCCATCACATACACTGAACTTGCTTAGTTGTTCTGAAACTCTAAGGACGATGGGATAGCCGCCAATTCTGCTTTCTCAGCTGCAATAGGCAAACCAATAGCGCCTTAGACTCTGTTTAAAGGGTGGGACCCAGCTTTATTCATATTGTATTCTGTTTCTGTAACATCTCATGGAGAGAAAACATATAAGCTAAGCTATATACAACAGATTCAAAGAATCTTGCCAGAAAATAAGGTTCTCAGATACATTAACTGATTCTACTCAAGTTAAAAAAAATGTATTTTGGTTAAAAAGGTGGTAAGAATTGATACTCGACCAAGTTTGGAGACAGAAATAGCACACCTGGCAGCTTCAAGTGCCACAGCTGCTCATGAATGAGACCCTTGAACCACTGCCAGTGCAGGAAGCATGGAGCAGGAGTGGGAGCCTGGCACAGCAAGGAAGAATGAAGGTCTGAGGACACAGCTCAGCAAGCAAAGTTCTTGCCATGCAAGTGAGAAGACCCCAGTTCAGATCTGCAGACCACACATTAAAGCCAAGCATGGATGCCTGCAGACCACACATTAAAGCCAAGCATGGATGCCTGTGGCTGCAGCCTTAGTACTCCTACCATGACACAGACCTGCCAGTCTGCAGACGACAGAGACTCTGATTCAAAAAAGATGGAAAGTGGAAGACAGACCCAGGGACTCACATGCACCCTGTATGTACACACACATATGTATAGACATAAACATTGCGTACACATATGTATACACAGAGACATCACACATACACATGTATGTACACACACAAAAGACACTACATACACACACCCTCACTCACATACAAGTACACACTATGTACAGACATATACATTACACATACATATGGACACTATACATACACACATATATACACACATATACACATATGTAAGCAGACACTACACACACACCATCCTTCACACACAAACAAATGTACACAGACATTACATACATTTATGTACACGCAGATAACATGCACACACACACACACACACACACACACACACACACACAGAGAGAGAAATCATAAAGAACCACTAACATCAGTATAGCTGATTTAGTGATCCTTTCCTAAATTTCGATTATTTGAGAAGAAAACAGTAAGCACTGTGAAACCAGTCTGAGTTATCTGAGCTCAATCTCATTTCTTTTTTTTTTTTTAAAGAGGATTGCACATTGACAGAGCACAGCTCAAGAGGCGGCAGCAATCCCTGTGTTGGTGGGACTGCAGCAGTGTAGTTAGCCATGTTCTCATTTACCCAGAGGGACATAACAGCACAAGATGGAAAACCGTGCACTAGGCAACCAGGTAACCACAGAACAGCCTTTGCAAGTGTTCCTTAATGAGCTTCCATCGGCTTCTAGGGCAGGGCCATGGGCAGGCTTCAGGACTCGGGCCTCCTGCGTTATTACACTTTACCAATAACTAGAGTGAAGAGATGGGTGTCTCCTAAAGGCACAATGACATGAACACAGGAGGAATAATATACACATGAAAAGATACAGAACCTATGCACACCCAATAAGAGAGCCAAGACTGAAATCAATGACTTCGAAAAATAGACCCATTCTCCTCAAATAAAAGGTAACAGGAAGCCGTCTTAAGGGATCAGTGCTTGCCTCCAAAACCACACTACAGCTTTGAGAAGGGTGAGCCATGATCAATTGGCACAGTTTTAAAAGCTTATGTAGTGGCTTTAGCAGACAGACAGCAAGCTCAGTCTGAGAAGCCGAGGCAAGCTTGATATGATGAGGTACAGGAAGGGAGAAGGCAGAGCGGCAGGCACCTCAAAGATGAGAGATGACATTTTGCTCCACACTGGCCAGCCCAGAACTCAGGGGGTCCGCATCTAACCCTTGCACGTGTGTTCAGAACCAAACAACCCCGGTGGTTAGGGACATGAGTGCTGTCCTGTAAGAGGAAGTATAGAAGGCAATGGCACCTCAGAAACAGGTCAAAACTATGGCCTCAGTGGAAAATGATGGCCGTCTCTACTCAGCCAGTCAATGCGCATCAAGTTCAAACCTGTTTTGGAAAATCTCCCTCCCTCGAGAATAACCAGGGATCCAGAGAAAGAATGGCCCATGTGCAAGAAATTCTTAGTATATTTAAATATGCATATCCAAAGAGCTGAGGCAGCCATAATTTGGCTGAAAAATTAGAGTGCTGTATAAGATATAGTAAGAAGAGACACAGCAAGACAGTTTCATGAGTGGAAGGTATTCGCCCCATAAGCCTGGCAACCTAAGTTAGATCCCCCAAATTACACAAAGTTGTCCTCTGATCCCCACAGGTGAGTCATGGCTCATATGCACGTGCACACACTCGCACACCCACCCACGAACACATGCGATTTCATAAGGTACACGTAAGAACAGAGGAAAGAATGTAGTAAGTTCGGGTTCATCTCCTTGTAAGGGAGACATTGTGAGAATCAAGGTTCGTGAATGAGGAACAGTCTGTCTGACTAGATGCACACTTCCCAGGAGTCAGCTCTACCTGGAAAGGAAAGTAAAAGAGGCAATGGCTGGGGCCATCTTGTCTCTGCATCCCACCTTACGGACGGGGGAGGTGGGCTCCCATTAAATCCATCCAAACGTGTGTACTCTAGTTCCCACATTTCCTACTCTGAAGCCACACTTTCGGTGAGAAGCGAGAACATTCTGTTTGGCCTCATCAGCAGAGGAAACAACAAAATCAATATTCGGTCTCCATGTACCTTGAGCTTATAAGGAAAAAGCAAGGACTTTCTATCCTTTAATTTATTAAATTCAACTTAGTTGAATATTCTCAATTAAAAGCAAATAAAGATTTGTTACATATTGCATCTCTCCTTGTAAACCATTTCCTCCTAAATAACAGGAAAAAAAAAAGTTTGATTGACGGTCACTTGGAAAAGTGTCTTATGCACTCCAAAGCCCTCTTAATCTAAGATTATGTGGAAACGGACTTTAGAATGTTTCTAAAAAGAAATGATTCAGCAGTCAGATTAAGCTAAATGCCATGAAGTAATCAAATTGTGGGATTCTGATTAAATCGCCATTTAAGTTTAATCTATTTAAAACTCTCAGGATAAATACAAAGGGCCTAGGACTAGACTAGTCCTGGCTTGGCTCAAACGTTGTATCTGGGTGTCTAAGGAGTTTGCTCTTCAAACTGTTCTTTTTAACTTCTTAGAAGCCATTCTTCATACTTTCCTTCTCAGTCTGAATACGATAAATAAATGGAAATCGCAAGGACCTCGGGCTCTTTCTGTTCAACAGCAGCCAGAAAGGATAGGCAAGAAAGTGAAAGGGGCATGTCCATGCCCACCCCCACCGCTGAAAAGGCTACCCTGCTGGCGCGCATTTGCTCTGGCGGCTCTACCACCAAGCAAGTATATAAAAGAGAGGCAAAGAAAGCCAGACCCAGGCTCCCGTGGGTAGGAAGGTGCCCTTTTGTGACTACAGCTAGGCTCCCCCGGGATTTCCTCCCGTCGTCCGGGCAGCGCCGGGCCGCAGGCGGGCGACCGCAGGCCGACGAGGCTCCACTTACAGTGACACCATCCCAGGTGACAGCACCAGTGCAGCTTGAAGCACTTGCCGTGGCTGTGCGTGGCACAGATGGACAGCCCGTCGCACGGCTGGAAGTCGGGTCTGCGGGCGGCGCAGCTCCGCGCCAGGGCCTGCGCCTCGTCCACTTTCTCGCTCTTCCAGCCGCGCTCGGGCGCCGTGGCCGCACTCATCTCTCCCGGTGACGAGCGGGGCCCGGAACCCGGGACAGAGCAGAGGCGCGGGTGGGCAGGGAGCGGGCGGGCTGCAGGCTGCGGGCTGCAGGCGCGACGAGCACCCGCTGGCCGAGGAGCCGCCCGGGGAGGGAGCAGCGACCGGGCCGGGCCTGCCGCCTCCCCGCGCCCTGGTCCCTTCTGCGCCCTGCTCCCTCCTCCCTTCTTTCTCCTCTCCTCTCCTCCCTCCTCTCAGCTCCCTCCTCCTGTCTCTCTCTTTCGTCCTCCCTGCTCCCTCCTCCCCACTTGGGCAGCCACGCCTGCACGCGCACGCGCACACTTAGACTGCCGCGCCCCTCTGCGAGCCCATCCCCTAGCGGTGGCGCTGTGAGCGCCGCCTCTGAACCCCGCCAGTCGGTCCCACACGCCCCTCGAAGCGGAGGGAGGGCCACGAGGACGGTCAGCGCACGTCCCGCAGGCACTCGGGTTGGGGGGATGGGGGGCGTAGCTCTGGCTACAGCCCAGCCTTCTCCCGCAGCCTTTAGGCACAGGGTCTAGCCTGGCCCTTGGCACTCCCTCCCCGTCGCGCCTTGGCGTCCTACGGGGCACACACTCGCCCCCCTGCGGTCCTGAAGCCTCCGGTGGTAGCCGGCGGTGACCTGAGACCTCGCGGGTTCTCTCCCCAGTGCCAGTCGCCTGGAACTAGTGCAGGGCGTGGGGCAGCCAGGGTGGGAGGATGTGTTAGGTTTCTATCTGGATACGTGTGTGGGGATGCAATGAGTGGCTTGCAATGTCTGTGTGGCCATAGACGTTACACGCTAGTTGCACAGTGTGTGTGTGTGTGTGTGTGTGTGTGTGTGTGTGTGTGTGTGTACGCCCCAGTGCGTGAGCGTGATTAACTGCATCGCTGCATCGGTTGTGTGTGGCGGTATGGTGGGCTGGAGTGGCTTAATGAGTTTATGCATGAACTGTATGTGTGGAGTTGACACGGATGTGGATACACAGAATGACGTGTGGCCCAGTCTGGCCAATGGGTGTGGCTGCCCAGGCTGCAGCTCCCCTTCCCACTTACCCCAGTCTGCTTGTTAGTCTTCCCTGCTGGCTACAACTTCCTTCAAATAGGTTTTCCATCCCAGGCTGAAGCAGAGAAAAGAAAACGAATCTTTCGTTCCGAGAGCAGAGCAAGAAATTGGCTCCCCACCCCCACCCCCCACTACGCGGGCCAGTACCCAGTCTACAACACTGAAAGGAGGGAACGCCCTCCCTCTGCTTCCTTGCCAAATGCTACTCCCGGCCCAGGAAAATGCCTGTAATTGCAGAGGGTCGGGAACAGAACCTCTCAGCACAAATGCTGGGCTGGAACGTGCTTTCCTCAGATCTCCCTTCCCTTCGCTTTATCCCCTTCCTGCTGGGCAATGAGATCTATCCTGGTTTTAAACGAAATTCATCCTCAAGCCCTCAAAACTCTTTGCTGCCATAAGCAATCTTTCATAATTTTCCCTTTTATTTAACCTTGGCTTAGGAAGGGAAATCTAATTTGCATATGTCTGACTCTGTGAAATCTTCATGTGTCAGGGACTGAGGAAAACTCAGACGGCAAAGGCTGTTTTCAACAACTGTTCGTTCTAAGCGACAAATTCTGGCTTCCCACTAACGTTGAAACCGAGGCAAACACAAGACGTCATTCTTTACCTGCCTCCCAGGTGTCCACCTGTTAAGCGACTCACTGCTGGGGATTGAACCCAGGTCCTCTGGAAGAGCAGCCAGTGAGTGCTCTTAACCACTGAGCCAACTCTAGCCCGGCCAACCAATTTTTAAAATTAATTTATCTTTATTTTATGTGCATTGGTGTTTTGCCTACATCTATGTCTGTGAGGGTATCAGATCTTGTAGTCACAGACAGTTGTGAGCTGCCACATCCCTGCTGGGAATTGAACCCAGGTCTTAACAACTGAGCCACTCTCCATCTCCATCTGCTTTAATCTGTCTTTCTCCTCCAACCTATAACCTTCCTCTATTGCCAGCCGTATCCTGTACACGAGCAACCCCACTTGCTTTTAGTATAGACTGAACTACACGATCCCACTAATTAGGAAGCACACTGATGCAGTTGTGTGTGTGTGTGTGTGTGTGTGTGTGTGTGTGTGTAATGGGACTGTTCATAGCCAAGCTGTACATGATCCAAAGACCTAAGATGCCAGACACTCAACGACCAAAGCTCCTCCTTGACAGTCACTGTGAACTGCCTACTTGGTTTAGCCTACAGTTAGAACCGTTAGGTTCACATGTGAATGGCTGGGTATTTCAGTTTCCGTCACTCTGTGCCTATCTGTCTATTATTAACGTAAGCTGTCTTTGCACAACAACCCTCTAGACACTTCACAAACCGAGTCTTTAGAGGACAGGTTTTGGTTACTTAACCAGACCAAGCAACCATGCATCACGGTTATAAATAAGCTCCCAGCAATCTGCAAGTTGTACCAACACAATCACGGGGATGCCATGGGGCCACAGTCTCCAAATGCAGTGCCACTAAACTGGGAGGCGCCTACAAAGAAGGAAGGAAGGAGTCTGTGCAGCAAGGCCATTAGCACAGCGTGAACTCATCGTCTGCTCCAGTGCTGAGGTAAGAACAGCATCTTTAGACTCAGAGGCCGCCCCCCTCCCTGTGCCACCTGCTCCTGTACCTCACTCACTGCTCATACTCAGTATTAATCTCTGCCCTGGTCATCTTTCTCCCATTGTAAGAAAACACTGGCTAGAAGAGACTTGGGCTGGAAAGGGCTTATTACTATATCTTAAGCTTCCGTGTTATAAACCCTCAGAGAAGAAAGTTATGACAGGAACTGAAACATCTCCTGGGAGGAACGCTCCATACTGGCTTGCTCAGTCTGGTTTCTTCTACAACCCAGGACCACTTGCCCAGAGGGGCCCTTCTCATTTCATTCATTAATCAAGAAAATGTTCCCACAGACTTGCACAGAGCCAATCTGATTGGGGGCATTTTCCCAGTTGAGGGCCCCTCTTCCTGCGGAATGAATGAGCTGAGCTTGTGTCAAGTTGACAGAAACTGACCAGCACTGACCTTCCTCTTACAGTATCTCAAAGGTCCCCAGCCACAGACTGTCTGCTCCCAGGCTCCCTCTAGGGTGCTGTGAAGAGACTGTTTTCTAACAACTGTTCAAAATGAACCTCCTCTCGAGGCTCCAAGGCACTCTGACCTGTTTTATTTATTGCTTTATTTCTGCAAGTGTGCCATTCCCTTCTTCCTGACTTTGTACCTCCCCATTCTGACCATTTGTCTTGATTGCTTGACTCTAGTTGGATCTATTTCAAGCTCAGTTGCTGCCTCAAGTGTTTATCTAGTTCACTATTGTCGTCATCATCGTCGTCATCGTCGTCATCATCATCATCATCATCGACACCATCCCCATCCCCATCATCATCATGACTGAAGGTTGGACATAAGGTCTCAGTCATGCTAGACAAGTATTCACCATACAGTTCTCCCCCAGCCCTGTTGGCACCTTCTACTGGAGACAGGCTATCCCTAAAGGCCAAGGCAGCCCTCAGGTTTACAGATCCTCCTGCTTATTTGAAAGGATTAGGAGTTATAGCCCTGTTAAAGGGAAGTGTGTCACTAGGGGTGGGCTTCAAGGTTTGAAGAACCCAAGGCAGGCTCAGTAGCTCTCTTCTGGCTGCCTAAAAATCCAGATGTAAAACTCTCAGCTACTTGTCCAGCACCATGGCTACCTGTGTGCCACCTGTGTGCCACCTGTGTGCCACCTGTGTGCCACCTGTGTGCCACCGTGCTTCCTGCCCTAGTGGTAATGGACTAGGTCTTTGAAACTCTAATCCAGCCCTAATAAAATTCTTTCTTTTATATGAGTGACCTTGATCATGGTGTCTGTTTACAGATGCAGAACATTTTCTAAGACACTCTCTAAAACTGTAAGCAAGCCCCCAATTAAATACTTTCTCCTCTAAGCTGCCTTAGTCCTGTTGTCTATTTCCAGCAATGGGACAGTCAATAAGATGAGCAAATTATACCAGAAAAACTAGACCCAAGAATTTATCAGCTACACCAGACTGAGGAAGAGTCCGACTCCTTCACACAGACCCCAGTGATGGAGAGAGCCACCATGAAGTGTCATCTCTCTCAAATGCCCCATGAGCTTCAGCCTGCCCCCAAGCCTACTTTAACCGCTGAGCAGTCCCATCCCCTGTTCCCCTCCTACCCCCGACCCTCGTCCATCTGCCC
The DNA here is from genome assembly GCA_030674055.1 of Rhabdomys pumilio. Taxonomy (NCBI): domain Eukaryota; kingdom Metazoa; phylum Chordata; class Mammalia; order Rodentia; family Muridae; genus Rhabdomys; species Rhabdomys pumilio. The sequence goes on from JANHMN010000011.1 coordinate 7,424,662, forward strand.
AGCTATACTATCCACCATTTGTCTGTTCACCATTTGTCTGGATCTGGTCTAGCATCCACTCACCCCACTTCTACATCTTCACTCTGCCTTGCAGACTCCTCCGTCAGTAGCCAGCAGTTTGCAGCTGGGTTAGGCTTTGTTTTGTCAACACAGATAATATTTGCATTTCCACCAGTGTCAGGAACTCAGAATTTCTGAAACATTTTGAATGATGCTGTGGACTTTTAACACTTCTTAGTCACTCTGAAACCTGCTTAGCTGAGTGATCGATGATGATGATGATGATGATGATGATGATGATGACGATGACGACGACGACGACAATGACGATGACGACAATGAGATGATGTTGATGATAGACAGACAGACAGACAGACAGATTTGCTGTGTGATGTATGAAGTATGGTCTGAAAGTTAATATTATTACTTAAAGTTAGAATAAAAGGGCTGTGCTTGCCTCAGCAGGACTGTCAAGGAAAGGAGGAATATCTGGCAATTTACTGACAATGAAACTGTCATACCCTGTAAACTTGGTATTCCGTAAATTTTAACATTGAGGACAGACACAAACATTTTTGTCTACATTTCTGGTATAATGCACTCACAACAAAGTCTCAATTTAAGACCTGACTGTAGGTCTTACTGAATGTCTTGCCTCTGTATGAGTGCAAGCTGGAACATTTATAGACGCAGAGAGATTTTTCAGATGTTGCAATAATGACAGACTCTTGAGAGTCTTTTTGGTCCCTCTCTAACCTTTTGATGAGGCATCAAAAAGTTCCACAGAAGACACCACTGTGCCACCAGTCAGACTCCCAGCCAGTCCAAAATAGCAGTCTTTTGTATATTTAAGGGATGAGAGTAGTTGATATTGGTAGGTCACCTCTTAGACTTTTGAAGCTCACTATTCTGTTCAGATAACTTCCTGTGTCTCCTGTGATATGAAGGGATGTGAAGGGATGCTAACAGAAGCAGGATGTGGGTCCATACAGCACAGCCTCCTGTGTGCTCTGTCTTCTGCAAGCACCGACCTGTTTCTGTCTTGTCATAGTGTGAGATAGCACAGTCTGTGTTTCCTGTTTTACAAGACATTTTCTTCACAATTGGTAATTAAAATGATTTGGCTTTGAGGCTGGAGAAGGTCAGAGGTTATGAGGTAATTGCTCTAGCAGAGAAGCAGAGTTCCAGTTGCCTACACCCACAGCTGGGTGGTTCTCCTTCACCTGTCCCTCCAGCTTGGGAGGACCTGCTGCCCTCTTCTGGCCTCTGTGGGCACCACATGCATGTGCTCATGCACAGACAGAAACACATAAATAAAAATAAGATGAACCTTTAAAACATAAAATTAAGCAATTAAGTCGTAACTAGATCGTTTCAGGAAGCACTGGAAGGCTACAATGTCAGTAAAGAACAAGCTAGAATTAGAATACAGTGACTAACTCAATGATTTTAAATGACAGGCAAAGCCAGGCGGTGGTGGCACATGCCTTTAACCCCAGCACTTGGGAGACAGAAGCAGGTGGATTTCTGAGTTCAAGGCCAGCCTGGTCTACAGAATGAATTCCAGGACAGCCAGGGCTATACGGAAAAACCTGTCTCAAAAAAAATAAATAAATAAAAAAAGAAAAAAGAAAAGAAAAAGAAAGAAAGAAAGAAAAAAGAAAAAGAAAGGAATAAATAAATAAATAACAGGTAACCAATGAGGACAAAGGCTGGGGACAGCACTCTACCCACACCCAGGGCACCAAGCACACAGGTAGCATTCAGGTACATTGCAATGCTTGCTAGCTGCTATGCCCTGTGTTGTGCACCATTGCCTTCTAAGTAGAAACTCCTCCTGTGTGGAGAAGAGAGGCCTCACAAGGTCTTAAAACTGCTGTAAAGACTCTCCAGTCAGCTCAGCTGTCTTTGGAGTGTTCAGAAGTTCCGGGGATGCAACTTTTTTGTAAGCCAGCACTCATTCCAGGGTGGGCTTCTGATGCTCTTATAGATAACCTTACACCCATGCTCTAGTAAGTATCCCCAGGAAACTCTGTGGCTCACTACCCAAGACTTCTGCAGAATCATTTCTCTAGCTGGTCCTGGGTGCCCCATCTGGGATGAGCAAATGTTCATGTCTCCCCAGGAAAAGTCATACAACACCCTAACAGTTTCCTAGAGAAAATTTGAAGGGGCTGCCTAAAACAAGCCTAGGATACAAAGGTAATTCTTGTAAGAGTTTAAACAAAGCACAACAGAATGGGGTAGAAGTGTAGGTCTGCCCTGAGCCATCAAAATACATTTCCCAGCAAAAATGCACTGGCTGGACACAGGCCAGGGAGAGGGAAGGGCACACTGGACAGCAAGCAAGGCCTGCACCAGCTCTGCCATCTCCTCAAAGAAATATGAGTCAAATGGGGCAACTTCAAAATAGAGGTGGGAACATTTACAAGATGACGTTGCAAAGAATGAGGCTTGTGTTGGCTTCTTGTCAACCACCCTCTTGAAAGCAGCCTGGCAGAAACAAAGTATCTTGTGGACATCTTGCTCTTCCTTTTGGCTGAAACAATGGTTCCCTCAAGAAATCCAATTTCCCCAGGAACTTCCCACTGAGAAATAGAAAACACTGAAACCCAAAGCCAGCAGAACCAATTTCACAGTTCTGATGACTTTGCAGGAGAGACTGGAGCTAAGACACTGATGGGCAGATGATGAGACAGAGGGACTCTATGACTAAGACTGCCTACCTCTGGATTTCTATTTAAACCCAAACCTCATGCCAAGACCTCGAGGGCACACATAGAAAGTCACTGAACCTCTAGCTCCTCCTTCCTACTGAGTTCATTTTTCATATCCCATTCTGTCTCCACTCAGAAACTAGGCCATGGACCATTTGCTATCTATCCTGGGTGGAAGGTACTCTGCTTCCGCAGTTGATCTGCCTGTCTGAGTTGCTCTGGGGCTGGAGGCTGCACCCTCCAGTATAGCACCTCTTGGTGAGAACATCAGGAGACTAGATGAAACCTCATCAGGGAACTGTGCTTCTCTAAGTTGAAGTCTGTGGAGAAAGGGGAAGTGGGACTTCTCTCTGCCCTTTGTTCTCTGCATTTGTATGACTCTCAGAGCCTGTGCTCACATGGGAAAAAAGCTCACTGCGAGTCTGCACATAAATTCAGTCATAAATTGAATAAGAAGTTATTACAGAGAATGTCTACATGCATATACACTAGGAACAATCATCTGGCTTAACTTTCACCATTTGTTACTAGCTTGCAGGGTCAGGGGAAAGTTTTAGACCATAATAACTAAGCCATCCTTGAAGTTTTGTTTAGACAAATTCAGTCAATATCTTATCTCCTGGTTTTGCACCTGGGGTCCTGTGGTGTATATCTTCTTTATGACATTCGGTTAATGGTTTCTGTAACCCCTTGGAATGTGCCCTAAGTTTTCGAAGTCTTCCTTTATCTCAGAAACAATTAAGAAGTTCTGTTATAAAAGGAACCCCAATGATCTGGGTTGCCATTTCAGACAATGGTAACCCTTGCATGCTAGATGTTTCTGCAGAATAAGTGCTCTTTGTCTTTGTATATTATTTGAGTCTGGGGTCTTCCTTCAGTGATTTTTGGACCCTTACACTATGTGTTCCCAACACTGAATAAGTCTCCTTTCTCTGGGTCCCAATGTTACTCCCAGTTTAGCTAGCTTATTTAAAATGGATGGCCAAGTCTAACTTATCAGACCTACCAGGCTCCAGGCTCTGACCCTAACAATTCTGGGACCATTATGATTGACCCTGTGGCTGGCAAAGACCAAGGTCTAACAATAACTACTGAAACTTACAGATTTGACCATTTGAATCCTCAGACCAAAGCACAGTCCTGGTAGCCTTATGGAGCCCTCTTACCAAGAAGGTTGACCCTAGATTCTTACCCCACAGAACACTGGGAGATCATAAATTTATGTTGTGTTAACCAGGTAGGTTGTGAAGAAGCTTGTTGTGTCTCAATAACTGACTAATGGAGGAGAGTTTGTTAGGGTCAAATATGCATTTTATATGCTAATATATTGGAAAGCCCCAGGACCCTGTAAAGGGGCAAGGCCAAAATGAGGCAATTGCTAGCCCAAGGAGCCTGAATGGGAGGGAGAAATGGTAATCCTGAGGAAATGAAATCAGCAAGACTTAAGGTGATTCGGTTCTAGGGAGCAGAAGTGTTAGAAAGAGCAGTCAGGAAACAAAGGATTATCAGGCCTAAAGACATTTATTAGCACCCAGTCTGTGGCCCAGGTAACATCATGGAGGAGGGAGAAAAAGAGTGTAAAAGAAAAGATATGAGGGAACGCTACTGAACGCTCTATTTTGGCTTTTGCAACCATGAGCCCACAACAGCTGTGGCCCTCTGAACATGACCTGGTCAGGACTAAGCTCTCCATCATTCCATCTGAGTGAAAAGAGAAATAAAAGGAAGTCAAGGGTGCTCCTACGGGGTGGAGGAGACTCAGAGGCAGAGACACCTAGGAGAGTCCAGCGTGGGTATGACCTGCAAACTGAGCCAGACCATGTGAGGAGAGGGGCAGAGAAGCAGAAGAGCCAGAAGACCAGGAGGCCAAGAGTCCAAAGGGATTAAAAAGGGCCAGCATAACCATAAAGGCTGGATTATATAGAGAAGAACAGCTGGAAGGGACTGGGGGATGCTGGGAGTCCAAGCTGGTACATTAATGGACACCTCAGCTTATTGTTTGTTCCTGGCTTGAGACCAAACACCACCCATTCTATCATAGATGGGGAAGGGAGTCATGAGCCCTCCCCACCCTGCCCCCCCCCAGAGCTATTGGCAGTTAATGCCATTGGGAGTGGGGAGTTTCTTTCTTTTGTATTATAACCAGTGGTAAGTTAACTAACTCCAATAAATAACTCCCCACACCACCTGACCCATAAGCCCTGTTTATGCAAGCAATTAAAATTCAACTCAGTAAGTAAATCATGAAAGTAAGTGGTGGATTTAAGAAGAAGAGGGCTTTGTTATGTCTCAGAAACCAGGGACAAGTAGCTGAGGTGCCTTTTAACGTATCAAAGCACTGGCTAACTATCCCAGTACCCCTCAGTCCACTCCTCCTAACTCCTCTTCCCAGCTCCTCCCAGCTCCTCCCAGCTCTCCCAGCATCCCTCAGTACCTGGGGCTCCTCCCAGGTCTCTCTGCATCCCTCAGTACTTGGGGCTCCTCCTAGCTCTCCTCCCCTTGAACCTCTCCTTCCTAGAACTGGGCTTCTGCTTTCCTTTCCCCAGCCTGATTCCTGTATAACTCAACCATTTTGATTTGTTGGTCCTTGGTTTCTTGGTTTGGGCTGTGTTATATATGATGTTGAAAACCAGGAGCAACCACTGAAATGTTGCAAAGGAAAAAAATTATTTTACAGCCGGGCCAAACTTGCAGTTTCCTCTGATGTAAGAAAGAGAAGCAGCCAGGACTAAAAGCAGGAGAGCTTTTTTTTTTTTAATAGCAAGTGAACAGGTGACCATAAAAAATGGAATTTTGCAGATATTTTTATGATCATGGGAAAAGTACATGTTGTAGGTTTATAGTCAGAAAGTTCCCCACACGTATCATGAAACAATGTAAACAATTTATGATGTGTGAATCACAAGATTATAGAGGAAGACCAAGTTAAAAACACAAGTTGGCCTTAAGCTTGGAACATAAATAGAGAAAAACACCATAAGGAACAATATAGAAATAAATCAAATTCTAACATTATGTCTAACTAAGGAAAAAAAGAAAAAATGGAGTCAGCTGGCCCTTAACAGTATACCTCTGTTGGTCAGCAGCTCCTGTCTCGCTCTGCCTCCCCTTCTCTCCTCTCAGGACCTTGTTTAGTCTGCCTGCCATGATGAGCTTCAACTCTGCCTGCTTTCTCTCTTCCATTTATAATAAAAATCTTCTCCATACTTGAGGAGTCATGTCCTCCTCCTTTTATTTCATTTTTTTTCCTCCAGTTTACAGGGAATGGGAGGAAGATAAGAAAGAGTAATGCAGGTAAATATTATCACAAATGTTGTGTACATATATAAAGTTGTCAATGAATACATTTAAATTTTTAATTGGCCAAACCTAATTAGATGATTCAGATATATCTTAAGTTTGAGTCTGAGATCCCAAGTAAATCTGTTGATGGGTAAATATGAAGGAGCACATAAGGAGGATGGAAATTAAACAAAGGAGCAAATCATCCTGGGGAGTAACAATGTAACAAGTCATGGGGGGGAGTAACAATGTAACA
>JANHMN010000011.1:7438062-7471612 GCA_030674055.1 Rhabdomys pumilio
CCTCTCCCTCTCCTTCTCCTCCTTCCTTCTCCCTCTCCTTCTCCTCCTTCCCTCTCCCTCTCCCTCTCCTCCTTCCCTCTCCCTCTTCTAGACTCCTTGCCCCAAAGTAGAACCCACTGGTGGAAAAGCAAATGAAGTCTCATGTAACATGTATTCCCACTTTCTGATCAAAAGTCTAGGAATAAGAGATTTGCCCATCAGAATGACAGTGGCCTTGACTTGTTTGCCACCTAATCACATGTTATGGGGAAATTGGATGTCTGAGTTCACTTTTCATTGATGTGATAAAACACCATGACCAGAAGTAACATGAAAAGAATTTGCAGGAGTGGTTCTGATGCTAAGGTCATGTTCCCCAACTGGTTCTTGATCTGTCAGCAAAGAAGCCATGGGCAAATTGCTGGGTGGAAGGAATGGGCAGGACTTACAGGTACCTGGAGGCAAGCACACAGACACAGAGATGCAAGGGAGGAGAGGAGAGACCACCATTCTTCGGAGAGAGAAGGCAAACAGCCATGTGAGATCTCTGGTGGATCCACAGCCTGTGACTGCTCCTACAGAAGGGTGGTCAGGGATGTTTAGCAGGGACTAGGTATAACTGAGAAACTAAAGTTTGGGACAAGTGGAGAGGTGCAGAGATAAGAATATTGATAAGGGCATGCTTTTCCAGGCAGGAGATAGTAGCACCCAGTAATGGTGTCAAAAGGCAAGCTGAAAATGAGCAGTGTGTGTGTGTGTGTGTGTGTGTGTGTGTGTGTGTGTGTGTGTGTATGTGTGTGTTTTAGCTATGAATTCAAGGGAAGCTGGGTGGGGGCTGGTAGCTTAGCCCCTTCCTGGAGCTTAGGCAGGGTAGCAAAAGCTACATGCAACAAGAATTTCTTCCCATTTACAGCTTATCATACAGGGAACTCAAGGCAGAAACTCAAGGCAGGAACCTAAAAACAGGAATGGAAGCAGAGGCCATGGAGAAGTATTTCCTTCAGGCTTGCTCCTCCAGTCTTTCCCAGACTGCTTTCTTGTACAACCCAGAACCACCTGCCCTGCTTGGCACCACTAACACTCCTGGACCCTTTTGTGTTAATCATTAATCAAGAAACTGTCCCACAAAAGTGTCTTCCAAACTGAACAGGACCAATGCACATATGAACTTACAGAGACTGTGGCAGCATGCACAGGGTCAAGCCAGATAGAGTACCAGTGCTGAGAGGGAAAATGAACACTGGTCTCCGCCCCTAACCAAGAAGCTATCTGCAGTTGATATCCACATGCAAAGGAAAAAGTAGCTTTCTCCAGTGAAGTCACTGGGCATATCAACCTTAGGGGTTAATTAACACTTAGGGGCAGGCTCTGTGCTCAGAGGTAGACGGCCAACATGAAACCAGGTCAATAGTATTTTCCTGTCTTTTGTTTTTGTAGACTTTTGTCTTATATCATTTTGGGCAGGTTTTTGTCTTACTGATCCTTTCCTTGTATGTTATGGCTTCCAGTTTTGTTTTTGTATGTATGTGTGTGTTTCTGGGGTCTCTTTTTCATTATTATGGTTTACTTGGTACTTGTTTGAGAGAGAGAGAAGATGGGGGGATGGTGTGAAGTTGGTTGGATGGAGAGATGAGAGGAACTGGGGGAGCTGGGAAGAGCTGGGGTTGCTGAGGGCAGGAGAGGTGCAAAGGAGCTGGGAGGAACTGGAGGGATGTGAGGTGTGGAGGAGCTGGAAGGAGCTGGAGGGAGGGGAAGCCACAATCAGAACATACTGCATGAAAAATACTTTTCCCATTAGAAAATAAAAATAGCAAGAATACAAAAAAATTGCCCCCACAGACTCTCCTACAAGCCAATCTGATGGAGAAATTTTCTCAATCGAGATTCCCTTTTCCAAGATGACCCTAGACTGTGTCAAGTTGTCAAAAAAAAAAAAATCAACCAGCATGCTGGACGATAGATGAGGTGGGCTGGGTCTGGCCTACTGATCGCAATAACGGGATCAATAAAAGGAGCAGACAGAGTCAGGGCCCTTAGGAAACGCGGGCTGTGCTAGACGCCTACTGCAAACAAATCACTCCCAGGCTTAAAGGCAGACACCAGGAACCAGCTGTCTCTGTGCATCAGGAATCCAGGCAGGCCAGAGATGAGCTGGTTTCTCTCTATTCAGGATTATCTAGAGTTTTAGCAGGAAGGACAGGATCTGTGTGCAGGAACACATGTCCACGGCTTTTTTTAATTTACAGGAAATGTCCTGTAAGAAAGACAAGCAGAAGTCACAATAGCATTGAGGACTAGCCTCAAAGGTTTGGTAGCGTGGCTTGCACATTCCATGAGTAGTTAAGCTTAATTCTCTTAAAATCATGTCACAAGGTAAGGTCAAATAAAACCCAATTATTTTATTAACTAGAGCTTAATGGGAATTCACTTGGGATTGAACAGGGATTGCAGGATGGGCGGTAGAATTGAGAGACTGGAAGAATCAGATAGATGTGAAGGGAAAACAGAGGAAGCCACAATTACCTGGGACTTCATTGCATCATGGCTGATTGGCAAAGAACATTCTTAAAAGCAGAGTCTGAGGTTTCATAGCTACAAAGCTGTCTATACAGTACCTTCTTTCTTATGCAAGGCCTAAGCTATCAATCTGAGTCAGAGACTCCCCCTACCCTTCTCTCCGAGAGCACCCCCTGCCAAAGTTTCTTCAGCATGCTTCTCACCAGAAATGCCTTCTTCCAGAGTGTTCCTTAAAAGGCAGGCACTAGGAGTGCAAACACATAGCATGTGTTCTCTCATCTGCTAGCAGCTCACTCTGTGCCAAGCACTATGTTAAATGTTCACACTGCCTCACAGTTGTGACAAAAGTCACCCATGGCAATCACCCCACTGTACACTCAAGGAAGCTGCAGTGTGGAGATGTAGGAACTCATTCTCGTACCACAGTTGGACTGGCCTCAAGCTCAAACTCAGACCCTGTGCCCTGAAGGAAGGAAGGTTTATCTGGCTCTCGGTTTCAGTCCCCTGTCCATAGGCCTGGCTGCTCTGGGCTGTGTTGGGAGCAATTGGCCTAGAAGGGCTGCTTACTTTCTAACAGCCAGAAAGCAAAAGACATGGGGAAAGGTCAGGATTCTAATAAGCTTTCCACTAACAACCTCACTTCCTTCCATTTGACCCCACCTCCTCCTAGATGTCCCTCTACTTCCCAGCAGTGTCACAGGCTGAGGAACAAGTGTTTAACACATTGGCCTTTGAGGATCATTCAAGGTTCACTGTGTATCACAGGTTCGCTGTGGGGTCAGTGCTCCCAACCCCCAACGTCATTAGAAAGGCTATGATCAAGAGAAAAAGAACATTCAGAATGTCTTTATTAATTAAATATAATAATTACAAGGAACTAAAGTCAAACAAAAAATAGTTAGTTAGTTAGTTATTTAGTTAGTTAGTTAGTTAGTTGTTAGTTTTTCCAAGCCAGGGTTTCTTTGTAGAACCCTTTGCTGTCCTAGACTTACTTTGTAGACCAGGTTGACCTTGAACTCATGGAAACCGTCCTGTCTCTGCCTCCTGATTACTGGGAGTACTGGTATAAAGGTGTACACCACCATACCCAGCCTCACCAAAATATTTAATAGGGGTTAGTAGGTGAGGAATATGAAAAAAGAAGTCACGGTGCACATAAATGGAATGAAGATCAAAACTAGGTTAAAACACTAGGAAAAAAAAGCTAATTTTTCAGAATAAGACTATTGTTGCAACCAAAGCAAAAAGAAAACATATACTTAATAAGGCTGTGTATAAAGGAACATAAGTTACATTTGGCAACTGACAGAGACTCCAGTTATTCTGTGGGTAGAAGTAAATTCTGGTGGCCATGTGGGTGCTTGTTATAAAACAAGAACCACTATGACAGGCCGGTAACTGGGTCACTTGGTAGTAACCTCTCCTCTACCCCTACATCTCTGCTTTTCTGCGGTTTGAAAAATTTCTCAAGCATTAAAGAAGCAAATCTCTGTTAGGTGAGCCTAATAACATTCTATGAAGACAAAATGTTCAAACTTTGCCAAGTTCCATGGGTTTTCTAAATCCTTCTTTTGATTCAAACTGCCTTTAAACCACTTTGTCTCTAGTGTCTCAAAGAGGAAATTAAGGCTTCATTACACAACTGGGTTTCCAGTCTCAGTGTCATAGAGTGCACCTTAAAAGCAGGCCATTTTATTTTTAATGAAACACACGGTGATTTTCTCAATGTGTATGCCTATTATTCTCAAGGTGCCTATTGTTCTCAAACTATGGTAATTATTTTAAATAAAATAATAAACTTAATTATTAGAAATAAGGAAACCAAAGTATTTCTTTTGCAGAGGAGGTAATTACAGACCCAAATATCCAGGGAATACACTAAAGATCTTTAATAGTAATTAATTTAAATTCAGGCTTGGTACTTGCTCAATGATAGGGCATTGCCTAGCATGTACAAGACTCTGAATTTGATCTCCTAGTACTGAAGAAAGAGAAGAAAACAGATTTTTCTGAATTTCCCAGAAAATTTTGCATGTACTATCATTTATGTGTGTATTAACTGTGTAAGCATACATCAATTTTTGTAAATATGTACCATATCATATGCCATAAAATGGATCTTATTGTTGCTATAACAACAGACTAAGCACAAAGGGACTGAGTTAACGTCTGATAAACACCATTCTGAGAAATTATAGAGAGGGCGGTTGAGCACTGTATCGGATCATACAAATACATAGCATCACACTGTAGGTTAAACTGACAAAGTTCATTTCCAATTATTCATAAGTTAATTTCTTATTTGTATTGTTACAGCTACAACTCAGGTGATAGAGTAACAAAGAGAGTGCCAACGATTGGTACTTTGAAAGACACAGCAATTGTTGGCTGTGTGTTAGCTTTTCCTAGGGAGACAGACTAAATGTCTATTCGCCTTGGAGAGAATGCCAACAAGAGACACAAGTAATTCCCCAAGTTCCAACTTGAAAACTTAGTTTATTGTTCTTATTTACACGAGTCAGGAAGGGCTACTTCCAAAAGCATGGATGTTTTAGCTTGATTTCTATCGCTGTGATAAACCCCACAACCAAAAGCAACTTGTGGAGGAAAGGGATTATTTGGTGTCTGCGTCCTGATCACAGTCAATCTCTGGGAGAAGTCAGGGCAGGAGCATGAGCAGAGGCCAGAACTATGGATGAGAGCCGCTTACTGGCTTGCTTCTGCTGAGAGGCGAATCACCATGCACTCTCAGGACACTCCGTGCTACAGGAGTCGTAGCAGTAGGTGCAGGTTTCATGGAGGTGAAGAGCCAGCTCCAGACACCACCGACCCCACTATAATGAGTGACCTTGCCCATCCCCGATAGCTGCGTCACTACAAAGTCCCACCCCAACATGGATGACCTTATGGAGGCTGCACCATGGAATACTCCTTTCATTACTTCCCCCACCTGCCCACCACTCTTTATGGTATGGGGCTTGAACCCTGGGTCTTAGACATGTACACCTTCTCCAGCTCTTAACCCTCCTCTTCCTAGATGCTGTAACATCTCCCTAGATGGAGTGTAGCTCGGGAAAGGCAGGAAGGACTGAAGACCCAACTACCAGCTGAAGATCCTGATGCTTCCTCTCCTACTAGGGACTGTTGGTTGTTCCATTCCCACAGTGCAGACCTAGCTGGCTAGCAATGTAACTAGTTGCCAGGTTATGTGCTGAGGCAGTCTCTACTCCAGGATGGCAACAGGGTGGACACTTTATGACTGAAGAGTAAAAGGCCAGAAGACAAGACTGGCTCACATGTTCTAATGTTTTTTTTTTATTGCTGCATTTTGAAATATATTAATTTCAAAGATAATTAATTGATTATTAAATAAATTAATGAGTCATGGATCGATAAAATGTAAACAGAACAAAGCTGCTGAGTCAGGAACAAATAGAGTTCTAGCAAATTACTTTCATCTCTAACATTAGCCCACAGTCTGTGTTATTAAGTTAGGTTTTGGCATGAAGACATAGTCACATCAGTGAGACCTACACGCACTATGCTAAGTCAGTGTCTTTGGCAAGTCTCTTAAGAGACTTCTTGGTAAAGTGGGACTCATAATGCCTGTCCTAAGGGTAGTTTGAGTGAAACTGTACAAGATGTATGCACAGAACCTACACAAAACCAGAAACATAGCAAACAGTTACTGTTATGACTCAGTGTATTACATATAAACTAGAAAAACAAACTAGCTAAAAGACCTAGAAATATAGACAGGAAAACATTTCTCTCCGAGGCAAGGAGAACAAACAAGTTTCTGAATACAGAAGCTTGAAGGACATTTTAGATGCTGAGAACAGGCTGTGTCCTGCTCTAAGACTCTCTGTACCTGTAAGATAGTGGTGATGCTCCCTGCCAACCTGTTATCAGACTTCAAGTGTGTGCATCAAAAATTGACAGGCGAAGACCTCCCGACTGTCTAGGGCTTCAGCTTGGTTGGCTCTCCTCTGTTGACTCAGCCCACCGAACTAACCATCCTCTTGCTCACCTATCTGGATCTGCAGACCATCCATCTACCCATCCTACGTCTAGACTGGGTCCTGTCCCTCGTCTCTATTTGGGTTCCACTTACAGCTTCACCAGCAAACCTGTGACTCAAAGTTTCCTGGCCCACAATACCAACTTCTCCCCTGCAGCTCAAATATAGAAAGATACTTGCTTTGGACAGACAGGATGGGGGTGCAGACATGGGGGACAAGAAGGTAGGGGACAAGGTTGAAAGGACCTGAGAACAGCCTTGAGAGAAATTGCCCAAACAAAGAAATACCTGAATTTCATATTCTCTTAGAGGTTGGTGGGAAGTTCCACGGCAGGGATTTAGTCTAGGATAGCTGCGTGAGGAGGAATGTAAATGAGCCAGGTACTAAATCTTAAATCGGGGCTTACAAAACCACAGTTCTGCCCAGCTTCTTAACTCTGTGAGGCAAGGAGGCACTGTAGAGAAATCTGGCCTGACTTCTTCTTCGGGCTGTGAGATATGCTCAGCTTGGAGGGACCAGATCTTAAGGTGGCAGGTTCGTGATCTAACTTGTAAGATATGCGGAACAACTTTAAAAACAGAGCAAAGCAATTTTAAGGCAAAGTATCTTATGGGGGTTAGGGAACATCTATCATGGAGCCCCTAAAATGGATAATTCTGGAATGAATAGGGCTGGATGATGAGGTGATGGACAGTCCAGGATGACCTGGAATCTTGCTCTCTGTTGCCGAAAAGCCTTTCAGGGCTCTTCCGGGGAAGAAAAGATGGTGGCCTATGTAAGCCGTTGTGCAGTGAAATGAAACAAACTGTTTCTGTATTCACTGGCGGGGTTGTCAGAGCCCCGAGCTCTCTTCCCACAGCCTGGGCTCCAGGGAAGCTTCCTGTGGGCCTGATGGATGTGTGCTGCTTCTCCCTGGTTGCTCACCAGCTGAGTCATCTTCCTCTACTCACAGGGGGATGCAACCCAGTTAGCCCTAACTCATCCATTAGCCCTTGCAACTGTCCTCGGCCACCCAGAGCCTTCCTGTTCGCTCCGCCTCCGACTGGTCTATCAGCCGTGTGCAGCATCCTTCTTTTTCTCTTCTCTTCTCTACTCATTCTCACCCTGGCAGCTTGTTTATTCTTTTCAAACTTCTCACACAGCTCTTTTCATATTCAAAGCCAAACATTCCACAAAATCTCTGGAGGTCATTATTTTTTCAACACTCTACAGGTTCGTTTTCCAGTGTAGCCAGAGTTTATAGACACCTACTTAGAATAGTGCTCAGAGCCTGGCGTAAAGTTCAACTTTAAGTCGTAGGGCAAAAGAGGAAGCTGTTGACCTGGCCCCTCCCAGAGCCTGGGAGTCAGCAAGCGCCAAAGCTACATGTCATCACACCTACCTCAGGCTATGAACCCAGCCGAACAGAGGAGCTCTGGGTGACTGAAGACGGCATTCTTATGTGACCTTTTCCAGGGAGCACAGCTCTCAGAACTTGTCCTTGAAGGCTGCCTCAGCACGTACACAGGCACTGGACACTAGACATGCTGTTGACCCTTCAACTTACATTTCACCTTCAACTGTCACTGAGGATCTCTCCCCTCTGGTCGGTGCTCCCTTTATAAGCAAAGGGGAAACAAGGGTCACTTAGAAACCATTATTGAATGAAAAAGAAAGGACGAAAGACAACGTTAACTCCTTCCTTGACCCACAAGATCAAGCACAGAGTAATGAAGAGAATATCTGGTGTGTTGTTTGGATGCATCCCCTGTCAGTTTAAAAGCCGATGGCCTATGACTTCGGCAGGAAATGACAGGTGGGACATCCTGGAGGAGAGAGGCTTCTGGGAGATCTGCCTGTGAAGAGGTGAGGAGACAGATATATGGTACCGAAGCACGGGTAATCAGACATGTGGCAAAATGTAAGTTAAGATAAATAGGTTATCTTAAGTTATGGTTCTAGTCAGAGAAGAACCTATCTATATGGCCAAGGTATTTGCAACTATATTTTTAGTCTGAGTCTTATTTCTGGGAACATGGGATTCGGAGATAGAACTGGACATAGCATCTACAGGATAAAAGTCTGCCATCTCTGCCTTCATTTTGTAGCTGTGACTGTTACTTTGGGTCATATGCCCGCTTGGCTCTATAGGCAAGTCAATCATTCAAGGAATGTCTGTATAAAAGCTGGGGATGCCTAACCCTTCACATTCTTCAAGGCTGAAGGCACAAAGATGCAGTCACCTTGAATGCCAGATGCAGAACAGACTTTCAGAACAGACCTCTCTCTGAAATGGTGATGAGGCTGCGCTCTGAGCCTCAGATTGCTCCCATCAATCAACAAGGACTTTACGGAACAACCTCAAACACCAGACTCGAGACAGTGGTCAATAAGACCAAACTTTGACCAACAACTTGCTGAACTATGCACAATTACCTCTCCTGAAATTTTTCCTCTACTTAAAACCAAAACTCAGTATCTGAGGTCACAGTCTGGGACCCATCCTACCTCCCACCACCATCAAATGCTTGCTTCTGAGGTGAGGGGCTAGCACACTAGCTGACTCCAGTACCCTAACCCTCCTTCCATGGCAGAATAGCATGCCTATGCTTGTGAGTTTGGAGACAATAACATCTACAGTCCGTGATGCTACCCCCAAAACCTATGCAGAGCACCCACATCATTGGGTCAGAGGCTATGTGCCCCCTGGATGAGATGGGATCACTTTAGCTACCCCTATCACAAATCATCCACCTTCCCAAGTCCCCACATCTGAGTGTCAAGTATCACCGATCCTCCAAAACCAGCTAAAACAGGGGAAAAAGCAGGTATAGATCCAAACACTCACCAAAACCAATGGAACTGGAATGTATACCAAAAGAGTCAACCAGTGAACTAACTCCAGAGGGGTAGTTCCTGCTCCAAACGCACAAGCAATGTGTCTTCTCTACAAATTACCAGTCTGGGCACTAGGGAGATTGCCACGGAAGGATCCAAGGTGAGTGTAAGATTCATAGACTTTTAGGTGCTCTCCTCAATACAAAGAACAGAACAAGTGTTGTAATCCCAGGTGTAGAGACACGGGGCTGCTTCAGACCGTCCACAGCAGCTGACTATGATTTGCTTTGTGCTCTAGCAGAGGTGTGGTTTTGCCAGCAGATGATAATTTCTGCAATTGTGTGACATTTGGCATTCTGGGCACTCTTCAGAGGGTATATAAATGTGAGGCCCAGCCCTCTAAGAGATGGGGTTGGTGGTTGTTGTTCATTCAGAGGGACTTGGTTGTGATTTGCTAGTAGTACTGATCAAAAAAGAAACAGGAGGAAAGAAATTATATTCTTTAATTTTCCTAATTCCTCTCTCCCTGTTTCTCTCTTACCTAGTGTTAGGTGGTGAAACCAGGGGGAAATGGGTAGGAAAAAGAGGAACAAAGTAGCAAAGACCAGCTACAACCCAACCAGGAAACTCGTTGTGCTTTCCTAAGGGTTTCGCTTGGTTTTGTTTTGAGACAAGGTCTTGCTATCTGGAGCAATCAGATTAGCCTTGAATATTTATCTTTCTGCCTCAGTGTCCCGTGTGCTTAGACTGTAGGCATATACCATTACACTCTATCTTCCCCAGATTTCAGAAATGGCCAAAGAAACTATTCTGAGCGCTAGAGCTGTGGATTATTGGTAAAGACATTTGTCGCTTTTGCAGAAGATCTGGGTTTAATTCCTGGCACCCATGTGGTAGCTCACAACTCCAGTTTCATGAGATCTGATGCTCCTTTCTGACCTCCATGGACACCAAATGCAAATAGTGAGCATACACACAGACAAAATATTTATATGCATACAAAAAAAAAAAAGAGAGAATTAAGTCTACCAAAGTCCAACTTGGAGAACCACTGATATTGGGATCACATACAGGAGTATGAGTGAGGAGTTAACTTATAGAAACATGAGTGACTCAACGACTGCTGAATCACTAAAAAGCCCACCCACCCTGGGTGATGACAGATGTAAACTGCCTCCTTGATGCTCCTGGAGCTCCTCCTCTGACTTCCAGGCAGCTCCACAGGTCAGAGTCTCCTCTTCAAAGCAGCTATCACTGCTTCTATAACCTTGAGGGTTGAAACTTTGTGATTCTTCTAAGGTTCAGGAGCTTCCTGAGACTTGTAAATTGTTTACTTCCCTTATCTTGTCACTTTTGTTTACTTAAATGAGTCTTAATGAGTCTCCCTCCAGGATGGATTCTTTGGATGGGGATTTGTTTTTTTGAGTAGAGGATTCATTATGTTGTTCAGGATGGCCAGGAACTCAAAAAGACCCCTATGACTCTGCCTCCTGAGTTTTGGGTTTAAAGGTCTATGCTACCTGTGCTCTGGAACTTCTTGATTTTTAATGAGTCTTCCTCTAGGACAGAATTTTTCAAGTTGGAATGGCCACACAACACACATGCATGATTTACAAATAAGTAAAATTCGTGGTGTGGTAGTTAAGAGGAATTCTCTGTATCGGATTGCCTGAATGAGAGTCTTGTGTTTGCAGCCTATGTTTTAGTTTTATCATCAGTGAAATAGACAAACAACTGCACTTGGGTACAGGCTTTAAGAGAATTGAGTAAGTCACTACACTCAGATTACTTGGCACAGTGGCCTTTAAAACTAAGTGCTGTGTGAGTTTGTCCTATGACAAAATCAGTCATTACGGATGTGTCACGAATCAAGTCGGCTCTTCTCTCTTCTTTCCTGGTCTATCTACAAATGTGCAATTTTTAAAGTTTGGCAGTTACTTTTCTGACTATTCCACTAATTCCCCAACACTGTTACTCCAAGACCCACCCTCAGTCTTTCTCTGTGCCCAAGCCAGCTCCAGTCTTGGAACCTGAGCTGACCTTGCCAGGTGGTATCACTTCACACAAGGTGAAAGGCACACTAGCATCTGAGGTTCTTGTCTTCTGCACAGCCCTCTGCTCCGTCTGGTGTGCTACACATTGGTTCTACACAACGGGGCTATGATAGGACAAAACAAGGCTCCACTCATAGCAGCTGCCTGCCCCCTCTGTGCATAAAGAAAGGGTTCTCTGTGTTACAGCAATCTCGCCTGTCAGCTGCTTAACAAACAGATGTTCATGTCCTGCTCAGAGTTCTGGCCACCCCATGTCCAGGCAAGGCACTGGGAAGTGAGGATGTTAACTGTAGAGGAAGGAAGAAGGGGTGGCTTGGGCTTATGCACCCACTTTTCCTTCCCCTGATGCTGTTCACCTACAGCAGCCCAGTGCAGTCCAGTTCAACTGTTGGCACTTCTGCTTCTGTGTCCATTCACCATCCTTCTCCTTCATGGACCTTGAGAAGGTCCGATCACCACCGCAGCTCTGCTCTCTCATCTCTTTGGACTTCCTCATCCTCTCAGATGTTTATAACACGTGTAAATAGATGTAGGTTAGGCGGATGACTGTATAAATGATGACTTCCTGATTTTTCTCACCCCAACTCTGGGAGAAAGTAACAATAATAATTAAAAGGTAGAATGAGTAGTCAGCATCAGAAGTTGAGGAAACTGGAGATTAATCTAGAAAATAAAATGCAATGGCCATTTCTCAGCAGGATCCCACTAATCCCCCCAATAAAGCAGGGATTCACTGAACCTTCCAAAATCCTCAATTGTGTAGCAGGTTACAAAACCCAATCACCTTCCAATCAGGGGCTCTTAAGACAAGAGCAAGCGAACTAATTGCCAAATTTTATTAAGGCTGAAATTGCTACATTGCACCAACATGGGCATTATACACTGAAACTAATCCTGAGTTGATTGGCTAGTAGAAAAATCATCTATTTAGAAAGAACCAGAAATGCCAGTGTTATTTGTAAATTCTTGACCAGATTTTAAAGCCATCTTTTCATAGGTCATGTAAGAATAATAACTCAAATTTTACAATTTGAAATATCAGTATTATATTCTCTCTCTCCAGCATGTGTGTGGGTGCGTATGCAAATGCATGTGTACATCTGTGTGTTCACTGGAATCGAATCAAGGGCCTGGCCGATGCTAGGCATGGACCTGGGCGACAATCCTCATCCTGCTGTGATCGCTCTCATGGCTGAGCAAGCGCTACAAGAAAATTACAGAGATCTCACACATTTCCCCCTGTGCTTGAATGTTCTTTGTTTTTTTCACATTGGTTTTATTGGTTTGGCTGAGAATGTCCAGGACTATATTTACTACACAAGTACTATATAACTATATACTATTTACTACACAAGGACATAAGTACTACATAACTATATACTAAGTACTATTTACATTGCGTCTACCCTACTGCCCTCATGTTGAATATTCTTTGTATGTTTTACGTCAGGTTCTTAACATTTTAAAATATAATCACATCGTTTCCATATCCTCTCTCCGACCCTTCTATTTCCTCCTCTCCCTTTCAAATTTGTGGCCTCTTATTTTATTATTCTTACAAGTATACATGTGAATAGATATAATCAAATCTGCTGAGCCCATTTAGGGTTGTTTGTAAGTATATATTTTAGGGCTGATCACTTGGGATTGACTAACAACTAAGGGTGTTCATGCTGGGGAAGTCTACCACCCATAGCTCTTCACCTAAGGGTGGAGCCTC
Organism: Rhabdomys pumilio; assembly: GCA_030674055.1. Classification (NCBI taxonomy): domain Eukaryota; kingdom Metazoa; phylum Chordata; class Mammalia; order Rodentia; family Muridae; genus Rhabdomys; species Rhabdomys pumilio. The sequence goes on from JANHMN010000011.1 coordinate 7,451,172, forward strand.
GTGTGATCCCCATACCCTGACTTGTCACCTAAGGGTAGAGCCTCGTGTGATCCCCATACCCTTACTTGTAAGCCACTGATCAGCTATTGTTTAAGCAGCCATGTTGTTTGGATCTAAGGGGCATGGATTCTCTGTCATAGTTAGAAGACTCAGTCTTGCAGCAGGCTTCTTGGTCCTCGGCTCCTGCAGTCTTTCCAACCCCTTTTGCTCCATGGTCCTCGGGTCTTGGGTGTAAGGATTGTGCTGTGAGTACATCAGCAGTGGCTCTGCACCTCACAGTCTGTTTTTCTCTGCATTTTGACAAATTGGGGCATTTTGTTGTGGTTTCAGTCCACTACAAAAAGAATCTTCTTTGATGATGGATAACAGCTACACTTATCTAACCGTACAGATTTTTTTTAAGTCTGAGAAAGGCTATCAGAAGCTAGGCAGGATGCACTGCCCTATAATCTCAGCATTTGGGAGACTGAGGCAGGAGGATCATGAATTTGAATCTAGTCTGTGATACATCTCATTTATTTATTTATTTATTTATTAACTTATTAATAAATAATATTTATTATTTATTTCCCTTATGGGGAACATGGGACAGGGCATTGGCTCAATCAGTAAAATATTGCCGGTCAATAAGAGGGCTTGAGCTTCATCCCCAGTGCCCACATAACGCTGGGCATTGTGGCACATACATGCATAGCTGTGAGGCAGAGGCTAAGACTCTCCAGGGCTCACTGGCCACTTAGACTTGCTGAAGTGGTGAGCTCCAGTTTCGGTGAAAAACCTGTTTCAAAATAAATAAAGAAAAATAAATAAAGAAAATAAGATGGGAAGTCATAAAGGCAGACATATGGTGTCAACCTCTGACCTGTGTGTTAGCTGTCAAACACATGATGATTATTGAAATTCTATTACTAATATCCACCTTGTCATTCTGTTTATTGTTTAAGAAAGTAACCAAAATTTTGCCCACCCACAAGTCACAAGAGCCCCACAAAAGTCTATCTAAATTTATAAAACATGTTAGCTTAGAAAAACCCTGTGGAACACGTGGCTTATCCTCTGTATGTTACAACTGAATGGCCTACTTGGAATGTTTATGGAAACTGCTCAACAGCACCATCTGGTGGAGAAGAGGAAACCTCCCACTCTGGTTTCTGTGTATTACACTTTGTTTGGTTTTCCAGCTGTTCATCATGAGACACTGTAGATGCTTGGGGCAGCTAAGTGAACAAAAAGACTCTGAGAAGAAGCTGTGTCTGGATGTGAACAGTGAACTCCTGGGAGGAGCTTTTGTGTCTGCAGAGAATGGTGGACTGATGGAATCTCAGTACTGTGGAGAGATTTTGTAGGTTCAGAGGCTAATCACTTGATCCTGGGCTACCTTTAGCCTTCAGGAGCAGCCATTTCCTGCCCCATTCTGTATCTGAAGTAACACCTTGTGATAATAAATAAAAATCTCTTTGATTTGAAGCTATCAACTGAGCAGAACACTAGCTTCCACCAATCCAAGAGCTAAGAGTGTCATCAGAGAGCATCTTGGGCCTAGGGAATAGTTCCTCCATCCCACTGCTCTCTGGTGTCCCCACCAATAGCAATGTGTTCTAAAGTTATCTTGGTTTATGACTTTCTTTTTTTATTTTTTAAAAAGATTTTATTTATTTGTTTTATATCTTATGACGAGTACACTGTAGCTGTCTTCAGACACCAGAAGAGGGAATCAGATCCCATTACAGATGGTTATGAACCACCATGTGGTTGCTTGGAATTGAACTCAGGACCTCTGGAAAAGCAGGCAATGCTCTTAACCACTGAGCCATCTTTCTAACCCAACTTTCTTTGTTCTATAAAACTAAAACAAAAACGAACAAATAAACAACCACAAAACAACCTTGTGAAACTGCTGGTGCTGGGAAAGCAAGTTCACAGGGAGGAAGCTTACAGGTCAGTGAGAGCTCAGGAGCCTCTGAGTCTGTGTCTGAAGCACAGTTCTTCAGCCATAAGGACTTCCACATCTGGGACTCAAACAAAGGCATTAACAACAGCTTGTAATGTTTGGAGATTCTCTTGCCCAACCATAGCCAACTCAAAAGAGGACTTCTTGTGCCTGGTGTTAGTTGTTGTTGTTGTTATTGTCATTGTTGTTGATGGTCTTTGGGTCTTGGAGGGAAGGAGCATTGTCAGTCTAGATGAGAAAGTTTCATCTAAACTGTCATGTATACCTATACATTGACTTACACTCTATGGACGTTTTTAGGTAGATAGTTAATAGTATGGCGCCTTGTGACTTTTCAGACATCTTTAGTCTTATCCTATCCTCCTCAATCCTTCTGTACATGTCTCCTTTCCCCCTTTATAATTAGCAGCCCCTATTTTTCCTATTTCCCCCATCAGATCACTTGTACCCTGCTATTTCCCTATCTAGTGCTCCCCACAACCCCATGTCACCATGGTCCATTTTTACTTTCTCGGTTTCTGATGTTACTACAGGATATGTACTGGCATCTGAAGGTTTGGAGCTAGGAACCTCAGATGAGAGAGAACATCCAGTGTCTTCCTTGAGGGGTCTAGGTTATGTCACTCAATATGACTAATGCCAAAAGAAATAAGGCGGGAAACCAGGGGACTGAGGGCAGTGGGGCACTTATGTGCAGCTTACCCGAAAAGGCTCATTGTTCTTATTACAGCTCCGTTGATAACAGAGTTGTGAGCTTCCAGATGTGCAGCATACAGATGGGCAGGGAAGCCTGCCTCACAGGCAGCATGTGCAAGGTTATATAAAGCACAGCAATGCTGTCTGTCTTCAGAAAGATGTCTGGTGTATGAGAGTATCTTTTACCCTAACTGCTCTCTAGAAACTGAGGAAGGCACAGGTATTCCCGTGTTCCTTCCCTCATTTGGTGGCATTCCAAATTTCCTTCCTGAAGAATATCAATATTGGATGGTCCTCTATCCATGTCACAAATTTATTATGTCTTTGTATAACTTTCATTCAAAACCCAACAATACGATCCTTCCTAGTTCCAGCCACTGACCAGCAAATTGCATGGTTTCATTTTTCCATATCACTGAATAATATCCCATAACATATATATAGCTCATTTAAATATCCAGTTGTCAGTTAAAGGACAATTAGGTTGTTTCCATCTCCTAGTTATTGTAAAAAGAGCCACAGTGACCATGGTGGAGGGAGAATGTGTGGAGCAGGATGTCAAATGTTTTGAGCATATGTCATGAACTGGTGCATAGTTGGGTCTTATGGTAGATTTATTTTAGCTTTTTGAGACTTCTCCACATTTATTTCCAGAGTGGATGGATCAGTTTGCAATCCCACCAACAATGAATAAGGATTGTTTTTCCTCCCACACCGTCTACAGCATTTGTTGTTGGTTGATTCATTGATCTTTGCCATTCTGACTGGAGCAAGATGAAATCTCAAAGTAGCTTTGATTTGTTTTTCCCAACAGCTAGTGACAATGAACATTTTAAAAAAGATATGTCTTAGCCATTTTTCATCTTCCTTTGAGAACTGTCTGTTCAGGTCCCAGACCCACTTTTTGAAGGGGTGTTTGGTTTTTGATTGTTTGTTTGACTCTGTGTTTTGAGTTCTTTATATATTCTGGATATTAATACTCTGTTGGATGTATAGATGGCAAAGGTTCTCTTCCATTCTGTGGCTTCCTCTTTACCTGGTTGATTCTTTAGTTGCACAGAGACTTTTCAGTTTTATAAAGTACTACTTGTCAATCGTGGGCTTTGATTCTTGGACAAATGAAGTCCTATCCAGGAAGTCCTTTCCTGCACATACATGTTTCCTGCACTGCCCATCTTTTCTTCTAGCAGTTTCAGTGTTTCAGCTTTCAGTTAAGGTCTTTGATCCTTTGGGGATTCGTTTTTGTGCAAGGAGATAGATACAGGTCTCCTTTCTTTCTTCTACACATGGACATTCAGTGCAGGAATCATTTGTTAAAAATGTTTTCTTTTCTCCAGATTTGATTTTCAATGTCTTTGTTAAATGTTAAATGGCTGAAGTTATATGTACTAATGTTTTGGTCTTTGATTTTGTTCCATTGGCCTATGTGTCTGTTTTTGTTACAGTATCACACTGTTTTGTTACTTTGTCTCAAAGTTTTTGTTACTTTATCTCACTGTTTTGTTACTTTGTCTCTGTAATGTATCTTGAGATCTGGAATGGTAAACTCTATAGCACTGTTCTTTTTGCTCAGGATTGTTTTGTCTGTCTGGAGTCTTTTGTGGATCCATATTAATCTTAGGATACCTTTTCTATTTATATGAATAACACGATAGGAATTTTGATTGAGATTGCATTGAATTTGTGAATAGTTTTTGGTTAAATGGTCATCTCACAATGTTAATTCTACTAACAAAAGGGAATGGGATGTTTCTTTATTTCTTGTGTCTTTGCCCATCTCTTTCTTCAGAGGTTTAAAGTTTTTATTATAAAGGTCCTTCACCTGCTTGGTTAGGGTTATTCCTGGATATTTTGTTTTCTTTGAGGCTATGGTGATGGGAATATATCCATGATCTTTGTATGTTTGTATATATATCTCTGTATGTTTGTTGTAGATGAACAGAAAAGCTATTGATTCATGAAAACTGGCCACATTACTGAATTTATTTTTATCTTTTCTAGAAGTATTCTGGTAGAATTTTTGGGATCTCTGATATCATTCACAAATAAGAGTAGTTTGACTTCTTTCCGTGTTTATCTCTCTTTAGTTTCCTTCTCTTGCCTTATTGCTCCAGCTAGTGCTTTGACACATGGAAAGGGAGTAGAAATTGTGGACATCTCTGTCTCATCCCTGACATCAGTGGGATTTTTTTCAAGCTTTCCTCTGCCTGGGCTGATGTTGGCTGTGGATTTCTCGTGTGTTGCTTTTATTATATTGAGGTGTGTTTTCTTTGACCTTGCATTCTCTAGGGCTTTTATCTTAAAGTCATGCTGGTTTTGCCAAAGGCTCTTTCTGAATTTATTGAGATAATTATGTGATTTTTGTCTTTAAGCCCATTTATGTGGTTTATTACTTTCCCTGAAGTCTAGGGATAAAGCCAACTTTATCATGGTGGGTAGTCTTTTTTTTTTTTAATGTGTGTCAGTATTCTATTTCCAAGTGTTTCATTGAGCATTTTGAATCTATGTTCTTCAGGGATATTGGCCTGTAGTTTTCTTTTCTGTTGTGTCTCTACCTAGCTGGGATATTAGAGCGATGCTGGCTTTTTTGATGGAGTCTTGAAGGCATGGTCACACTCTTTCTTTTCTTTCTCTTCCTTTTTCTCCTTCTCCTCCTGGCTGTAGATCTTCTTTAAAACTCGAATAGAATTCTGCTGTGAATCCGTCTGGCCCTGGACGTTTTGGGGGGTTAGATGGCTTCTTATTACTTTTTCAAGCTCCTTGTTTGTTATGGGTCTATTTAGGCTTTTGATTTCTTGGTTTATTTTTAGTGGTTTGGCTGAATCTAGAAATAAATTCATTCTTTTAAAGATTTTCCAACTTAACAGAATAAGGCTTTAAAATGCTCCCTTACAAATCTGTGAATTTCTTTGCTGTTGTAACGCTTCTCTGTTAGTTTATGGTTCTGTTAACTTAGATCCTCTCTCTCTCTCTCTCTCTCTCTCTCTCTCTCTCTCTCTCTTGGGGGGGTTGTTAGTCTAAGAGTTTGTCAGTCTTGTTTATCTTGTCAATAAACCAGCCCTTAGGTTCCTTGATTCTTTGTATTCTTTAATTTGTTTCAATTTCATTACTTTCTTCTTTCATTTTTATTTCTTGCCACCAACTAGTTGTTTTTCCAAGTTTTTGAATTGTATCATTGAGCCACTTATAGGTTCTCCTATCAGTTGCTGGATGAAGTCTCTGGTTCTGCTAGTCTCTGGTCCCAGAACACCCCGCAGGGAGGACAAACTGTAAGTCGAAGATTTAGTGGCTGTGTTGGTGTTCCAATCCCTCCACTGAAACCTAGACTGATTACAGAGGATGGCAGTGAGCTCTCAGACCCTGTGTTTCCCATTACTAGGAATCTTTGCTCAGGTTACTCTCATAGATCTCATGGAGTTTCCAGTGCACTAGGTTTCCACCTTGTACCTGAGATGCCTACTAATTCCAGTCCTTTCTCCCAGTAACCTCACCACCTGATCCCTCCTGGTCCCAGTATCCCCACACCTAACTCATCCTGTTCCCAGCCTCCTCTGCCCTAGTCTACCGGGGAAATTTGTTTTATTTCCCCTTCCCATGGGGACCCTCCTTTGCATCCTCCTTAAGCCTTTTTTGTTTTTTGTTACCCAGTCTCTCTCTGGGTCTGTAGACTTTAGCATGACCAACTCCACATTTGACAGAAGCCTAATTTCCAAAGACTCAAGAAACTAGACATCAGCAAACCTAATAAACCAATTAAATATGGGGTACAGATATAAACAGAGAATTCTCAAGAAAGGAATCTCAAATGGCCGAGAAGCACTTAAAGAAATGTTCAACATCCTTAACCATCAGGGAAATGCAAATCAAATGACTTTGAAATTCTCTGTCAGAATATCTCAGATAAAAATCACAAGTGACAGCTCATGCTGGTGAGGATGTGGAGCAAGGGAAACACTGTGAAAACTTGTGCAGCCACTTTGGAAGTCAATATGGTGGTTTCTCAGAAAATTGGAAATTGATCTACCTCAATATCCAGCTATACCACTCTTGGGTATTTATCCAAAGGACATCTCATCCTGTCACAAGGACACTTGATCAACTATGTTCATAGCAGCTTTATTTATAATAGCCACAAACTGAAAAACAACCCAGATGTCCCTCAACCAAAGAATGGATAAAAAAAAAATGTGGCACATTTACACAATGGAATATGACTCACTTGCTAAAAACAATGGCATCATAAAATTTGCAGGCAAATGGATGGAACTAGAAAAAAAAATCATCGAGTAAGGTAACCCAGACCCAAGAAAGACAAATGTGGTTTGTACTCACTGATAAGTGGACATTAGCCCTAAAGTAAAAGACAGCCACGCTCTTTGTGCTTGATTCATGTGGACACTTGGTGCTAAGCATGTCCTCCATAGGACAGCGTTCAGTGTGGCACAGAGCCTCTGTTGCACTATGCTTACAGTTCCACTTAGTTCCAGGAATTTTGTTCTTTCTTTCATGATGTCTTCTTTGAACCATTCACCACTGGGTAATGAGTTACTGAATCTCCATGAGTTTGGGTATGTACTAGAGATTGGCTTGCTGGTTTTGGTTTTTTTGTTTTGTTTTGTTTTTAAGTTTTATTACATTGTGGTCAGATAGGGTGCACAGAATTATTTTGGTCTTTTTTAATTTGTAAAGATTAGTTCTGTGTCCTGGGATGTGGTCTGTTTTAGAAACGTTTCCATGAGCTGTTAAGTGGAATGTGTGTTCATTGGTGTTTGGGTGGAATGTTCTGTAGGTATCCATTAAGCCCATTTGATGTGTGTATATTGTCTTTTAATCCTGATGTTTTCCCATTTATATTTTGTCCAGATAACCTCTCTATTGGAGAAAATGCAGAATTGAAATCGCCTGCCACTGATGGATTGGCATAACCTATGTCATTAAATCCAGTAGTTCATGTTTAATGAAATTAGGTGTGCCAGCGTTTGATGAGTATAATCAGGACAGTGGTATCTTCCTGATTAATTGGTCCCTTGATTAGAATGAAGTGTCATCCTTATCTCTTCTGATTAGTTTTAGTTTGAAGTCTCTTTTGTCTGATGTTAGGCTAGTGATGCCTTCTTGCTTGGTGGCCATTTGACTGGAATCCATTTGTCCATCCTTTTACTCTAAGGTGGCACTTATCTTTAAAGCTGAAATGTAGTTCTTGTAGACGACAGATAGGTGGATTTTATTTCTTCATCTATTCAGTCAGCATGTGTCTTTTGGCTAAAGAACTGAGGCCATGAGTATTAAAAGTTGTCATTGAAACGTATTTGTAAATTGTGGTCATTGTGTTGTTGATCTTTGGTGGTGGTATTTGTTTTCTCAGTGGTACTTTGTGCTTTAGTAATTATGTCTTTGCATTTCTTTCCACAGCCTCTTGGGTATGCTCAGTCCTCTCTTCAGCCCAAATTATTGCTTCCTTTATTGTATTCAGGCTTGGTTTGTTGGATATAAAATTTCAAAGGGTATTTATATCATGGAATATTTTTCTTTCTCATTCAACTGTAGTGCATAGTCTAGGTTGCTCCTTGTGATCACTTAGGATTTGGAATGCATTGCTCCAGGCTCCTTTGGTTTTCAAAGTTCCTACTGAGAAATCAGATGCTATTCTGATGGGTTTTCCTCTATATGTGTTAGTGTTTTAACTATGATATGGTGTTTTAGGGTTTTATTACTGTAAAGAGACACCATGACCAAGACAATTCTTATAAAAGAAAAGATTTAATTTGGATCTGGCTAACAGTTTCAGAAGTTTAGTCTATTACCATCATGATGGGAAACATGACAGCTTCCAGGCCAACATGGTGTTGGAGAAGGAGCTGAGAGTTCTACATTTTGATTCACATGCAGCAAGGAGGAGACTGGATGTGTTTGTCACTGGGTGTAGCTTTAGCATTTAAGACCTCAAAGCCCCACCTCCACAGTGACACATTTCCTCTCACAAAGCCACACCTCCTCCAATAAGGCTATACCTCCTAATAGTGCCACTCCCTATGGACCAAGCATTCAAACACGCGAATCTTTGGGGATCAAACCTAAGTAAACCAATTTTCTTTTATGGTCTTGTTTATTTGGCATTTTGTATGTTTCTTGTATCTGTATGGGTGTGTCTTCCTTTAGTGTGGAAAAGTTTTCTTCTATGGTCTTGTTGCAGATCTTGTCTTGAAGAGGCAGGGCAGCCAGCCTCTGGGATTTCCCTGCTGTTTGTATAGCTTCCCCTCACAGCTTCTCTTGTCCTTGTAGAATCTCCCCACCCCCTACCCCCACCCCACTTCTTGCCACCTGGTCTTTCAGAGGAAGCATGACCTGGCGCTGAAATATTGCTATCCCCGTTTTCATAGTGGCATTTCCTAAGAAACCCCCTCCTGGGAGCAGCATATGCCAGCTTGGGAACAGATAAGAAGCACATCTCTCAGCCTCCCCCGCACTGCCCCTCCCCATGTCGCCAAGGCTGCCACCCTCTCTGATGGATAGCTAAGTACTTCCCAGTGCAGGTGGACCTGTCCTTGGGGAAATCGAAGACCAAACACCCTTGGAGAGATAAGTGCCATACTTTGGGCCATGAGAGGAGGGCAATTAAGCATTCCCAGATAGCTGTGGCCAGATTGCAAAAACACTAGTTCCTAATAGCACCATAAAGATTAGAAGAGCTCCCCCTCCCCAGTTGTGCAGTTCCACCCTGCTGCCTGAACAAACAGTGTTGTGTTTGAAGGACAACTTCCCTTGTCAGACCCCCTGTCACATAACCCCAAAGTCCAAGAATCTCTTATGTATAAAAGTTCTGAGCCCCTAGATTCGGGGTTGCATTCCTACCCTGTGCAGTAGGAATGATTTGTGACCCAAGCCTGGTTCAAATATAGACTCTTGTTTCTCTACATCGGGCCAGCAGTTCTTTGAGCTCTTCTGGGAATCCTGAGACTTGGGCATAACAGTCTACGCCATTGACTTGAGGTTCCTCACCCTCATCTATATCTAAAATGTGAAAATCTGTTGGCTCACATTCCCTGTGTGTTCCTTTCCTGTGTGTTCCTAAACTTTTTGTATTTCTTGCTTATCTGGTCTAGATCCTTCACTTTATCTCCGAGTCTTGATACTCGGTCTCCTGCTTGATTCCTTTTACTTTTAAGTCTTTCCATCGAGATTTTTAGTTGGACTGTTGGGGTTTTCAATTCCATCTTCATTTCATCTCATCTTCTTCAACATTTCCACCTTCTTACTGAACTCTATTTCCAGTCCTGGGTTACCTTTGTCATTTTCATCAGCCTTATGCTGTGTGTTCTTGGGTGTCACTCAGACATTTATTCTCTTTGAGTTATTTTTAAGTTCCTTACATGGTTTCATTGTGTCCTCTTCAAACTTGAGTTCTTTGATGGCCTTTATGACTGTTGTCTAAGTTCTGTATCCAAAGGTTCACCTAGGTAACCCTGACTGGCAACCGTTTCTCCAGGACTAAGGTATTTATTTGGTGTGGGGTAGAGGAAGATATTCTCTCTTGATCTTTCATAATGTTTGTATTTATTCTATAAGTTTGTATTTATTCTTATGAGGAGTTTCATGTGTATTCCTTCTGTTAGTTTCGTGTCTGATATGAACAGAGCAGGTTGGAGCAGAAGAGAGGGTGTGTGGGCAGGTTGGGTCTGAAGGTTGAAAGTGGCCTAGATGGAACAAAGTTAGGAAGATGCTACACACTCGTGTGCAGAATGTTGGTCCTAGTCCAAGCCTGGAGTGTGAGGGTAGAGCTGGCCAGGTGGAGAGGTTGGATCTGGTAGTGGAGGGGACTGTGTGTCAGAGGCAGGCAGTGTGGGTCCCAGAGGAAGGCTAGAGGCTGATTGTGTTAAAGGCTGTGGCACTGTAGGTGGGGCCTGAGTCATATCTGGGGGGCTTTAAAGAGGTAGGGGAGAGGGTCAGGTAGACCCACCGGGCTAGACCCTGGAGAACAGCGTGAAGGATCTGGGTGGGTAGATAAGTTCTAACATGGGTATTTGAAACCAGATCATTAACTGCATAAGCGTTCTTAGTCCCTGGCATGCTGAAGCTGCAAAATTTGAAACTTTTTGCCAGAGGAGAAGTTAGGATACGGTACAGTCAGAAAATAATGAGACATTTGAGGTCAGAGGAAGTTGTAGCTGAATGGAGGTAGCTGGCTATTGCTGGGGGCGATTACTGTACTAGAGAAATACTGCAAATGGGTGTAGTGATTATTACTAAGGTAACATGAACTGTGAACAGTGGAGCATTATGTAAAGAACCTCGTCTCTGTAGTCACAGGGGAGAAGAAGCAGAGGAATCAAACCTAGGATTTAATTATTAGAGTTGTGGAGTTCCACGGAGTTCTCAGGACAAGTTCATCAAATCAAAAGTAGGGTTTTGACTGGGAAGATTTCATCAAGAATAAATTAAAACCCAAGCATCCAGGCATATCTGTGAGGGATTTTCTTGACTGGACTATTTGATATGGGAAGATCCAGCCTACATCTGGATTATTCCAAATCTGGGCCACACCTTCTGGGCTACATAAAAGAACATGGAAGACAGAAACTTTTGCCTGCTTGCTCTTACTCTTGCTGGCAAGTTTATCTATGCTGTTGCTGAGGCATTCCTTCACTGATATTAGAACATATTTTTAAGGTGCCCCATGAAGCCTGAAGACAGGCAGTTCTCTAGGTATTCCTTGGGACTGTAGTACCAAAAAGGGGCTGCTGAGACATTCAGTTTTATGGACTGAGCGACTATTAAATACTTGACTTTTCCGTGAGGAGATAGCCATTGTTGGAATATCCAGGCCACAGGCAGTAATTTACTCTGATAAAGTCTCAATTAAATATTTACATATAAAATATATATGTACATATACATATATGTATACACATGATAAAATGAATTCTATTTCATAGTTATTCTATCTGTTCTGTTCTTCTAGGGCAGTGCTTCTCAACCTTCCTAATGCTGTGGGCCTTTAATACAGTTACTCATATTGTGGTGACCACCAACATTGAAGGTCATTTTAAAAGGCTCTGCCTTTGCCTGGGAGCTGCCTTGCTACCAGCCCCTCCTGGCTTCCTTCTGTTTCACCCAGCTTAGCTCTGGGATCAGCTGCTGCAAACCCTAACCTGGCTTCTCTTTCTATCTGCCTTTCTTTGATCCTGGGAGGGTTGCGCTACCAGCTCCTACCCAAGACCCTTAAATCTGCAGATACAAGATGCTGACACACAGCCCGTTTCTTTAACTTGCCTACTATGCACAATTTGGGTGCAGATATCTCCTGCCTTGAAAAGTGTGCCAATTTATTATCTCCATCTCTCCCTCTGCCCTAAACTTAATGGCTTGTTTTACCAACCCCTGCCAAACATCCTTGGCCACCCACCCATAGCGGAGACCAGAGGCCCTAGTTCCCTGCGAGGCCTTACATGATTACTGTGTCCTTCTTCCTCCAAAGCATGGCAGAAAAGCCTCTCTCCTTCCTTTGCATCTCCCCTTTCCTGGAAGTCCCACCTGTATCCTCTGCCCAGTAATTGCCCCCTGGCCTTCAGTGTTGACAAATCAAGGAGCAATTGAGGAGAGGGGGTAGTATCAGAACCCCCCCTTACACACCAACTATAAAATTATTTCATTGCTACTTCAGAACTAATTTTGCTAGTTATGAATCATAATGTAAGTATCTGATATGAGGGATATCTGATATACAACCGCAAAGGTGTCTCGGCCCACAGGTTGGGAACTGCTGCTCTGGAGAGCCCTGGCTAATACAGATGGTTTAGGTCACTGCATTTCTGAAGTAAACAGTGGGATCAAGAACCACTGCGTGCAGCCCCTGGTCTGCAGGTTTCTGAGACACACCCGCTGAGGCTGGCTGTGTCTACAGCTCACAGAACGTTAAGCGGGATTATCTTAGCTTGAGGTGAAGAGGCAACAGTAGTTCTAATATACACTGCCTGAGCTGCTGTGGCTCCTTGTTCAGTTCTCTCTGGTCTGGGCACCCCAGTTTACAGATCTCTGGCCTAGCAAGCAGGTTTGTGAACCTCGTCTTTGGCACTTCCTCTCTGCTGCCTCATGAGAGATACTGCTTTATAAATTAGCCCCTCATCGCAACACGGCGAACCACCTGCCTGGTAGCATGCAATTCACTGTGCTTATATCTTTAATTACAGAGCAGAAAATTTGAGACTCAAGCTGGCCTTTGAGACTACATCCTGCTCAGTACTGCCATCATGTCCTGCTCTGGTGTTCACAGTGATCTTCGCTGTGCGTGTCCCCCAGTGGTTATATTTACAGTGTGGCATAAAAGTTTCTGAGCGATCCAACATTGAGCTGAAAAATACAACGGATCAAGAAAAAAAGCAAAAAAAATTTTAAAGCACATACACATACACGCACATGCACACACATACATGCATTGCACGCACACATGGCTAGATTCTTCTTGAAGCTCCCTGGGTACCAAGAACAGAACAACTTATCCTCCCCCAATTCCTGGCGCCTACATGCATCAGTTCAGATTCAGGTCAGCTGTGACTAAAGACCTTCAGAAGCACTGGCTTGCCCATGACACTTAACACATGAATGACTATAGGAAGGTCATATGAAGCGACAACTGTGCTCTCTGAGGTCTCCAGGGACCCAATCATCTTGAGTGAACTTTATTTTAGGAGATAGCCCTGTCTGCATGGTTCAGTGGGTAGAACTCTAGCCATTACGTCAATGCAAGCAAGATGAAGGAGACAGAGAAAGGAAATGACAAAGGATGCACACTGCTGGACAGTAAAGGTAGCTTCCTGGAGCTAACACCAGACCCCTCATTTACAGTCCACTGTCTAGAGCATGCATGTCCACAGTTTGATATATTAGAAACTGACCAAGATTTTTATATCATGGCAACTATGTGCACAACTCAAAACAGAGCCAGTTACTATTAGAGAAATACCAGGTAACAGCCAGCATTCTCGGCCAAATTCTAAAAACAGCACTCAAGACCTCAGCTCTGAAATCCAAGTGTAATTATAATTTGGAAGCAGTTCTGCCCTACCTCACCCTAAGGATATCACGTTCTGCCTAGAAATAGCAACGGCTTCTGTGTCCTCTGAGAGAAGGTGGAATGGCCCTAGGTACAAGGAAAGCTTGCACATGACACAGCTCATTAGCTCTGCTCAGGTCCTCTCAGAAGAGGCTCGCTCCCGGCACTCATTCTGCCGGGCTCCTCCAAGTCCAGTGAAAGGAGCCAAGTGGCTCCAACAGTTGACATGCATGAAATTCACTGGGCAAGACTGCAGAGCCCTGTTCATCCCTCTCCGTTTCCACTCTCCAAGTCTCTACAAATACTAAAGAGAACAAACAAAATATAATTCCTTCCTAAATATTTGACTCCACTGAAGAACCAATCAAGGTGGACATCTTCCCCTTCTACCGTCCTCCGATGGTAACGTAGAAAACTATGGAAAACAACAGAACAAAGAAAGAATTCGTGAAAGTGCCAGAGAGCCCAGGAAGCACAACTTAGCACCGCCATTATTTCAATCTAGCTGACAATCCCTTCGTGTACAGCATAACATCACCGGAAGTGGTGTGATGCCGCTGTTCCACCAGGAAGTGGCAGGGTGTTAGCTGTTAAACTCAAAATATGCAAAGCCTGTCAAGATAAGCAGACAAGGGCGGTATCAAGGACAGTTGGGAACCATTTTGGTTCAGCAGAAAACTATTTTCAAACATAGTCTAGAATGCTTGACTTGGACTAACCTCACCAAAAGGCTACCAAAGGGCTCAAGTCACCTAGAGAGCGCACAGCATTCTGGTGGGTTTTAACGTGTGGTCTGTGTTTAAAGACAAGTGCTAAAATCCTAGAACGTTTAGTGAAATCACAGGCCTTCCCCATTCTCCCACCACCACCATCACCGCCCTGTGATGCTGGGAGGGAAGGTGGGGAGAGCGCAGGTGCACTGCGGCTTTGCTGATTGGCGAGGGCTTCATTCGTCTTCCCTTTAAAGTTGTGGTAGCACAATAGACTTCACAGGTATTTCTAGAATAGATTTCTTGTCAGTGTCGATTACCATTTACCAAATATTACCAAAATATTTGAGATTTTTCCCTTTACAAAAGAATAGTTTAAAAATCAACAACAAAATTTGCCCTGTAAGAATGTGATTTGGGGGGCTGGAGAGATGGCTTAGTGGTTAAGAGCACTGGCTGCTCTTCCAGAGGTCCTGAGTTCAATTCCCAGCAACCACATGGTGGCTCATGACCATCTGTAATGGGATCTGATTTCCTCTAGTGGGCATGCACTCATATAAATAAATAAATAAATAAATAAATAAATAAATAAATCTTTTTTTAAAAGTGATTTTTTAACAGTAGATTAGGATAACCTAAAGAACTTTAGATTGCATTTAATCAACAAGTCACAAAAATTATAATTACTTCCCTCTTCCTTGATATAAAATAAGAATACCTAAGCTCCTGTCTTTTACACACACAGCATTGATGCTTAATCTTTAGTGGGGTATAGGCACTCTGAGAATATGGTATCAAAGATGACCCCTCTTCCAAGAAGTACACCCAAATGTACACGCATAAACTAGAGGCTGTGTAGAATAAGGCATTTTAGTTCTTCTTTATATTTTGAGAATTCCATACATGCATACAATGAAATATGATCATATCTATCTCCTATTTCCACACTCCAACAACCCCAATAGCCTCCAGCACACCCATTCCCAATTTCCTCCCCTACCCCATAACCCATTAAAAACCTACCACACTTCGAAGTAGAATGATTCTCCCTCTCTAACGGCTGTCCACTGCCAACAGTTCCTCAGTAAGCAGTGGGGTCCAGAGATCATCTCTGCTGAGAGTTTGGCTGACTTGATCTTGTGCCAGCAACCAAAACTTCTGTGAGCTCGTGATTGCAATAGCCATGTCATGAGCAGACACAGCACCTATAGCACGCCTCCCCACCCTCTGTGCTTACATTCTTTCTGCCTCCTCTTCTGCTATGTTCCCTGAGCCTTGGTGGTGACAGGATTAATATAAACATGCTCCTCAGGGCTGAGCACTCAGGCTCTTCATCTCAGCACTTTGACCAGCTATGCACTTTTACATTGACTGCTGCCCACTGCAGAGAGAAGCCTCTCTGACCAAAGCTGAGAGAAGCCAGGTCTATGGTAATAAGCATAAATATTTAGAGGCAGTTTGATAACAAGGCCACTTAGCAAAACAACAAAAGTAGGTTCTACCCTAGGAGCTGTGACCACTTCACCCATGGGCTTTGAACCTTTATTACAGTAGCAGGCATGAAATTCCCTCCTGTAAGGCAGCTCTCAAATCCAACTAGAAATCTGTTACTCCCCTAACTGAAGTGGAAACTTCTGTTTCCTTTGGAAAGTCAGTTATATCATATGATGTTTTGCTGGGGCACACAGGTAGCAGGATATTTTGCTAAAGCAGAAAGAATGTTTTCCTGAAGCAGACACAGGTGAAATGTGAGATGTTTTGCTGAAGCAGACACATGAAAGGACACGTGATGTGTCACTTCTCTATCTGACCAGCAGACAGGAGTTCTTCTCAACGCAGTTTATTCAGGATCCTTTACCATCCTCTCTCTGGAAGCCCCTGATCCTCTTAACGGCCATACCCCTGCCTGTCCCATTCAGCACCTGCCACGTGGGCATGCCTCATTGGTGCACCTCAAACAGCCCATGGCAGTGAGTCTGCGCAGTAGTTCTGCAGTAGTGGCTCTGTCAGGGAAAGGAGAGCAGTGCACAAACCACCAAAAAGCGGTGCTCCAGACTTTGCAGGCGCCATTCATAAGATTTGGCAGGTGCCATTCATAAGATTTGGCAGGTGACCCAAGCACCATTTTAGCTGGCCGCGCCGCCGCACCCGCTGTTTAGAAGGAATACAAATATGAACCTACAGACAGTGGAGCCGGGCATTGGCTTTCTTTGCTTTGCCTTGCTATTCTTCATTGATGGCATGCATGCATTGGTTTGCCTTACATTGTGCTGTTGCGCTTCCCTTGTGGTGACATCATAGAGAGAAACTCGGCAAAGAACTTCTTGTGAGGTCCTCTGTGGACCCAGGCCAGCTGGTGAGCCTCTCAGATTCCTTCTGGATTGAGCTGTAGCTGCTGATTCGTGGGTGGTGTCTGCTGAGTGGACTTGTCTGCGGCTGCTAATCAGTGGGTGGTGTCTGCTGAGTGGACTTGTCTGCAGCCGCTGATTCATGTTTGGTGTTTCTTAGTGGAGTGGGCTGAGAGCAATGAAGATCAGAATCACCCCCGAAGAACTATTTCTAAACAGGTCCACTTCCCCCATATCCTAATAACCTTTCGTTACCTCTGGTGGGTGGTGGGCAGTAGGAGGAGTTGAACCCTTATTAAAGCAGGTTGAGAAAAACATATGCCTACACATAACAGTCACACCACTACTGCACCAGTGGATACATCTTGCCTGGCAGGCTGGTATTTCTGCTTGTACAGCCCAGTACTGGGTAAGACTACGGGTGTCTTTTCTCCTCGGCAGCCTGGATAGCACCTTCTAGAATGATGGAAGCTGATCATCTGGGAGGAAGTTTGCTAGTTGGTTTGAGATCGACTTCTCTATGTCCTACGGGTAAGGTGTAGCAAGGATAATGCTTTTTCTGCTGCCCAAAACACTTGCCCTAAAGGAGAAACAACCTTTTAAAAATGCCACATAAGAAAGAGCCTGAATTTCTAACATTGAGGCGAAGTTATACTTCTGTGTTTTCAAAAATTGAATGTAGTCCCAGATGCATCTGTCCAGAGCATCCAGAGGCACCCAGACAAGTGTAGCATCTGAAGGTAGATGATAAACCGACCTATGAAGAGGAGATGTCCCAAGAGGAAGGGCAAACTGGTAACTTGGACTTCAGGACTTAACTTATCAAGCTCAGACTTGGGGGTAACAATAAGAACATTATTATACTGTTGACACCCCAAATAATGTTATGTTTAATGGCTGTTATTACATGTTAATTATCAGCTTGTCATTTGCAGAATCGAAATGTTTTTTGTCACACCCGTTATAAGAGACAATACAATATTGTTTTGCCATGCTAAGGGTTATTTATAAAACTTTATGTGGAATAGGCTGTATCACACCCATTTTGCTCAGGAAATCTTTGCAATCAATGAAGAGAGCTCTCTCCAAAATTGGATAATTAGTAAAACTACTTATAGCAAAAATATTAGCAGAAATGAATCCAGAGATGGTGACCTGAGGACTTCTGTTTTAGACTAGCGATGGAGGCAATGCAATCTGCCACAGCCTCTATTTTTTTTTAATTTTTATTTTTTTAGAAACAGAAGCCGGGCGGTGGTGGTGCATGCCTTTAATCCCAGCACTTGGGAGGCAGAGGCAGGCAAATTTCTGAGTTCGAGGCCAGCCTGGTCTACAGAGTGAGTTCCAGGACAGCCAAGGCTGTCTCGAAAAACCAAAAAAAAAAAAAAAAAAGAAAGAAAGAAAGAAAGAAAGAAAAACAGACATGAGACTTTTATACAAAAATTTGTTGATTACAAAACATACGAAAAAGAAAGCTAAGGAAAAAAAAAGACACGTAAGGCCTCGTTCTTGCTAACTTTTGTCTACATTAAAAAAAAAATCTGAAAACTAATGTTCCTTTATTCTCTTTTTAAAAAACGAAAAATGCTTAGGCACGATGTGCTGGTGGCTCTCAACTAGAAGCCAGTCCTGGGCCGCCCCTTGCCAGGGCACGGTCCAACTCTTCCGTCTTACATAGTTAAGGCATCTTTTTTTTTTTTCTTTCCTTTCTGAAAAGTGAGCGCGCTGCTTTGTTTCCAGTTCCCGTTAATTGAGAGGAGGAAACTCCCATCAGCTTGGTTACTGGGGCCAAGACAGGTGGGCTGCTCGGTGCCACCCCACCCCCGACCCCCAGGCCCTGAGGCGTTCTTGGAGCCCTCCGCCCACGCCTCGATGGAGACCTGTCCCTTCAGGACTGTCCTGGGTGCACCCCGGCAGAGGTGCGGTGGTCCCTGGTCCAACGAAGACCCTGCGACAGCTCACAGGTGCCCGGTTGGGTTGTGGGCCTCACCCAGGCCCGGGTAGGCGGCTGACAGTGCCAGCTGTGCTTCCCCGACCACGCCAGACACCTTCTCCTGCTTTGGGGTTCGGGTTGCGTTCCGCATCTGCTGCTCCAGGCCCAGGATAACCTGCACCACCTGCTGCAGGATGAGCAGCTTGGTCTGCGCCTTATCCGACTTGAGGTGCAGCTGGCACATGCGGCCCAGCCCCCGGAAGGCCTCGTTAATGTCCCGCACACGCACCCGCTCCCGTGCCTTATTGGCCATGCGCCTCTCCCGGCCCCTCAGGTTCTTCTCCTCCGGGGACAGCACCTCATCTGCACTGCTGGTGCGCGTGCGTGGGACCTTCAGGTCCTTCTTGTCCTCATCGGCATCCGCCACTGACGCGATCTCCTCATCCTTTCTCCTCCCGCTTGATCTCACTGGCCCCTGCTGTGGCACCTGCCCTCCCGAGTCCACTATAGGAGTCAGGTGGCCTCTGGGAGAGGTCAGAGAGGGAGCTGGGCTGGCTGGGGAGGCTGGCATGGTTATGCAAAAGACTGGCACTACTCGGGAGGCCATCCTCAGGGTGGCTTCGGCCAACCAGGCCCGCATGCCACCCGCCCAGTGAGATGGGGCCTGCGACGCTTGTGCTCAGCGCACTGTGGCCAGGCAGAAGTCCATGGAGATCGCTAGCGGTGCCAACAGCATGGCTTCAAAGGACATGATGGCCTCGCCCAAGCGGTCCTCCATCTTGCTCTGCAGGCCATGGAGACCTGCGTCGTAGTTGGGGGATAAGGCACTGGGTGCTCCTGCTCGGGGCCACTGTGATGTCCGTGGCAGGCCCTGGGGTGAACCCACGCGCGACCCTCGGGGATGCGCCCCCCACCCTTTTGTCCCCGGGGTCCCGGAGGGCGGTGGGCAGCAGGGAGCACCCGGTGCATGCCCCCTCCCAGCAGGGCTGTCTCTAGGCCCGGGGAACGCATCACAGTTCTGACACCTGCTGCCCTGGCTGGATGATGAACCAGACTCAGAGAATGGCACCCGTGGGCTCTGACAAAGAATTGAGTGACCTCCTGGACTTCAGCATGATGTTTCCGCTGCCTGTGGCCAATGGGAAGGGCCGGCCTGCCTCCCTACCCGGAACCCAGTTGGCAGGCTCAGGACTGGAGGACCGACCCAGCTCAGGCTCTTGGGGCAACAGTGACCAGAACAGTTCTTCCTTTGACCACAGCCTCTATTTAAAAACTTAAAGAAAAGATGTTGGGGACACCAAGGGCTTTTTCCCAAAGATCATTAGGGAAGTCATGAATGTTAAACACACAGGGGCCTCTCATCAATGGAGGATAAAATATCTGTTTTCTCGCCCAGAAAGCTGGGAGTGGATACTGTTAATGACCTGAAGACCTTTTTACTATTTGTGGAGGCAGACATCACCCACCTCGTGCTGTGGAGGCAGACCTCACCCACCTCGTGCTATGGAGGCAGACCTCACCCAAAATGTTTATCCAGACTCTTCACTCTAATAGACTTTTATCTTTAGCTCCCAGTTAATAGTTCCCATCCTTACCACATGTATCGTCTAACCTGATGGCCTCTATTCTATCTCCATCAGAGAGCACACCAGGTCCTAGGCCTTTTAGTAGTCCCACCCCTAAGCTTTAGTGTGCTTGTTGGAGTTGTTGGAGTTGGAGTTGGAGTTGGAGTTGGAGTTGGAGTTGGAGTTGG